>JAPZDY010000006.1:11721058-11753699 GCA_029783645.1 Ctenochaetus hawaiiensis | reverse complement strand
CTGTCAAACATGATGTTTTGTCTGACATTAATGAGACTTGAGAGGATGATTGTTGAAGCATTGTGACATTAAAAGATGCATAGTGATACACCAGGTGGAGATCAACTTCACTAAGCCTCAAAGACTAACAGAAGAGAGTAGATGTAAAGGTTCCTTTCATTGTATAATAAAAAAAGAACATACAAACCATCCATTTTTTTCTTGCTAAAGTAACAACAAGCAATAAATGCAATTTCCTGCTACACGGAACATTTAGATAAAAAATTACTGAATATTCTGACTACTACAGTGGTTAACATTAAACTGTTGTTTTCTTTTGTTTCTTTTTTTTGCCTTACCTAAAGTATTTTTTTACCTTAAAGAACATCTTATTTGCCTGCATAGTTAATTTTGTAAATCTAAATAAACCATTTTTATGTTAACTGTGCTTCAAAAAGATAAAGTAAGCAGCTAGTCTAGTAATAACAGTTGGAAGCATTTGGCACAGTGAGTATTACTCCACCCTCGCCACCCTTGGCGTGAATATGTATTTCCATGAGCATGCTGGTACAACAAATTATCAAAACAGTGTTCTACATCACCAGTCATAATCAGAAGCTACAGATAGAGTTCAGACTAAAAATATTTCCTTTTTCTTGGATAAGGGAAATGGAAGAATTTAGGAGAAAATTAAAGAGAAGAAAAGAGACGTGATGAGTCAAAGGTTATATAGGGGCAGATGGGGTAAACAAGGTAAAAATGTGTGTATTTTACAAGGAACAGTTCCACTTTACAGGTTTTGCCTTCTCACAGCATCTGCAGGCTTGTGCAATCAGTGCTGCAGTGCAGTAAACAGAATACACACTTTGCTGCTTCAGCCAGTCACAATGCATCTGTAAGTGCCTCCCTGCACTAGACATATAATTTCCATTCATGCATTAACTCAACAATCACTTCTGTACAACAACTGAAAGGGCAGCACACTATGACCTGCAGCCTCAGAGTGGACATGCCCTGTCCTGTTTTAATTATTCTGTGGATGTTTGCTTAATGTCCTTTTTTGAAAAAGGCAGAACAAGTCAAAAGCACAATGTGATTTGTGACCTCCTGCCATCTTGCTTGCAAATGTCTCACTAGTGACGCCTTCGTGCCACCACTCGCATCAGGGTGCTGCAAAGTGTCACCCATAAGGCACTATGAGGAACTTGTGACTGTTAATAAAACTGTCTTAATTTAATACTGTTGCCTGTATAAGATGTTTTATGTCAGTTTCATTGTTGCTTTAGAAGACAAACTATGATGCACTGAGGTGTTGCTGGTTCAACAATGATGCTGTTTTCCTTGTTTGTCCTCAAGTCTGTCACATGTTTACATCTACACATTTTTACCAGTTTCAGATATAAATCTTATAAACATCTCCTCAGATTATCAAAAAGAGCTTGTGCCACTAAAATATGCAAATTATTGTGATGAATGAAAAAAAGACTGGGAAAATACCCCCCTGCCCCCCCAAAAAAGGAAATGAAAAAGAAAAAGGAAATCTTTGCAGCCAGACACAGGAAGAAATTTGTTGGCAGCTGCCAGGGATGGTTAAAGATGCATTTATTAAAAAACAGCACATTGATGAAAATCCTGGATAATTAGTGAACTGAATTCCCTCACTGAAAAGATTCATTTAAAAATAAATGACCAGCATTACGAAATGACAGACAGCCAGACTAACCCTCTCGTATTACCAGCTCCAGCAGCCTGTCTAGTGAGGTGGTCATTAGTTGTCAGAACAAGCAAGATCTTCAAAGCAAGTGAAAGTTATTCTGGCAGCTTTCTGTTATGTTTTCTGCAATCGCAAAATTTTATAATCTGACTTAAGGATCGAGATATGGACCAGAGAAAGAGACCAAAATCTAGTTGGAGTACAGGACGAGGACAGAAAATCAAAAAATCAGAGCCGTCACTCAACTGCTTCTTAGCTCAGCTACCATGAGCCTGAACTTTTTCTAAATCACAACATTTCATAAGACATCAGCCTTACCTGGAATAATTTTGGAATATGCAATGTTTTTTTTAACATTTTTTTTCTCTAATTGCAATTGCATAGTGAACTACTGACAAGAGAAAAATATTCCAAATGTAGGGTTCTTCTTTTCTTTTTGAATTTGTTCCTTTTTCCTGTAAAGCTGCGCGACCTTTAAGTGTGGGCTAATCTCAGTTTGGCCGTCTGGCTGCTGGGCCTTAATCCACTGACTCCCTTTATTCTTTATTCAATCTTTTTATTCAACACTTAGAGACCCACACTAATCTTTATCCAACAAATGTTACACACCTCATCTTTTCTCTTACTTTCCCTGACTGTCTCTCTGACGACACTGGCACACATACAAACATGTAGGACTTTGTGTCCTCTTCAAATAGATTTTTTTTTTACTGTAATTTGCTCTAATTTCATGGCCTATAAGTCAAGATTGCCAATATTTTGTATCATCAGCACAACACAGATACCAATAAAGCCTGTAGCAGATATTACAAAAAATGGCGGACGAAACAAAGACTCCAGGTTGTATCTAGAGGCTTTATTACTGTGTTTGTTGAGAACTGCAGAAGTAGTTGTGTGGGAGTAGAAAACAACTTAAAATGAGGAATTCTAAAAGTATAATGTTGATGGAAAAAAGGAAGAGAATGCTTACTTTCTCTGTATCATCTATGCATAAGTTTTTAAAATGCAAGTTAGCATAAAGAGTTATAAATAAACATAAACTTTGTTCTAACGTGATGGCAGCGTTAAGCAAGAGGGCATTTGGATCAGCACACTGGTGCTCACACTGTGAGAGCGAGGACGAGGTCAGGAGGACTGCTGGCTAGAGGGTCGGCTGCATTGGCAATGTGGAACAAATAGCTGCTCTATGCTCTCATATGTGGATGTATGTGTGTGTGTTTGTTTGTAAGACTTTGGCTTCTTTCAGGGACACATTTTAGACCGAAGAACAGTTAATTTGGTCGGCTGGAATGATAAATGTTGTGTCCTCAATTCAAAAATAGCTGATTTTGGGGTTATTAGCTCAGGTTAGGGTTAGGACTAGTCAAGTAGTAATTATGATTAGAGTCAGAAAAAGTCTCTGGGAAATGAATTTTAAGTCTGTGTAATTTCCCCAAGAGTGACCAAGGTATGCTTGTGTGTGTGTGTGTGTGTGTATGTGTGTGTCAAGTGTGTTGCGGTGTGTGAGAGTGTGTCAGGAGAGCAGGTGGGTGAGTCTTCTGTGAGTGTTGGACTGTGAAACAGCTGTCTAAGACGATGACTGTGAGGAAGATGGATGAACCACACAAGATGCTGCCCACCAGCTTACATACCACCCTCAAACAAGAAAATACAAACACGTACAAATACACACACACATACACACATATACATTCACTCATTATGTCTCTCTCTTTTCCATTGTCTTATATAGTGCAACACTATTTTAAATGCACCATAAAAAAACAAAATACATTGCATCTCATAAGATAGCCTCTGAAGCTCCTCTGAGTCGCCGTATTGCTGAACTGATGACTAGAAAGAATGGCTGCTCTGAGATTAGCTAAATCTGAAAATCCTAATGCCATACTTGTCCGTGCCAGCTGACACAGGACCAGACTCTCGCTGACATAAACACCGTGTTTACACACAAACGTACACACTGGGCCAGCCTTACAGCTCATGCTGTATTTTCCGACAGATAACATATTCATTGGATTTCCACTCTTTTCTTTGTCAACTATGGTGTCATCCAGCGGTCATCTCTCAGGCAGTTGGTTACAAGTTGCACACGGATTTGTCACTGGCATACAAGCTAATACCAAAAGATTTCTGTTTATGTACTTTTTTTTTTTTTTTTTTAAAAAATCCATTTTGAAGAGTGAAAGAATAAAGGGTGTGGGTGTATTTTGTTTATCTTCACCATTTCAGCTTTGAGTTTGGTTTATTTTATTTCTTTTATGAAGGATGTTGAATTGTTGCTGGACAGGTAGACATATAAAAGGTGGCAGAAACAGAGACAGAGAGGTCAGGAGCTCTCACACACCTTGTGTTCCTCAGAAACACTGACTTGAGACACACACACAAACAGAGAGAAAGTGAGAGGAGCTGTCGCTTGTCACTGCCACTCACTTAGTCACAGAGGCGTGGACGGCCACCATGTACAGAGTGCGTTTATATACAGAGGGAAGACAAGGACAGAGAGGCACGATAAGGGTGGAAAGGGCAGAGAGACAGAAGGTTAGAGAGCAAAACACACGGCAGCTGTAAGAGAAATACCATCACAACACATTTTATACAGGCTAACACTCCAGCATAGAGATTACAGATCACCCACAAACACAAACACTCATTAACAAATAGGCTTCCAGAGAGCCTGGGTGTTTGCTTTTGTTGTTCCTTTGTTCTGCAGCTTATTATCTAACATCATTGCTCAGTATATCATGATAGACTATTGATCAAGCATCACAAGGGCAAATGATTACAGAGGTCTCTGTAACAAATGCTCCAGAAGGAGCAGGCATGGGGCCGAGCTATCGCTTTACAAGTTACAAATAACATTTTCAATGTTTGCACTCAAGTCCCAAGTCAAGACTGTCAAGTATGATGTTACTTTTGTGTCTTTATTATACAATCAAACAGAAAAATCTTAAAAACCAAAACTATCAACACTGCAACTAAAAACTGTTTCACTGCGAGTAAAAATGATTTATCATTAAAAAAATATGAATGCAAATCAACTACTTTTTTTATGAAAATTCAAACATTTTTTTCTGGTAAATCTAAAGTTTTGTCTGCTGGTTAAAAAGTTTTATTTTTGAATCAAAAATGTGTATCTGAAAATATCCGGTTGGCTCCATTTATGTGTGACAATGACGTGCTGTGCTTGATCCTTTTCTTCTCCTTCTTCATGTTTATCTTCTCTCTGTTTATTGGCTCCTTTCAAACTGACTCTAAATGAGCCTGTCGCCACCTACTGTATCAAAATGTGTAGATGCTGCTTTTGTTATATCAGTAAAACAAAACACTTTGGTCTGGTATTATCAGCCCTCAAACAATAAATGGTCACAGAATGTAAGTATATTGTACTTGTATATCACATAGAAACCCTTGCTTTAAATGGTGACTTCAGTTTTTGATGACAACAGAACCAGCTTCCCTCTGAGCTTTATGAGGAACATTGTTATGAGTCCTTTGATAGACGTGCTGCTTCTTAGGACCTTAGATTGTGTTTACATTTCATCTCTCATTCATTACTTCTATTACTGTGGATAATAACAGTGCTCACCGCTGCGTTTTATATGATAAGGTCAGTTGGTCTCCTTTGATTGAGAGACATAATAACCATTGCCTGTCTTTATTCCTTTGATATAAGCTGCTCACTTGACTTTTTACCAGAGCAGATTTATAGTAAACATTACTTTTAGTGGCTCCAGTCTCATGAAATAATCAGCCAAGTCAAATCAAAATCAAATCAAAACACATATACCTCACTCCTACCTCAAAACCATTAGGACAGTCAACCTATACAGCCTATACATGCTTTTATTGAACCTGCAGCACAGTATTTCTCCTATTCTGTTCATTATGTTTTGAGGGTAAAGCGGTTTACAACCTCGTATGACGAATCACTATCAGCAGTGCAGGTTCCCTCAATGAGCCACTTATCTTGATGTATTGTGTTGACTTGTCATGTGTATTGCAAATGATACCAAAACTGTGAGAAGGAGTTCATTGCTAAAGAATAATGGCCGAAGAACAGGGATAAGCTCGGAATAGTAGATAATATATTGTGTATGTTGATATTAATACTATAGAACAACTGGTTGTGTTGACAGGCTGCACAAATTGACTTATAGCAGAGATACTGGTGTATAAAAATGTAAACATATATATCTTTTAAACATTAAAAAATGTTCTGTGGACAGAACAAAAACAAGTCAAATCTGGTGCTTTTAAAGATACATAGACTGGAATCCATTGGATATCTACAGACCGTTGTCCCCTGTGGTTAGTGTGTCTTTGGTCAGATGAAATTTGTCAAGACAGGAGACTGAAAAACAGACCTTTCTATAAAATTCCACTCTGTACAAAAATGTACCGTTTAAAGATCCTCTGGCATGTGTCTTGCGGTGTTTGTTTTGTTTTGTTTGCTTGAATCATGACAAAAATTACTCCTGTAATCTTTTTACGCTGCCATATTGTTTTCGTATTGTGTTGTTAAGTCTCCACCGCTTGTGAACCTGTTAGCTCCCTTGTATTGTTGCCATCCTCCTCCTCTCTAACATTCACCAACTGATGTGAGGCAAGGCCGCCTTGTAGTGCCTGCTGTCTATTTACTCCCTTTCAGGGGATTCACTTGAGAGGCCACAGCTCAAATAAATTCACTCAACAGCCACTGCTCAGTAGGGACCCCTCTCTCCCTCCTTGCTCATTCTCTCTCTGCCTCTCTCTCTGCCTCCCTCTGACTCTTCCATTCTTTCTCTACGTGTTTTTTCGTGTCCGCATCTTTTCATTTCTTTCTTCCCAGCCCCGACTTAGCGCCTTTTTCTCCATGGTTCTGTTTTGTTTTGTTTTTTTCCTCCTTCAAACTAATGTAGCACTTAGGTTTAACACCAGAGCAATCAGGCTGCACCATGGGAAACTATGGCGCTGGGGAACTTAAAATAGAAATCCGCTGGGTTGCTTAAAAACAAGTGTAACTTTAAACAGTGTCGTTTGTTGCAGATGACTTAGGATTTGCCGTGTCAAAGACTTTGTGTAACGGCGGTGGTGGAGAGGCGTGACACGCCTGTTGGTTTCAGACCGTCCTTCACAGGAACTATCAGCGTCATTGCAAGCAGCATATTACGAGCTGTATTTACATATGATATACTGCAGCCTCTAGTGGCCATATGACAAGCACAAAGGAGGCTGTCAGGGACGTAGCATAAAGAGCAACACTGTCCGCGCTGGGAGGAGGCCATAGTTGATTGTTTAGTCAAAGAAGCAAAGTGCTTTCAGGAGACCACCGTTCGTGTTCTGTGTGAAACCAAGAGTTATTTGTTATTTTATGTTAGCACAATATGTAATTTTTGCCGATAGAGGCCTCTCAATCAAAGCAATGAAAACAAAAGACATGTTTTGCTGAGGTTGTTAAGAAGCGTGGGATCATGAGACTTGTTTGTTTTATTGTTAGACTTTCACTGGCATTGCTGGCTGTCTAAATGAGGTGGCTCAAACAAAAATAACTACAGATGTTACTGTGGTCATGTTCATCGACTTCCTTCCTCACTCTCTGATTGGTGCTTTAAAGAAAATTAAGGTTTCACGTTATGCAAAATCAAGTTGACTAGTTGCAGCTGCTTGCTGTCTCGAAGGCATCACGTAGTTTTTGGTAGCAGTGTGTGTGTTCTCCCCAGCTTTACACTCTCTTCCAAAAATGGTCACTTCTGGCTCCCATAAAGCCAAGATGGCAGAGCTATAATGCCATACTCGAGGCTTCAGAACAGCCGTCCATAACACAGTGGGTGATGAAAAAGTGGCTTCATCCACTCTTTAATACACTGTCATTGGTAGTAAGATGCAAACTTAACTATTCTGTCGTTAAGTGTAAGGACTTGTGAGTATATTTAGAAAAAGTAAACCTATTGCAGAATCCTTTTTTTTTCTTTAAAGCGTTCTGCTATTAATTATTCAGAATATTTTCAAACACAGAACGTATTCCTCCAGTAATTTTTTTTTCTCTTTTTAGGTGAAAGGCACATCGACTCACAAATGTACACACACACACGTGCGCACACTAGACACCTGATTTTGTGTTTCTTTTTTCCAGCAGGAGCATGAATAAAACAGGAGTGCAGAGACTTAGTGAGAAACAGTGAGAGACGTGGGGTGTGCTGGCACATCCTCTCTGCAGCAGTAGCGGTGTGTTCATGCCACAGTCTCCGTGTGTGGACTTACAGGATTACAGTAGCTTGGATGCTCACTGCTCTGAGAATACATAGCCTTTTGCTAACCTGTCTGCACAAACATGCACACAGCAGCTCAAGTATAGACATTCATGTGCATGCACACTTGCTGCTCACCACACTGTCACTGCCGCATGATGCATTTCCAAACTGCACAAGTGCTTAGTTTATGAAGACATTTTATGCACTGGGCTGGATGATTTGCTATTATTCCTTAGTTACAAAAGAAGTAAGATGTGGTCCTTTAAGTCATTTTTTAATGCTATTATTTACATTCAAGTGGTCATATCATCATCAGTTTAGCTTTTTATCTCACTGTCTCATCAGTTTAGCTTTTTATCTCACTGTCACTTAACAGTTAAATAATTGGCATAAAAAGACTGTAAATACAAAGATATTTATAACAGACGTCCATCTGTAGATACCAATAGATTCTTTATAACTAGATATATCAGAAACTCAATTCTGTACTGTTCCCCCTTAAAAATATTGACATCAGTAGTAGACTTTAACTGTGTGTGTTCGTGTTTTTCTGAGTGTGTGTGTGTGTGTTTCTATCTATTCTTGCTCTCTTAGCTGGTCTCCAAATCAATACTTCAAAATCTCCAGGGTTTCTTTGCCCTGCTAGTGAAGCAGTTATGAATTCTGAAGACTCAGCTGACTGAACCTCTGACCCTGAAAATCGCCCACTGAATAGAAATGAACGCTGCCACCATGTTATTTCAGTCTTTGTAAACAAATGGAATGCGGAACGTGAAGAAAATACAGCCCCTTTCACAGCCTTTTTAATATTTGATTCTCCTGAACGACCTCAATCCTCCGAAGAGTCTCATTCTAAAAAATGAGATGTCCACTATTTGGAGAGAAAAGTGACGCCTATTCTGAAAGTGTGACTGTTGGCAAAACATAAAAATGAACTGTCAAGCTTTTCAAAGGATTACGTGGCTTAAATCCTTGGCTGAAGAAACTATTTGCAGGTTGTTTGTTGGTGTACTAAGCAACTTAGCTAAATTATTTTGGAAATCTACTTTGCATACATGAATATGTTACACAAATGACTGCTGGTACTAATCTTTTTCATGATGACAAGAGATTTTGAATAATTAAAGACAAATTAGGTTCCTGTTCCCTCAAAGCATCATAAGACTGACTGTAAAATCCATCTAACAAACCTTCTTAAGCTTAAGAGGTGTTTCCCTAATGCATTGTAGCACAGATAGGAGGCACTTGTTAATTTAAAATCATTTCTTGGAGCACCATGAGTTAGAATACTTTTTTTGGAAATGCCTGTAGAGTTTAAGAATGTTTGGAAGATGGATTTAACATCTTAGCCTTATGGTGCTTATGGGAATCAGAGGCCAGATTATGAGACTTTAAAAGCAGAGATATTTGAGTGATGTTTTATTTCATTACACCAGTATCCCGACAGACTTCTAGGTTGTCCTTATTGATTTTGAAATGCAAAAACAATCTTTAAAGAGAAGCTTTACTAGAATTTATTCATGCAGGATCTGACTGCATTTACCTGGGTTAAAACTTTACCTTGCTTTTGCATACGCTGTTTACTTGTACTCTGCCCATATCCACTGTGTATGTGAGCGCGTGTGTGTTTGGATGTGTAAGTGTGTTTGTCTTTACTCACAAGCCCGTGCATGCAGCTTGGCTCGCCAGTTTGCCAGATAAGAGGAGCAGTGGGAAGCCTATGAAAGCTTAATGTGCAGCTTCATATTTAAAAGGAAGTGCATTAGGGGCTCTGTGCCCCCATCAGTCCACTCACAGCTTCCCTCTCCTGCCTGCAGCCCTGCTGAAATCTCTCTCGAAACCAGCGACCCCAGCTCACTCCACCTCTGTCACAGCGATGGAGTGCAGTCACGAATGAATGAGTACGCATTTAGTTGGAAATTTAAACTTTCAATAGCTCAGTTCAAGTTAGCGAATGCAGCACGGTGAACACAGGACCTGATAGACAATCATGTTTTTGTATAAACTTTAGGAATTCGGCTGAAAGATAACAATCACAAAGCCTCATTTAATTAAGTCACGTAATTATCCTGTTTTTTTTAATCAAACTGTTAACTTACAACCCCATTTGACAGCCACCCTAACCTTAAATCAAGGGACACTCATGTGAAGTTCTTTGCTCCTCTGTTTTCAGTAACTGCAGTGTAACAGTAGCAACTTTAATCACAAGTTGCATATGTGGTACAATAATAAAAAGGATCTAGTTAGAAATGGCTCAAATCAGCCCACACATGCTTCATGTCAGAGCCAGTGAGGTAGTAGTAGTAGTAAATACTCTGACTGCATTGAATTGATCAATGGTTCTTTTTATTGCTTATGAATAATCTTCACATTTGTAAGAGAAATATTTAATTCCTCTCATCTCTTACCAGTGCCAAAGTCTTTTTTTAAAGGTCAAACAGACAGTTTGAATTTAAGATTTCAAACGGGTTAAATATTTGACCCTGCGTTGTTTTGTCAAGTTTACCTTGCATTTCTTATTCAGATGCTGAGTTTTTTTTCCTTTGCATTCACTACAGCAATGACTGGGCTTAAGAGACTTCTTAAAGGCTTGTTATACAGTAAGTGGATGGACAACGAGTCAAGATTTTTGTGCAGGAACTACTAACCTGACTCATGGTTCATTCCACAAAACCATTAGGGAAGTTTCTTTGGATTTCAAAACCATAAGGACGATCGGATGAACCATTTTACTATCATTTCCTTTCATTTATTACTTCAACCAGTCAGAGTTACGACTCATAAGATGAAGTAGGAATTTTGCCGAAGCCAGTCAGAAGAAGAACAAAAGCATCTTTTCAATCAAGAAAAGCAGCCAGACTTCTAATGGCAGCATTAAACTATTGCTGCAAAAGTATTGAACTAGAACAAACACTTGCACTCGTATTTTAACACATTCCCACTAAAACCTGATGTTAACTGTTCTTATTTTGATCATGTCAGCACATAGCTCTTTTTATATGCTGGGTTCACAATCACAAAGCGTGATTGCTGAGGTTATAAATATGTTGTAACCAGCAGATGCATATCTCTCCTCCTCTTCTTAGGAGGGAGATGTTTGAGTTCAGCATGCTGTATTTCAAACCATTCACCACTTTTACCCAAGGTGCATTATGATAAGTGTTTTTTATTCCAGCAGATGTTGCTAAAGGTTGGCCTTAGCCATTCACTTTTCTATGCCGTACATGCATTTAAGAAGCTATGTGTTCCTCATAAACAAAAAAACCTTTTCAAGGGGCTACATTATACCAGGAATCTTGTGTGTTAAAATGAAAATTATAAATTGCTTCTTACTACAGAAAGCAGGCAACAGTGTCACACTTTTCATCCATTTAAGTTCTCTGTGGATGGCAAAAGTAACTTGCCTGTTATGCAGGGTGAAAAAACCTGCCTCGACACACGTTGTGATCCATTTTCCCTGTTGGTGTGCTGTTCCTTTTGGGTATTGTTGTTGTCTTGATAAAAGCCAGGTCATGCTAACAGCAGGATCCCAAAGCCTGTTTGATGTGACCGTGTTCCCTGTCGTTAGACCCTTTTTGTAGACACGTTGTCCACTCGGTGGTGTAAGGTCTGGATTACTCTGTGTTTGTGCAGCGCTTGGTGCAAGTGAAAAAAAGGGTTGCTCTCGTCTGTGTTTGTAGGTTTCCTGTCCAGCTCCACGTCAGGTTTATCTTGTTCTTTTAAAGCGGCTGCAGAGTTCAAAAAGGTTAGTTTGTTGTTCCAAATCTCCTCTTTTTTATGTGGTATACGAGCACACTGAGAAGACACCGAGTTTAGCCAAACGACTCATAGCAAACATTAAATGGAGTAATTCTGTCTACTTTGTTAGGTGTAGCAGTATGCAATAACTTATACATCAATGCGTGTAAACAGCTGCTAAATGCATGATGCAGCAAAGAAGAACAAACCCCTGGGGTCCAGACTCTGTAGTTTACACACCCTCAGGACTATAAACAAAGCTTTAAGATTCATAGCGTGCACATAATAGTTTCAAAGAAACATTGAGGAGACCGGACACATAAAACTGAAGCAGTCCTCACTAAACAGAAGTGGAGGGATCTGCCGCATCCCTTGTCGGCAAAACATCTTTATCTTGGCAGTTCTCAGACAGCTTGGTCCCATTCACCACCTGGAGGACATGACACGGCCAACAACTTCACCTACAGAGGTCGAGGCTGCAAAATTCAGCACAGCTCAGTTGGACTCATGCCTGTCAAATGTGTGGTGCAACATATTTTACTCTAAAAAGGAGTCTAGAGAATGTTGTTTTTGAATATTTAAGACCAGTTCAATCCACAACACTGCTCCCATGGTGGTCAGCTCTCTTTCTTTTATATTTGTGCTTGTAGAAAAATACATATTTTGCTGCATCTCTGGCATCCTGCACGCACATCTGAACATGCATGTTGTTAGTTTGTGATGTTTCAATTTTTTGGCAGCTGTCTGGTTATTTATTTATTTTTTTTGAGAGGAGCTTGTTCAGAGTGGGCCTGTGCTGTGTTTTTTATGTGATGGTGCACAAACTCCCTTTAAAGTAGATTCTCAAGGTTTGTGCTTTGCTTTCCAATGTTGTCTTTGCAGTAGAAACACACAAGAGACGCAGTCTCACTGATGAGAATGCAAGCAGGAGAACATGGCAACAAAAGACAACCCCTGTTGCACTGCTTTGATGCTGCTTTGATTTCTGGAGCACAGTAAATACGATAACTTAAAGGAGTGTCAGTGAAGCTTGCAGAAATATGGAAGCATGTTTTTTTCCTCTCTCTTTGCAGTCCAAAGCCATTTCTAGCATCAGTCCAGTGGCCAATCCAGACATGTTGTTTTGAATTGTGTTGAATAAAATGAAGCTGATCAAATTCAGGTCCTTTTATACTTTCCCGAACTATGCAATGTGATGTTTCAGCATGCTGCTGAAAAACTTTTATTCATGCAGGATCTGAAAAGACAGTTTTGGGGCCACAGGTGATTGACTCTGTTCTGACACTCACATTTGCAAAATAAACATATTATCTCCAAAGGTCACAAATGTGGAAACTCTTTTCTTTTTTTTAGCAGTGTGCAAAACATTCAGCTAGCTTCTCATTTTGCTGGAAATGACCGGTGTTTTGACCAGTTACAATGAAAAATGTTGTTGCAGGAAGGTCATGTCAAAATGACTAAGGTATGAGGTACTGGGTATGACAGATGTGACCAAACCAAAATAATAATAATAAAATAGTTGGATTAGAGTCTGGGCCAGGTTAAGCTACCCTTCTTTTCCTTTTGATTCACATCATCTCATTCAATTTGTAATTTCAGTGGTATGCTGTATGTTCACATCAATAACTGCATTTGGAAATAGCTTTCAGTCACATTTTCTTGTGTAGGGGCTCATTCCAGTTCATATCTGTAAGCACAACACTCAGTATTCATCGCTTCTTACATCTTTTTTTACTTGTCTTTTTCCTCTTTTATTGGACATTAGGTTGAAGGAAGAACTAACTGCATTTTTTCAAGAGTGAATTACACAAACTCTTCAGTTTGTCCTTATTAAATTATTAACTTGAGTTTTGAATGTGTGCTTTTAAAAGCTGTACTTTCCTCTGTGTAGCTCTGAATGATTTTTTTTACACGGTGTTGAAAACCAAGAATGTGAATTCCCTCTCTCTCTCTCTTTGCCTCCGTCTCACACACACTGTATTAGCCTCACACTCATCACTTCCCTCGTCCTGCATCATAGTCTCCCAATTACTCAGAGTCAGTGTGGTTCAGTGCAGAACAAAGGCTAATTTGAGGCATGTCACTAGCTAATTTGTGACATGTGGGTAGCTCTTTGAAATGATATCACACATAGGCTGTTGGGTGTCATGAATGAATCAAGCTGGGAGGAAACAGCTCTCCACTTTGATCTCATTAGCAGCCTTTGTTCCACTTTGCTTCTAGTTGCACATTGGATCTGGACTCACTGTTTATCAGCTCTATAAAAGAGGTCATTTAAGAGGAAAGGATACCGAGCCACTGATGAGGCTCTGATTTCATATGCTAGTGATAAGAATCCTAATAATGTCGATTCTCAAAGAGTGGAAATGGAGAAAAGCAAGCCTTCAGTTAAGAGGTTATTTGAAAAAATGCCTTTATTTGTCATGCTAACACTGTTATCATATCATAGTAACAGACCTGGTTTATGCTTTGCTCCTGTTTTCCATTATTAACTTACTATATGTTGCTGCCTTTCACTTTAATGCAAACTCAACACTTTCTCTTGGTTTTTTTTACATTAAAAGTTGCAAAGGAGCAGTTATCATTTCCCTTGCATGGAAAATCCGCAGAAATCATGAGAATCAGTAACGGCTGCAGCTGCACACAAGCAGAGCCCCAATTTTTTCCAGGTTACATTTATATTTTTTACCAAGTTCTGTCATTTCCATTCTAATGTTTCTAAATTTTGTATTTTATGGTATAAACAAATTTGTCATGAGAAAGAGGGCCTAAAATTGTGGTGGACCGATAAAATTGCAACAATTTGATAAAAATTTCAAAATTGAACGAAAGTCAGATAATTTGATGGAAGACAACATTGCACCAATTCAGTGAAAACAGTCATCTGCGATATGAAAGTGCTGTGTGTGGGTCTGTATGCCTGTGTGTGTCTATATCTGTATGTGTGTGTGTCTCTGTGTTTGTATAATAACTTGTAACACTGTAATATTCACTGTAACAAAGAGCAGGCTGGGAAATAAGTGAAAAACCCAACAGAGCCACAACAAGAAAGCAGATTCAGTGCAGCATTTATCATCATCCGTCTCTGTGACAGCAAGCAGACCAGACTTAAGATAAAATTATGAGTAATTAGTGACGCTGTTTCAATCAACGAGAGAGGAATAACAGAAAACATCACTCTACTTTACCTACCATCATGGCAGGGAGGATGGACTTTATTCATTAAAGACAGGGACTGTGCAAGAAGTACATTGAGTAACAAAGTTTTGTTTTCTCAGCTTGTAAATTTTATAAAATTTTTGATAACAGTGATGCTTGACCAGAAACAAGTGCAGCATTTTCACTTTTTTTAGAGAAATATCTGAATCTGTGCTTACAACTAAAAAGTCTTCAGTGAACTTGGTTGCAAATCTGGGTTGCAAGTCTGAAGTGATAAGTTCCTGCTGGGGCATTAACTCTCTCAAATGACTGTGTGTAGGTGTGTGTAAAACCAAAAAACACTGCAGTTTTGTTTTTTAATGTTCATTATTGCGAAGGTAATGTGATTAAATGCTTTTAATTATAAGGAAAACCCTAATTTTTTTAGAAACTGCATCAACAAATTTGGCATTTTCGCCATATTTTATGTTTAACAGTTAATTCTATTCTTATTTTCATATTCTATGATTCTGTCTGTGTTTTCTGCATCACAATCATAGGGTCCCTTCACAGATACGACAAAGTATTTATAGCACAGTGGGAACTTTTATCTCCGCTTGTAAAGTAGAAGTCTCGAGCAGAAAGTACTGTGGCTCACTAAATTCCCAAATATAACGTGTGAATCGAAGAAACAAAACTATGAAATGACTTTGTTACTTATACACCACTGCAGCAAACTCCTGCAGAGTTTCACTTCCTCAATTTATTCCCCATCATCACCACGATTTCAAGAAAATGCAAACATACTAATTTGAATAACATTAGCTGATTTCTTGATTAATAGATCACTTTAGTGACTCTCCAACAAATGTGAAAAATGTTGCCGGTCTCTCTGAAGTACTCCGCACTTTGCAAAAGTTTTCTAATCAGTGCTGAGATGCGTGCTTGCTGTTTTATATTAGCCCACATATTATCGTCTGTGTTTTGAGCGTTGGTGGCTTATGAATGTCTTTAGCCAGATGAGACAGGTTTTGTTCTTCCCTCTCGTTCAGCTCAATAGGCTCCATAATTAGCTTGAGTGTGTCTGGGCAGAGGAAGAGCACAGAGGCCTTGATACCCAGACGTGACCATGAAAAGTATTTTCTTGTGGTGCTCTGAACACTTAATGACGTTTTCTCCCCGCACGGACCAGGTGACCTAAACTGTTGGGATCTAAAGGGGCCTTACCCTGATCGACCCATGATAAAGCTTTGATTTTTCTTAATTTGCCATTGAATCTTAACTTAATTATTCCATCTGTAACACCGATCTTATATCTGCGGGGAAACATTAATTATTCTTATCATGCTGTGTGACTAATCTCAGTGTTTTTCTTAAACATTTCTTCCCAGCAGTGGAATAATGTTTTTGGGGTAAATATTGTAAATTAGTGTAAAAGCAATGAAAACAGAGCTTAGATTAAACCTAAAAAATGCATAGGCTCTTTATGCAAAACTCGATAACTTCCACAGAGGGATTCATATAGGCTGGTTTTTGCACAGAACACTGGAAAGACCAAAAGGTTTTGCTGTTTCCAGTGCCCCATTCAGTCAGTTGATTTTGTGCTGTTTTCAGTAGTAAGAGCAACATGAGTGAAAATATGTGTAACCTCTCAGCCGCAATGTCATAAACTGAAGTGAACCTTAATAAGGTCAAGTTTTCTCTTTCAAATGTTGACTGGTGAGCTTGTTGGATTATTTATTTAATAAAAGGCCACAAGCTGTTTCAATCTGAGCTCATTTAAATATTATGATTTTGACATAAATAGAAAAAAAAAAAAACAGTTCTCAGCTATTTCAGTTTACAGCTGCAGCTAAAAATAACCCGACAAACACATCTTAATTGTTATTGTCAAACCATAAATTCACATTTTTCTTGAACAGGTATAAACATGATAAAAAAAGACAGAGCTTTTTTTTCTTAATTGATTGAAATTTATGGTTGAAGCTTTGTTTTACTTCATGTGTACAAACACTGTCAATGTAAATAAGTCATAAATATGAGCATTAGCAGCTCAGATGTGGCTGCTTTCTTGTATTAGTCCCAAATACAAAAAACCGTCATTCAACTTGAGGGAAAGTCGGTTGTTATCATGTGACATTAGTGGTGAATTTGCTCTGTTATTTGATTAACACCAACAGATAGGCAGCAACAAAATCCATGAGATGTCGGAATTAAAATATATTTGGTGTCATCCACTGTCTCCTGCTGTGTCCTTTCTCCTCTCTACCTGTTTTTCTAGCCTTTGTTTTCAAAGTAATGTCTTGATCAGTGACAGGAAGCCCCAAAGCCCTTCAAATGCTATTTCAGCCTTCATATGCAGAATGAAAATAAGCGCGATCCATTTCATTTGATTTGATGCCTCTTATTTTGTTTTGATAAACTTTGTGTTTGTGTCAGTCTCTGCGACGTGCAAATCAGCCACATTCCACAGCCTCCGCTTCGTCCTCATTGTGCTGCTGTTACTATAGTAACAAACATGGTGATTTCGTGAAATGAAGTAAAGTCACTCTTCCTTTGATGGAAAGGTGCTGTTTACTGTAAATGCTACCAATTACTGGACATATCTGTGACTGATTGACCCTGAACGCTTCAGCTGATAAATCTCAACAGGCAAACTGCAGCTCCGCGTTTGTTTTCAGATAGTGAACTGATATTCTACCATGCTAGATACCTGTTTTCTAGGAAGGAAACAGTAGAACAACGCAGAGGGAATTGGAGGCATCCAATTTTTTTCTGTTCCTGGGATGGGGGCGGGGTTGTGTGTTTCTTAGCTCACTCACACACATCAATAATCTCGTATTTCATATCCCCAGTTCCCACGTGACCATATAAACCTTCCTTGTCCAGCTAATTGTGATGTTGTTCTGCTTTGACCTCTCACCACGACCACTGTGGCTCATGCACACACACACACACACACACACACATTGTGCACACGCCGCCCTTGGCATCCCAGCGGTTTTCTTACTTTGGATCCCCCAGCTGTAACCCCGTGACCTCCGCTCTCCAGCTACTGTATTGTGCAGCTTCTCTCTGAGAGTGAGTCACTGCATGTGTCCCAGGCACAGTAAATAAAACATCCTCCCACCAGTGGTGAAATATTGAACAGACAAGGCACTGAGATGCTTGTCTTGTCAGAGGTGGGGGGGGGGGTAGAGGGCCAGAGGGGTTGTGGATGCAGAAAATGGAGAGGAAAAAGCATTATGGTTAGGGTGAAACAGAGTGAAGATATGGGTGAAAGCACATAACCACAGAGAATCCAGTTGGAAGAAGTGGTACTAAAAGACAAGAATGATGGGAAGGAAATGGAGACTGATAATGGACTGCAGGCAGGTCTGCTCCATCCTCCTGCTTCTTTTTCTCTTTTTTTGTCACTCAGGCAGCAATTCTCTCACAAACTGTGCACGAAAGAAAAACATATATGGATGCCGCTTTTCAGCTTCAGATGTGTTTTTCTCTTTACTTTGTTCCTTCATTAAGCTCTTGCTGAGTCACTCTCCAGAAGCTGCACACGGCCTCACACTATCGCAAACCCATTGTCACATAAACACCACATGCCTGGAAGGCTGCAGTAGCAGGGAGGCACAACACGGCGCTCTGTCTCTCTTTCATATATGCAAAAGAAGACAGAGGGGGGGGTTACTGCCGTAAACAGAGCGCACTCGCTCATGTGCTCGTGTTCATGTTCATAGAATGTGCTTTTTTTCGGGTGTGTGGTTTCTTCCCATTATCCAGAAAGATGACTACAAATCCTCAGATAGGCTTTTTCCAACAAAATGGAACTGGTTCCATTAAGGTTTGTGCTCTTGATTTTAAACCTCACTGAGCATTTTTGACCAAACAGGTCAAAAATGTTTAGGACCTGCAATGCTGGCTCCTAGCTGGAACCAAAAATAGCAGTTTTTCGGGGGCGTGTCAAGATCTACAGGTAGTTGAGCATTTTGCAGCGTCCTCTGTATATGATGCTTCCTTTATTATGGTTGCTTTGCTTAAATGTGATGGAAAAGCAGGCAGGTTTCACTAGATTGCACCAAAGATCCAAAAAACCTGAAGGGAGCCAGTTCAAGCACCAGAGCTAATTTTGGTGGTAAAAAACCCAAAGCTCCCATATTGTGTTATTAATTCTTCAGTGTAAAACTTTAGGACCTGATGAGAAAACAGAAAATAAATATGAGAATAGATAAAATGAACAAGAGAGCAAGGACAGTGTTTCTATTTCTAGAAAGTCTACTATTACTCATGCTTGTGCATCTGGTCAATACTTTTCACTGCTTTTCAAAAGCTTTCACGAGTAACATAACCCCTCAAGTGTTGCATCACGGCATTGTATTGTCAGAGCATCAACAACTAAAAGTCTAAAAGGCATCCTATCACAAACAAAGTGATTTATGTTAATTACTTCAAGAAAAAGTGAAAATGTAACGAGGTGGGGTTCCCTGCTACGTAGAAATATGTAATTTTTCCACCCCCTGTGTACCACGAATGCAGCATAGACACTAATTACTACTTTTCAGCTTGGAATCACAAAGGAAACTAGCACCTATAACAAACCTTAAATCAAATGCCTCTGTTATTTTGATTGGCATTTGTATGGAGCAAATGGGTATGATAAAACATTGCCTCACTCTGTTTGAGGTAGTTTTGAGTTGTCAGTCAGGATTCTGTGCAGATACAGGTGACAGAGAGAAGAGAAGACAAAGTAAATGGGCTTGCATATGTGCATGTATATGCACTGTATGTTCTGCGTTCAGGAGAAAGTGCACTTGAATGCTGTATACCTGCTGAGATAAATACAGGTCATACACGGGCAAAATCGACTCCCCATGTTCAACAACATCAGCTTACAGGCCTACAGGTCCGTGGGTCCTCTTATGCACTCTTATGGGCATGCAATTTGCAACACCTCAAAGATGCTATTTGAAAATGGAAGTACCGTAGGATAATTATCTTTAATGAATCAATATTATATATAGTGTCAAGTAAAGGTTAAAGTAGAGACAAAAACTGGTAAGTGGACAAGAAATCACAAAAAAGATAAAGGAGAACAGGCAATACAAATCAAGTCAAAGAGCCTTAGTAAAACATATTAACAAATGAAAATCAAAAAATCAATGATGAGGATTTTTGTAAAATAGGAATGGCTAGCTAAATAGATTAGTAAGTGATGAAATTTGACTCAGTCAGTGGCCTGGAACAAATATTGGTATAATGTACAATTTATCTTTTGCAGAGACAAGCAGCAAATGGCAAGATGGAGAGTCCTAAGATACACGTGTCTGCTGCAGCAACCTTCATATGTTTGCAAATGTGATCATGACAAACAATAAAAATCTTACTGCATATTCTATGAATGACTTTGAAAGTTAAAGAATTCTTCATCACTGCAAATCATGCTTCCCCGTGTGTCCATTAGGTCAAGTCTTTTAGCATTGTAATTACATAAACTCTTAATGTGATGAGATAGCGGCTGTATACCAGCAACTAATGTCAGCAATGGCTGTAATGGGAGGTAATGATGCTAGATTTGATGTTGCCCGACAGAAGGACATGAATCAGAGGATTAATGGACTCTTACAAGCCATTAACCATTAGGGGTAGTTAACAGAGGTGAATGAACATATGCAGCAGCGGCGGCAGGCTGAACAAAAGGAGAGCGCTGTCAAAAATTTAAACTGGTTTCGTCATCTTTAAGATCTCTTCACCTTTCATTTGTCAGTCTGAGTGATACCAAACTCGATACCCCACAGAGACTCCCTTTGGAGAAAACTGGAATATATAATGTGCCATTTGACTCACCACATTCTAAATGTAGAACAACAAATCTTCAATTTAATTGATTCTCTGTAGCTCGGCTCAGATTTTGGCACATTGCTCCCTTCAAAGTCACTGCAAGTATGAATGAGAAATCCAACAAGGCAGGCCATCTGTACACCAAACTCAGGTCCAAGAATGAAAAAGTGCTCATGAAATCTTTGTTGGTACACACTCTGTCTGCCCGTGCAGCATCCCACACGTGGCACTTTATTCAGATAGAAGAAACCCGTCTTAATCGCGCTAAGAGATTGCCTTCATGACTCTCTGTGCTCTTGTTATGTAAATACTGAAGATTGATTAGCTGGTTTGTGTCGATAATGTGCAGCTTCTGCCACCATGGTTTTAAACACACGCAGCCCTGCCGCAGTCTTATTTATTATTGCTGGCTGATTCCTGACCAGTTTTTATGAAAACCAGGATGCTATAGAATTGGACTGATCAAAAAAAAAATTGTTTCTGGCTGCTTTTGCTCTTCAAATCGTCAAACCCTTTTGTAGTGAGAAATAAAGGACCACGCATGAAGCTTTTGTGCTAATTTAAATATGTCTTGAACTCTATATGTCTGTTTTGGGGTTTTTTATGGAAAAAAACACATCACCATAATTAGATGTCAATGTTTGTCACTGCTTTTGTTTGTATTAAAGGTATATTCTGCATTGGAGTGTGTGTATTGTGTGTATTTGGGTGTATCTATGTGCTTACTGGTGTGTTTGTGCATATTTATGTGCATCTGTGTTTGTGCAAAGGCAAACACATTTATATAAAACAGCTAATTTAGTTGAGCAGAAGCATCTGGACGAAATAATTTTTAATTTGTTTATATCGCCTTAGCTGTCATTACCTCTGTGTTACCCTTTAAAAAACAGCATCTAGAGAAGGTTTGAGGCTATATGGCAATTTCTTTTTGGCTGTAGTAGTGTAATGTTTAGAGAAAATCAACAAATAAACAACCAAATGTTAAATTATTGGCCTATATAATGTTAACAAGTTATGTGCTGAGCAGCAGTTAGATTCTGAATCAGCAAGAAATTCATGAAACAAACACAAACTGATGAGAATTAACTTTTGCGTCTCTGCTGCACTCATATCCACACTTAGCAATGAATTAATCATTTCTTTTTTTTTCTTTGAAACCTCAGACATCACCCCTTAGTCGATTGCACTCCTTGAGTTTTTGGTGCCAACATATACTAGAGTTTTCTGTGCATGATTGTGATTCATCGCTTGGAAGTGACTCAATGATTCAGATCAATAAAACTGCACATATAATTATGTAAAGAATTTTTCTTTCCTGTGTGTATGTGGTCGCCATATAACTGAGCGCACCGAGCCTGCCGTGCAAGTGAGCAGAAAACCAATTTGTGGCAATATTGACCTTAGTTGCAACATTTTTATTTTCTCACCTGCAACAACAAAACTTCAAAAGCAATGAACCTGCGACAGTGTTT
Organism: Ctenochaetus hawaiiensis; assembly: GCA_029783645.1. NCBI lineage: Eukaryota > Metazoa > Chordata > Actinopteri > Acanthuriformes > Acanthuridae > Ctenochaetus > Ctenochaetus hawaiiensis. Next base: position 11,731,596 of record JAPZDY010000006.1, on the reverse strand, counting down.
GCCTCTGGAATGTGCAGCCTGTTTATTACCAGCAATAAGTTGTACCTGGAGTTTGTACCTGGAGTGAAAAATCAAAACAAGCCAACAAACAAAACAGAAAAATTGCATTGCCTTCAATGCACACACAGATGCTCACATAAACACACTCACACAGTAAAGCATCTGGTGGTTATATCGTATTTGCCTTTTAAGTGACTAACAGCTGTCCCCCGGTTGATTTCTAATTAGAAAGCTATTGATTACATTCAATACCAAACTTCCACTTTAGGCCTGATGAGCAAACACAACAGATGTTTCAAAACATCAATACTGGAGTCATTGTCTAATGAATGCCATATTTTCACTTAGTCTTAGCAGCCTATTTCAAAACATAAGTACCGGCACTTTCCAATATTAATGAGCTGCAGCTCCACCACAATCTGACTCAGTAATGTAGGTTTAAACCAGCAGTCAAGGTTTTCTTTAGCAGCTGAATAGAAAAACTGGAATTCTAGACAATTTCCTGACTTTTAAATGGTGGGATGTGATACTTTTTGTTCAAAATCCTCTTTATAATCCAGGAGATTAAAACAATGTTGTAGTTGCTTGTATTGCTAAAATGTCTGTTAATCAGAAAATCAACAAAAAAACCTGTTTAATTTCCATAGCTGATTCATTTATTAAGCCATTTATTAAGTGAAAAACACTTGCTGATTTTAGATTTTATAAATGTGAAGACTGTTGTTTAGCAACTTGCTGAATTGGATATCTTTATCATCTGAACTGTTTATTTAAAAAAAGCAGTTTAATAATACGATCTTAAGAACATTTTATCAGACATTTTTTTAACTTTTTGTGAGATTTTCAAACTAAGTAATAAATATATTAGTATTTAAAAATTATTAAATAGTGTTAATAATATCTGTTACAGCTCAAGCTGCATATTAACCAGTTTCCTTAGTTTACGATGGTCCTTACTAAATTGTTAAAATTATAGCACATCATTTTACCCACTTAGTATTTAGAAAAAAATGATCTCACACATTGCCAGCAAATTGCAAATTTAGCAAACATTAAGTTCCAAAGTTTTAAGTTTTGGGTAAAGTAAGACCTTGTTTAATAGACATTTTTGATGATTATTAAACATGCCTTGGGTTTACAGTCGTGGTACAAGCAGGGGTGTTTTACCCCTGAGGGTCCATTAGAGGGTCCATAATCTGAGTGAAGAAATCAAGACAAACAGAGACAAACACACAGCAGCAGAAATAGACATCGTCAGAAAGAAAAAGTCCCAAATTAAAAGTTTGATCTGGTCTTGTTAGCTTTTGTTGTGCTAGAAGTAATGTCCGGCTTCCTTTTGGCAGTCTTACCTTGTCGATAGTCAATCGGTCCTCTTTCCTGTCAGCTGATCATGACAACTGTTGCGCTGACTGAGTGGTCCTGCCACGTGCAGGTGCTGCAGACACACTCGCTCGAACACACACAAACACACTCATTACACCTCACTGGTACTGAGTTATACTGGTTTAAAAGCCAAACATCTTACTGTCACGAGGAACATTGCGATCCCATCATGAAATTGACTGTGACCGCTCAGCCTTTCCGTCCTCCTGTGAGACACAAGGAAAGGACATTATCTGCTAAGTGGGACTATTTCTCACCAGAGGAAATAGAGTTGAGGTGCGCTGCCAAGAGGGTCGTTGATGGCGGTATTTTATAGTAATCAGCACAGATAGAATTGCCCGGTAGTAGAATTTCTGTCATTGTTGCTGTTGTTAACAAGCTGTGTACATAAAGATTTGTTTGTTAATTGGCCTGACCTGCAGTGAAACTGCGTGCAAAACCATATTTTTCAGAAAACCTATTTGTTTCCTTTATTTGTTAATTACACTAACATAATCACTCATTCTCTTCAACAAATGTGTGTGTGTGTGTGTGTGTGTGCATGTGTGTATCCACGCATGCACTGTGCCTGTGCGTGTGTTTGTGACATCACACGCAGCAACCCCTCACTAAACCATCTTATCCTTCCTCTGGAGGCACAGCTTAGTGTAAACAAAGGGAGAGGGAGCGAAGAAAGGGAGAGGCGGAGTGGATTATCTTCCCTCTCCTCTTGAATCCGGGGAGCTCAGCGAGTCATTTACACAACATAATTCATTTAAAATGTAATATTCCCCAAAAACTAATGGACTTAAATACAACAGCTGTTGCCAGCTTATGACACACTCCAGTCAGTTGAAGCAGCCAATCAGACTGAGGTGTCAATGCAGTTTAGTCTTCCAGCATTTAATCTTTCCCCCTTGGTTCCCCGGTGTGTGATGTGTGTGTGTTTTTTTCTCTTCCTCTTGCTTTTTTCTCTCCAGGCTCCGGTCCTGAGCTTCACTTAATGTCACTCTAATGATTTCTATTCTGTACATATCTCTTTGGTTTATAGGTCTTCTAAGCACACACATTCACGTTCACACACACACATTTACACCATGGAGCCAGATCTCTCACAGAGTGCAGGCATAGGTATATCCGCTGTTACCTCGATGACTAATTCTTTGCAGAGCCCACAAACACACAAACACACACTCATCTTGAAAGGCCAAATCCTAGTTTCCATGTGCACTTTTCAGCTCTGATGTACTTGTGGTCATCCGCCCATGTTTATAAGGGTCAAATTTATAACCCTGCCGACTGTTTGTGCAGCATTTAAATGTGCATGCTACACTTTCTAAGCCCTTCTGTCCAGTTGGTGGTGCATGCAGCTCTTGCTGGTTTGTCAAGAGGAAGAAGAAGATGGAGTAGAAGAAGAAGAGAGCAAAATGGAATCTTGTTTTGAAGAGAGATCCTGGAGGAGATTTGCTGTTTCCCACAATTATACATTAATACTGAATTTGTCTTATAACTGTTAGCAAACAACATTGAGCTGTTCTACCACCACCAACTGGACTGAAGTTTGTCAGAGATCGTGCATGAACACAAGACTTACTGAGAAGCTCAGTTGTAGTATTAATGAAATCGCGGGTGCATCTGCGGACAGCTGCACACTTTTTCTGGTCTCACATTTGGGCTTGTGGAAAGAATGTTCAAGCTTTAACCCAGCAACGCCTTGTGAAAGCAGAGTTTGTCCTCTTTGAACAGTTGCATCATAACAGAAATGAATGAATTATGACAACCGAAGTTGCCCTGTTTTCAAGGACTCTGAATTTTCACATGTTTGTGAACAATACTCTATACTAATTTCTTCTCCTTTCTCTTCCTTTTTTTCATATCCTCCGTTGGCCTGACTGTTCCCCGGCCTCTGTTGTTTCATTAACAGGTAAGCACACAATTTCCTGTACTCTGATAAAAAGTGTGTGATCTGACTTGGTCCCACCCCCCTTGAACATGTCCGTTTGTCACCCACTTGATCAAAGCTTTTTAGCCTGTCAGGTTACTAGGCATTAGTGATGCTGCTAATATTACATTCAGTCCTCAGAAGTGAAAATTGAGGCCAAAATTAAATTATTCTCCCTGAATATCAAAGAAATGGAATTTGTGATGAAGTCATATTTCAGTTTTAGTCTGAAGTTTTTTGCATCTATTGTGGCCTTTCCATTTAAATGTCTGTGCCATCTCTTGCTGTTTCTATTCAGTAACTCATGATTCTGTGATAAAGGTTCGATCAATCTCTGCCTGCTTTCTTTTAAAATAGCACAAAGCACCAACAGCATTTAGCTGTGGTGCTATAGGTACCAAGTTACCTCCTGAGGTTGCTAAGAACTGCACATATTTTCTCTCAGCTTGAACCTCATTCACTCGTCATGCCATCATGTTCTCCAGAGCCAAGCAGCACATCGCTAAATTGTGCAGAGCTAAAATTCAGCATATACAAAACCTTATTCCAGGAGCAGAATAATGAGCTGCCAATCCTTGACATTGCTTTCTGACCCTGTTCTGGACAGAGCCTTGGCCAAACCAAGCTATCAGTGATAAAACTGCAAAGACAAAATCAGAAAATGCTGATATAGTAGATATGAATTAGAGATGAGGAGATTGTGGTAATTTTTCACTGATATCCACGAACTTAAGGTGTTTTAAATGTCTTGTCTATCAAATAAAGCCCTTGAAACCACCTTGTTTTTAAGGAGCTCATCTCCAAAGAAAAAAATTCTTGGATGAAATAATAGTATAATGAAATGTACCTTCTAACATGTAACAAAGAATTAGGACTACAACCGTTTATCCAAAAATTTGGGTCCACCAAGACCTTTGCTCATTATATCTGGTCCATTCAATCTACTTAAGCTGCGTGCAAGTGTCAGTATGTTAAAGCCACAGGCATGAAAATAAGCATGGAAACAAATCACTTGAATGTTTTTGATGGTACTGAACACTAAGTGTGTGAGTGTGCTCTGAGTGTCAAGCACAAGCAATTAATACTGTAGACCTTTCAGCACAAAGTGTCATTTTATCAGTCCTGTGTGACTTGTATCAAAGGAAGAACAGAGGCCCTGAGCATCCTCTTAAACGGTGGTATCCTAAAAAAGAGGTGTTCTGTAGAGACAGGGCCTTAGTTAGTTTGGAGTTAGAGGTTAGTGGGAAGCTTTCAGGGGTCAAGCCACTGATGGTGGTGGCAGTAAATATCTGTAACGGCCAATAATAAACAGAGAACATATAAGGTCCCTGCTATTGTCAGCAGAAAGCTCAGCAGTACATCATTCTAATGGCATCCCAAATGGACAATGTCTGCCACTGTCTCTAAGCACCTACGGCAAGAACAGCCACCACCACTTTATCTCTTTAACTACCCAAGGCCCACAGAAATACACCTTGTGTTACCACAGAAGATCTTACCATCCAACACAATAAAATTCAGTCCACTGAAAAGGTCTAATATTAGTCCTATGTTGCCAGTTTAACTGGCTTGCTTTAGTGTTGGATGGAAGCAGTGTGTGAAGAGCTAAGCTGTAAATTTTCTGCTGCTCTGGAGCCGTTACCCACCTGCACTTAACCTAATGAAGTAGGCATGGATTAAAATCATTATATGTACAAGGAAGTCTAGATAACTTAATGTTATGTCACTTAAACATCGATTCAGCAACATAAACAACAAGTGATATACAAATGAAATAAATAACATATAAGAGTGTTATTTTGCAAAAGCATGTAAATTGTAGGTATCTTGAACTCTAACTTTTACAGACTATAGCTGAGTATAATAGCTTGAGCCTGTAAGAGATTGTGTAGCATGGGGTTCATCCGAGTGCTTACTTAGAGTACCTGCATGCATACACATGGAGTGCACACTCACAAACAGGCCTGCTCACCTAGCATGAGTCACAGAGGACCATTTGTCATCCTGGAGAGCATAGCAATATCCACTGTCTCCTCATTTATGGTATGTACTGCACTCATGCAGAATAAAAAATCCCAGTGCACACCCTGCAACATGCTAATGTTCTTTATACTTGACTTCCCTGTACCTGAGTGCCTCATAGAGGATGCTGGAAAACCACAGTCAGACTGTCCTTTATCAAAGAGGGAAGTCTAAGCCTGTAAGGTTTGGTACAGGGTTGTTCTGCTATCCCTGCAAGCACCTGTCCCACCTGTAAACATGCTCATGTAAAAAAATATAAAAAAAATGTGACATATTTATGTAGAAATAAAAAGTTTTGATGTCTTGACAGCTTTTAAAAGAATCAAGCACTGTCTTCTTGTTCCAAGCATTTTATTGAATAAAACTGCTTTTTGTGTTTTGTTTTTTGTAGACAAAGACAAAGAATCCTTTCTTTTGGACAGTGAGCCACTGTCGGTAGCCTAGATTGATGGCAAACAGGAGCGTGAAAAAAATGTGGAAATAATTGTTTGCTCTTGATATTGACAGTGGGTACTTCTGCTAAATGTGTTAGCTATTTGTGAAAGAACATCGAAAAAGCATAAAGGGTGGTGAAATGAATGGTGATGTCAGATTTGTCAGAATTGACTAATTTGAGAAGTGTTGCATTCAAAGTGGAGAAGAAGAGTTGTCACAGTCTGCATAATGCACAGCAAAGAGAAACTCACAAATCATGGACACTAGTTTTAAAAGGAGACAGGGAGAAACACGGGCAAAAATCAGGCAAACCAGGTATCCATTACAATGTGCTCTGAGCGCAGTTTGCATCACCCGAGTTGGGGGACTGCCACAGCTGTCAGTTTTCTAAGTCATTTGCACAATCATAAGTATTGGAGCTTCATGTGCGGATTCAGGTTTGAATATGAAGTGATTGGCATAACACCAACAGACTATGCTGCAAAGAAACAAGCAGTTGCAAACACATTTCTGTTTGGAGTGATGCTAATTAGCCATTCATATAATACAGCAATATGACAAGTGACGGATGACGCCTGTTTGGTGTTTCTGGTCTCACGATATTGGCGCTGTCACAGTCAGACGATAGCATATTGAATGTATATAGCATGGTTAGCACACAGTAACCGCTGTTTAATTCAGCGTCTAACCATCGGCTGCCAGCACCAGGTCCCTCATTACCCATCAGCCCATTTGCCAGCTGCCTCATCATTACCCATCTCCCTTGGCGGCCCCTGTCACTCAAAATGCCTGAGAAGGAAGCTGGATAGTCAATTAATGTGTGTTGTATGCAAGCCTGTCTGTCTGCCCGCCTGCATGTGTGTGTGTGTGAGACAGCAAAAGGGCGCATATGTGTAGAGTAAATAATGTCTGGATGAATGGTATGTATTCAGTAGAGTAGGTGAAGAATTGTTTTCCATTTGCTTAACTGTGGTCATTGATTCAGAACCTATGCAAAGTGCTGGGTTACGCTCAGAAGGATGACAGCGGATTCACCAAGCTTTAATGATTCATACATGTAGCCCGCATGTGTCAAAGGTTAGAATAAAGTGGAATATAAATGTACCTTTGAGCCAAGTCAAATTTCCTGTCTCCTACCTGTCAAACAGCTGTGCCATCGAATCTGATTCAGGTATGACCGCATGAACTCCCTGTTTCCTGCAATATGTGGTTAACTTTCCAAACCCAGACTGTTTCTGAACTCAACAATATGACAAATGTATATCCGTTGCATGTCTTTAAACTGCATCTAAACTTGCAACCTATTTTGCCAGACGTGTTGTGTTTCTAAGGCGTTCATTCATGAAACTGCGTCAACCGCATGTGTCCAGTGACTCCTACACTCCTTATGGTTGTGTTTTGTATTGTGTAAACAGGCAGAATCCAAATTTCCCACCAACAAGGCTGTTTTTCCACAAAGTTTGTGTGTTTGTTTTGTAGCAGTTTGGTTTTATTTGTATGAGAGTTCAACAAATATACTTGGAGCCAGATGAAAGGAGCCAATGTACTGAGAGAGAAAATATCATTACATATTGGAAATCCTTTTGTAATTACATTAATCTTCTATTTTTATGTTAATTTCTGGTGGAAATGTAGAGCTAAAGCGTAACTTCTGGACATTTTTTGTCGTAAGATTTGGACTTGCTATCAGTTGCCTACGGAGGTCTTTTCTTAGCTTGGTTATGTGGGTAAGAAAGTGTGCTTACCAAAAAAAACTCAGCAGATAGTCGTGTTTTTTCTTGGATTTGTCAGGAATATTCAGCACAAAGGCATAAAAAGCAAATTCCCAAGCGCAACAGCAGTACAGTACATTCAAGCCACAGATATTTCGTAACCAGATGTTTTTGCCAATTGGCTGCATTTGTGAGTAGCCGGTGTACCAATGTCAAATTCAGTGGGAGGTGTAGCGTGAATTTCTCAGGTCTAATGTGTTGGGCTTGGATGAAGTGTGTGTGGGTTGTTGAGTGTTTACATCATCTGAAAATGTCTAAACGGATGATGCTGAAGTAGAAGCAAATGAACAGATGATGAGAAGTGTAGGGGGTGAGAAAGGAAGGAGGGGAGAGGGAAAAAGAGAAAGTTTTCTCAATGCCAGATGGAGGAGCAGTCGGCACCTCTCTCATTACTGTGGGGATGGATTTTCCTCTATCACACACACACACACACACACACACACACACACATACATACAGTCAGTCACACAAACAAACACACACATGCAGAGCTACCTCCTGTCACTCCACACCACCTGTCCAGCACCTGGTCATCAAAGCAAGACCAAGGAGGGCTCTCATCTTTAGTGGAGAGAGAAAGAATTAGAGCAATAGAAGAAGAAGTGGAGGGGCACTAACGCCATATGCTAAAACCTTTGGTTGTTGCAGCTCTGTGTTGATGTCTGATTCTTCCCCTAATTTATCATCAATTTACCTGCATCAGCTTTCTATCATCTCCTGCCATATTACGTCTCAGCCTTTCTCTGAACTGTGTGTGTGTGCGTGTGCAGACATGTGTATCTGTGTCACGCCCTCACCATCAAGACAAGCAAGGCCTGTCGTGCCTGCGATAAATTAAATGTGACACAGATGGGTGGAGTTGCTTCCCCCTTTGATCCAAGCGGCGCAACAGAAGGACAGACCCTGACCAACACATGTCAGACAAAACTGTTGGGCAACACTAAAGATAAGCATTATGGTCCCATTGGGTGTGGGCCAGGAGGTTAGACCAAAGAGGTTATTGGACACACACAGACACACTTCAACACTTACGAAAGAAATAAGAAATGAGACCATTGACAGAAACGCAGCTGCAATTTTCAAATCTAAAGAGCCACAAATTCTATGGTGTGATAAAATGTGTGATAGTGATACAATACATCATTGTTTTGAAAGCTACTCACACACCAAGTTTTGAATAAATCATTGCTGCAAGTGTGAACTTCTGTCTCTTAGCCTGTCAGGCTGGAACTGCTCTCCAGCTGTAGCTGGAAGATGACAGTCTGAGTCAGAGCCGAACAATGTGGTCCAATCAAAATGCAGTCAGCTTCATTGTCTGGCAGATCACTCAGGCAGCAGCGGCATTCAGTTTCTGAGCTTTCAGAATTATCTGATGTTCAACAACATAGTGAACATGCTTAATGATGCTCCAACTGTGTGGCAGGCTTTTTCACTTAAAAAAAAAAAAAGCTCCATAAGTGCTTGGAAAGTCTCCATGAACATAAGTAAATGCACTGCCTCTCACAATATAAAGCATTTTCTAGGGTCAGAAGTCAGTAGAATAACTTATTTAGTGCATTACTGTCCATGTTTTTTTTATCAAAACAAGATGTAGTTGAAATCTGAGCAACATTAGTGAAAATCAGTGGAACTTGATCTGAAATGGATCAGTCAGGTGTTTGAATGGCTCGTCACCATGAAGGACTAGGAACTGCTGTACTTTGTGTATACACAATTTATAGAAAAAAATACATTTTTTTTCATTAATTGATTATTCTTGGCTGTTTCTGATTGAGTTAAGAAAGGGTTCATGTTGTAAAAGACAGCTGTCAGTCAACTGTCTTCAAGCCAACAAACATATATATATTTCTTAAGTAAAAAAACTATTAAGCAATGTAGGAACTTAAGGAATAAAACAAATTTGTAAGCTTTTAGCCTAAAACAATTATGACAACATAGGCATAAGTGTATACGTAAATATAATAGTTGAATCCCCATCCACAATTAATACAGTGACTGTTTTTTTGGAGCTTCGGTTATGCTGGATAACAAAGTTCTGTTAAACAGGACTAGAATATAAGTTGACTATATTAAACTCTGAGTTAAAGCAGGCCTCTGATTCCAATTGTGTTTGTTGCCCGTTTGAAAGCAAATAATGCAGCTTATTATGCCTTTGCTGTAAGATAGATGCGGTGTTTTGTGTTGAAAAGCATTACAATGCGACAAAAAATAGGCTACTATGAAAACCTTACAATGGCATGCACTTGACAAAGGCACTTCAAGCTCTATTGAAATGCATTGCAGTAAAGTGCACAGTTGTTCAGGATATTGTGTAGCTTCTGTATATAGACGTGCCACCAGTGGGTGGTTATGGGAGGAAAAACCTTCAGGTGGTCTGGAGCTAAAGGTCTTTGGGCAGGTGAAGTGATTTCACTCACCCCTTTTTTCATAGGACCCAGAGTGTGTCACACCTGCTGTTATGTTAATATTAGGAGTGCATTGTCATTTGAATTCATATTGATAATTGCTCCCATGTTGTCAATTAATTCACACTTGCATATTATTAACACTGTGATAATATGCAAAGTTGTTTTGCAGACAGAAAGGAGCCTGTGAAGCGAACTAAATTAGTCTATTGATATCAAAATGGTTGTTTTGAATGTAACATAATACATATCTCAAGATGCATTTGTCCTAATGGAATACTAAGGGCTATTTTTAATGGCATAGACTTGAAATATAATAGTTACTATGAGATATAATACTGCAGCTGCTTCTAAATTGGGTAGAGGGTGAAGGAAAATCATTTTGCTCCCACCCTAATGTCTTTGGATATAATAGCCTATTAGATTCCTGCTTTATAGCACGGGTACTGCAGTACTTACACCAAACTGTCTCCAACCAGCCTAGGTTATTCATGCTTGGAAACCTAATGAGAACAATGACCTTGTGTTCTATTTGAATGAGTGGATATTCTGTCTATATCTCTGCCCCCCCCCCCACCCCAAACCCCAAACCCGACCCAC
>JAPZDY010000006.1:11710626-11720958 GCA_029783645.1 Ctenochaetus hawaiiensis | reverse complement strand
TCTCTGCCCCCACCCCCACCCCTTGCCACTACCCCTACCCTCTCCAGACATTTATCTTAACAAATTTTCACCTTTCTTCATTCATTTTCTTCTTTTTTATTTCCCCCCTGTCACGTTTAGTCATCCTTTCAGCTCTCCTTCTATCTCTTTTGTCTCTCTCTCTCTCTCTCTCTCTTCGTTGTGTAGCCTATTCCATCGGGCTCTGCACAGGCATCCTAAATACAATTACAGTCCACAGCTGAATGGAGAGGAAGGGTCCTCGGGGATCCCTAGAAACAGGAAATGGTCAGGAGGGTTGGACTGAGGAGGGAACAGCAAATCCCTAATTCAATTGGCTGAACCTTGGCAACAAGCCCCCGGCGACTCTTACTGTGGAATCAGTGGAATCAAACAATGTGGCTCAAACCACAAGAGAGATTTTCATCCACCCCAGTAAACACACATGCACACACACGCACACGCACACAAATAGACACAAATGCATCTCATTTTCTCTATCCTTTAGCAGTAGGTTTCTCCCTATTCTTCTTCCTTTATAGGTTGCACAGTATGTTATTTTGGCCACCAAGTGATAAACTGCAATAATGATTCAACTTAGGATTCTCACTGAGGCCCCCAACTTCCACCCAGTGCAAAACACAGTGCATCATTGCTATTTTCTGTCTGATGCAGTTGTTATTTTCACACGCAGCCCCCACACAGCCCAAGTAGCCAATGTCCTTTCACCCATCTGTGCACCCACGGGCGTATTGGTCTAAAAGTGAGGTGTGGTCGGATGCTGCGCTTGGAACATCACTGTCTTGAGGCAGTGGAGAGGGATTGTGACACTGATTAACAAACTTGTCTAAAATCAAAGTGTTTTTCTGCTATTAATAGAGTCCATCATGCATGTTATCACCATGTTGGACAAATGATCACTTGCCTCTAATATATGAAACAAGGAAATTTGCGCCAGTGACAACAACAGCAGCAAGTGTGATCCCAAAGCCTGGTGTCCCCCCTGGCTGCTGCTGTCTCTGTCTCTAATGTTTTGAGCCCAGTCTTTCGTATTTCAGACTCTCAGAAATCCTAAAAATGGGAACATAACATGAAGCATTAAAGGAATAGGAAGAGTATATTTCTGCACATGGCAGGATGTTAAGTACAGGTGATGATTGTAGCTTTTATAACATCAGTAAAGCACAGGGATTGGTCCACAATGAAAAAATCTCTGTGAGCACAAAAGCCTCAGTTTGCTTGGCTTTAGCCATTAGAAGTGTGCAAAGCTCCAACATCTCAAACCAGCTTCAATTACTTTCCCTCTCTTACTTTTTTGTAGTGTTTTATATATAACAAAATCCACTGAAATTTTCACCAAAATGCAGCTGTTAAAGTGACTCAAGCAGGTCTGAAACATGCTCGTTTGATGTCTGAATCTGAGGTTTGACTTAATGTATCTGAGAATTTACAGAGACATTAGTGTTGTATTTCTGTGTTGTCCACAGCTGGCTGTGTTTCAGAGTTGTTTCTCTGAGTTTATTTAACAGCTACAGTATCACACAACACCAAGAATGTCAAGTCTGTCTTTAAAATAAAAAAGTAATGTGCATGTTACCACATGCGGTGCAGCAGCTGTAGTTTTAGTTAGTATCTAACTGTACTTAATGTTCAGTGATCTACCAAAGAGATTCCAGGTTAATACAGAGTAATTGTTTGTAACAAAGCAGTACTTATGGGCCTGTTTGTGCTTCTCCTTTTGTGCACCAGCAGGTCCTCCCCAAATCTGCCACTTAAGTAGCAATGCATTGGTTACGGATACACCTGGCTTTTAAAGGCAATGGAAGTTGACACTCATTGTTTTAATTCATGTTACATCCAAAACAAACATATGTGCCTTTCTTAAGAGGGGAGCTAAACATCTTCTATCTGGTGAAATACACTGCACTGCATGCTCTGTGGATTGTTTAAATAGGACCCTGAGTCTCCCTGCATGCTGTTCCAAACTGTTTAGATAAATGGAAAGGCAATCGATAAGTGTTGTATGTGTCAGCAATGATAACCTCCAACCCAGGGTTTATGGGTTACATCTGCTTACTGAGGAGCTGCATGACACTTCCGCACACACATACACACGCACACACACACACACACAAAAAACATACAGGCAAGAGTGTGTGTAGATGGAGAATAAGAAAATCAATTTCCACTGACAGCAAATCTTTTAATCTTCTATGCCAGTCAGCGTGTGGACATGCGCATGAGCATTAATAACTAATGTCTTGTGACCAGAATATGGAAGTGACTATAAGAAAGTCTCAGTTGTGGCACATTATGAATAATTTCAGGCCTACTCGGCGCTTTTCTTTGTGAAGCGCAGGCAGAGTCTCTCCCTCTAAATTCTCTCACAGCTGATAACTGTGAGCGCTATAAGCTCATAACACAGGGTTTTGAAATAGGAACTGTGAACGCCACTATCTCCTACTGTGATCACAAATGCCATCATCATGCACTCACAACCCCAACCTTTCATTAATGTCATGTCATGTGGCTGGAGCCAGTGACCTGAAGATAATAAACTAAAGGCATCAGTCAGCTTGAAGACATTTACAAATGACTCAAAGCGTTTTTATTTCAATTTGTGTCACAAACAAGCTGCTAAAAATTAGTTAAATGTAACTATTTGCAAGAAATTTGTTTAACATAACAGCCTACAGAAAAAACTAAGTTTTAGTGACACTAGTTAATGCAGGGTCATGTGGGAAGAGTCATGATTTAAAAGCTACCTGGTCTTAAAATAAATGCATTAAAATAGCATTAATTTATAGCATCATCAGGTTTGATTTTCCCCTTTCTTTCCTTCAGAAGTTTTCTAAGTGTTCCTTATACTTTTGCCACTGCAGTTGATTATTTCACTTGTCTTTTTCACTCAAAAAAAAAATTGAATCCACTGCTGAGAATCTCATTATTATCTCATATCAGTACATGTCTTCTGACCTCCGTGTTACTAAGCTCATCTAGTCCTATTTTCTTCAGCTATTGCAAAAGTCTGATCTTATCCTTTACAGATTTGGACCTATTAATTCTCTCTTTCATTTTCTCCTGTCTAGATTATTGTAATTTCCTCTACACATGCCTCAGTCAAGCTGCTCTAAATCACTCACAGTTGGTTCAAGATGCAGCTGCCAGGCTATTAAGTAGAACTGGCCAGTGGCCCTACATTATCACTATTACTCCATTCTTTTGTTGGCTTCCGGTAAAAATCAGAATAATTTACAAGTTCCTGTTGATTACATATAAGGAACTGCATGACCTTAAACCCAGTGCTGATCTCATTGGTCCTCCGTCTGGACCATTCTGATCTTAACATCTCAGTCTTTTAGCCGTTCTCAGCTCCAACTGCAAAACTGAATGTGATCAAGCTTTTACTGTTTTAGCCCCAACAATCTGGAATCCTCGTCTTCAGTCTTCGCTGAATCTTTAGATGTGTTAAGCAGCTTTTAAAAATCCTGCAAACTGTGACAAATTTTCATTTCTATCTGATGGTTTTTTTTTGTATGGTCAGTGTCTCATTGTGCTGGGAATAGTAATTTTTTTCTGTGCTGATTTGCTTACTTACTTACTGTCCATCAGTTCTGCATCTTCCTCTTTTACCTCTTCCTCATCCCTCTTCTTCCTGCTCTCCCATGCCTCCGTTCTCAGATGTGGTTGCCTCTGTTGCTCTAATACTTGTGTGAATAGCAGTATTAGGCCCCATACCCTTACTGATAATTTGAACAAAGTGGGGGATCGATGCAGAGGGCACGCACTTACACGCACAGCAATATAAACAATCACATTTGCACACAAGCACACACACAGTGGACCAGAAAACTGGAATCGATAAAACTCAGAGGCAGGATTTTCCTCTGCACTTACAATGCATGCTCAAGATGATCCCACACTGCACATTTTAATGCAACAGACACTGAAAAGACCATGATGTTTGAGGTTGTTTCTGACCAGTGGTTGGAGCAGAAAAAACACTCAAAGCTGTGTTTTCATGCATATTTTCTTAACTGATTTACACTGAAGGCCACAAAATGTGCTCATTCTAACAATCTGACTGACAAAAATAAATGCTTAGTTAATATTTGAATGTATATTTACCTTTAATATTTGTAATCATACACATTATTTTCTATGGATTTTGCATTGTAAGCCAATTGCATGATTTTTTTCTTATCAGTGACCCTGAAATGGGTCAGGGGTCGTGAGTCTCTGTCTGGCCATGTAGAAATGTCTGTCTGCGTTTGTGGGGGTGTGTGTGTGTGTGTGTGTGTATGTGTATGCATTTTGCACGCATAGATACACATCTTTGTGTGTGTATTCCACTAAATAAATGTCTTGTGTTACACGCAGTTTCTCCTAGGGGAGGAAAGAGCAGCCAACTGAGACTAACAGGCGGGTCTAAGTGGAAGTGTGCTGATGTAGGAGGTTACTACATCCCATTAAAACAGGAAAGATATTTGATCATGGCCTCCAGTTGTCCTTCTTTCATCTTTCAGGACAACAGCACTATAAATATCAGTGCAGACAGTCCATGTTTTGTCTCCACAGGTAGCCTATTTGTCTGTTTAGTGGTGGAGAACCAAAAGGGTTCTGATGACTTCCCTCCTCTATGAAATATGTGAAAGCCACAGTCTGCAGAAACTAAATAGCCAGAATACATTGTGCAAAATGCAGCTTAAAGATGTTAAAAATGTCTTTCTGAAGGAGACTGCAGTGCGTATGGAAAAAGTTTTTCATATACATAGTTTCTCAGAGGAACATAGTGTTCCTCAAAAAAAAAGGGAACAAACACAGTTAAAGTTACTTTGATGTTCATATGTGTGAATATTATTATCTTAGTCTCAGTTCAATATATCATATAGATTTCAATTGTTACTTTTATTCTATATTAAACATCACAGTATACTTTTTATTGTCTAAATGTGAACAGTAAGATTATCAATAGAAGTGTTAAATGTTCCCCTGTGTTAAAACCTAAGCATAACTTATCTCTGCTCAGTCACAGTACTTGTCTGGATATTTGAACTGGGTGTCAATTTGTGAAAACTGACCTATCCCATTGGGTGCAGGCTAACTGAAGAAGAAGAAAGGCAGACAGAAGACATTAACAGTGTGTAATTGATTTCTCTGATGTTGACTGTTTCAAGTTGATACCCTCAGAGGGGAAATATTACCTTAACAATTAATGGTTAAATCAAATTGTCTGCTGCTGGCAAAATGTAGCAGAATTCAATAACAGATTTTAACCTGCATAGAGGTTCTTCTAATATTTCTTATATTGAATTTTTCTTTTTTCTCATGTATGAAAGGAGCAGAGCAGACACTGTACTCTATTAGATTTTAAACCTAGATATTAACAACCTAATAGTCCTAGTTACCTTAATTTACATGTTGTTAATATTCTCAGTTGTAGTTTTACATTGTTACTTTGAACATCTCTGACATCCTTGAATTTCTTTTAAATATTCTTCTGATCTGATTAAATTTAATCTCATTTTGACTCTAGTGTCAAAAAATGCAAAAAAAAAAAAAAATCAAAATGGCTATTTCCTTCAGTCTAAAAGATACATTTTATCACCGTCACCTGATTTTTCTCACACATTTCATCTCTGTTTAATTCATGGAAATAGATTTTTTTCTGCTGAATATTCTAAATTGGTCTTCAGCTCTTCTTTACCCTGTTGGAAGAAAAAAATTCCAAGACTATTGTCATGCTGCTGTTTTACAGGTCATTTAGTCCAAGATTGACCAAGCATTCAATTTATGCTGCCCTTTGTTTCCTTGGTATTATAAAGTAATTTGGCTATTTACAAGACATTTTAGAAAAGTGCAGGAAAATGTCAACACAAATCATACATTTAACCATATTAAACACACAATTTCCTGCCATTTGCGGCTATTTCCCTCTATTTGGCTTGACTCCAATCATCAGTGTGGGTTCCCAAGGAAACAGCTGAAGTTCACCTCTCTCAAGCACACCTGAGTTCAACTGGCTTGTTTTATACAGAAGCAAACATGGCAGATGTTAAAGAGCCTTAAATCTGCTCTGAACAGTTCTAAATCTTCATAGCATAGGTTTAAACATCTGCTAGTGTAAAAAAAGATCTCACTTTTTTATTTATGCTGATTTGTTTTTGCTTGAAATGCTCATCCAAGAGTTTTTACATTATCACACAAAGCATGCAATATGCAAATGAACATGCAGTATGCATGTGCATACTGTATTTGAGAAGGAAACCAAAGAAAAAGAGAATATCTCAGCATAGTAATTAACTGTGGGGTTTTTGTTTTGTTTTTTTTTGTTCGTGTGTGCATATGCACAGCTGTTTGTGTCAGATCTACACAACTAATTACTGAAAAAACTTCCGCTTTTTAAAACTATAAATCAACAATTTTCCTCCATTTAGCAGACAGTTACTCTTTATTTTATAGAACCACAGAAGTCACAAGGTATCAAAACATACATACACCATCTGCATGTTTGCACAAAACATTGTTTATCTTATCACACACTCACACACACCTTTGCATGATAATACATGTACTATACAGACATAAGTCATATCAGCGTGCTTCAAGCCTTGTCATATTTATAAGTCAAATCAATCGCCCTTTGGGCTCTTGAAGTGCTTTATACATCTTAAATTAATAGTTAATGGACCTGCAGAGAAAGAGGGATTTTAAGACATGCTATTTAATTAAAGAATATAAATATGCATCGATCTTGTTATGTATTGTTACAGATTTTTTGTTCCCTTAACCGAATTAATCAAATAATCCAACTGCTCTATATGGTTTTAATTTCATTTAACTTAAAGGAAGAGGTTGTTTTTTTAATCATTAGCAGGAAGAGCATTTTATCTGACAATATTAGGATAAACAACAAGGCCTACAAGTTCCAGAATATTAGGAGAAAAGCCAGCAGGAGTAATTGTTATTGACTTGAAATGATGGAGACTAAAAATAGTGAGCTAAAAAGAGAACAAAGTGGAGGCAAAAAAAAAAAAAAAACATACTGAAGCAATTTTTGTTTTTGTTTTTTTGATTGTTTTTTTTTTTTGGCTTGTGCCGTGTTAACAGGAAAGTCACATAATGCCAAGACTACTGAGGGACAAAGAAACTGAGAAGTCTGTATATAACTGTAATAAATGTTATTGCAGCCATAAAGTCAAAGATTTAAACATATTAGAAGCACACATATGTACATTGTTTTGGATAAAATGTATCTGCCTTGTTGATTAATTACATTGATCAGCAGGAAACAGCTGGTTAATGTGTGTCTACAAACATGTCAATGAACTAGTGCAGTAGAAAGTAAAATTCAATCAAATGAAACCAACTTTTTATTTACATCCCTTTATGTCAGCTCTATTAGAGCCTGGCCCTTAAACTCAAGAACCAGCGCAACCAGAAGAACCTAAAGCAGCAAAATATGTGCCTGCTGAGACTGTCGAAACCACCGGCATTGAACCGAAACAGGCTGTTTACTGACTCCTACTGTGTGACGGGTTGTTGTCGGGACATGGAGCCAAGTAAAGCTGCACAGCTAATTATAGACAAAAAGGAGTCCGTTAGATTATTTGGCCAAAGAGAAAGGTGTTTCAATGCAGAATGGTGCAAAAACAGAGAGCAGTTAATTCTTTGCAAAACTGTTAGACAATCCTTAGTGAATGAAATGTGCAGATTTGCTGCTGTCAAAAAGCTTGCAACTTTCTCCAAACGTGGAGATGATGGCTTTGTAAAGACCAGAATTAATAACAGGAAAAAATGCCCACGCCTTCTGGACAGCCATGAAAAGTGTCACTTTCACAAAGAGTGTGTCCCAAAAAGAAGTGTGCTTGCTTCAGTCAAACACCAGTCAATATTCAGCTTGTCAAGCAAGAGCGCATTGAGCAGGAGAAAAGAAGGGATAAAATGATGGAGTCACTGCGTTGTTTGCAATTTTTAACTCAACACATGGTGGCAATCAGGGGGAAACAGCTAAGGAGCGCAGTTTTTAAAACCTTGTCAAACTCATTTCTGAAAAAAGAAAGATTTTTTTTTACTGTTTTCTTTGGATTGAAAGTGTCCCTCAAACTAGTCTCCTCTGCTGAAAAGGAGACTGTGACATCTCACCTGAGACAGTCCAGTCAGCAGTGCAGATGCTCAAGACACAACACAAAACCTGACTTCTACTGAGGCGTTTCAAATCAGCTCTACCTCCAGACTGTTAAAATGATGGGGATGCACCTCATTAGAGGGAAAACCCAGAAGACTGCCAGAGCCAGTTTCTTTTAGGGTAATCGACCCGCTCACCTTTTAGCTGGCTCGCAGGTTTAACCAACCCACACTGGATCAGCTGATGAGCAGGGAACAGGGACTCCTCACAGCAGTAAACAATCCCTTAGGATTCAGCAGCATCAGCATCACCCAAAATGTGGTCGACATGCACAGAACACAGGTGATGTTGACATGGAGTGGCTGTCCACCCCCGCTGTCAGTTTTTTCAGGAGTCTTGCAGACACACAACAGTTCAACTGAAAGACCCATCAGTCAGTGGATGAAGGGGGTCACAATTTTGGACAGGCTGGCAACAAAAGGACGGTACACACAATCCCTCTTCAGTGATGTCGACAAGCATCTTTGACTGTATTTGACGGTGACCGTGTCAAATGCAACAGCTGAGGAGAGCTCCTCCAGCCTCTGTCTGTTAAAAACCCTTCCTTGGTCAACATTGTCTGGTGAAGAATGAATCATCCTCCCTACTTCCACATCCTCGATGATTTAACTGATTGGCCTCGACCTCCAGAAAGAGCTCTGCAGCTTCTGCTGTGCCAGGTAGTGAAGAGGTTGCTTTGAAACAATCTAAGGAGAAGAAGATATAACTGTATTAGACCTAGTTAAAAGTACACGATCTATGATATGTCCCAGGAGTTGGAGTGGCACTTTAAACATCAACATATACCAATAGATTACTCCTTTTTTTATATATAGTGTGTTGTTAATTAATTTGATGGGCCATTTAATTAAATTATACTATTTATTTTCATACTATGTAGCCTAAATGGATGTGGAAAATGCTTTTGGAAAGTAAATTGGATAAATTAAGAGCCAGTCAAGGAAAAACTGTAATTTAAATGTAAAATAAAAACAATAAATAAATGATACATGATATCATATGTGATATCCTATCATATCGTACACACAGACAGTTGAGCACACAGTTCGCCCCACTTTTTTCTTGAAGTTAATCCGGTGTCCTTGAGTAAGAAACATAACTATAACATAAAAAAACGTATAGCAAGAGGGATGATATGAATACATGAAGAAACTTTGTAGCCCGATCAAGAAATATGAGGAACTAGAGGAATAATATATTGGAGAACACGATTCAAGGTGGAGCAGAAAAACATATTTGTTGGAGACATTCATTTTATTTTACAATGAAAGACAGAAATTGCCCAGGAGGCACTGCTGGAGCTGAAGACATTACCTCAGTTGCCTAGAATGAAGGTAGCTGTTATATTAGATGGGAGACAAATAACAAGAACTGGGCAGTCAGGGTCCCTATTGTGAATGTGTGTCAGTTAGAGTCTTGTAGAGTACACAGTAAAGTTGTTTGTGTAGACTACAGGATGTGAAGTGGTTTGGTTTGGAGTCACTGTAATGACAACAGTGACTGGATTTTGTTTGCCAGAAAGAAAAAAAAAGTGCAGCTCAGTCTTGCTGTAGTTGAGTTTGAGATGGAGACCCGATATGTCAGATAGATGTCAGCTGAACAAGCCAAAAACATTGTCTTGAGTGTCAAAAAATTGAGAACTTTGTGCCTTTGGGAGAGCTGTGGAGAGAAGAGGTGACGTAACCAGTCAGTTTTATGTGGAGCAAAACAGCAAGGAGCCTTGGACAGAGGCCTGAGGAACCTCACAGGGGATGCAACCAAGAGAAACAGCACATAATCCATAACGCTATATAAATTCACGTTAATATGACAATTGACTGTCAATCCTCAGGTCATAATATTCTCTATAGACCTCCACAGTGTGAATCCTAGCTTCTGACCCAAAAAGAAAGATATTTAGATTAATGATAAGATTAATGTAAAGAAAACAACATTAAAGTCATTTGCAGCATTCAGTGTTTTAACAGAAATAGTATCTAAAATGTTTGGTGAGGGGGCTGCACAGTGGCTCGGTGGTTAGCAGCGGCGCCTCACAGCTAGAAGATCCTTGGTTCGCGTCCCGGTTAGGGAGCCTGGGATCTTTCTGTGTGGAGTTTGCATGTTCTCCCTGTGCAGCGTGGGTTCTCACCGGGTACTCCGGCTTCCTC
>JAPZDY010000006.1:11695911-11710526 GCA_029783645.1 Ctenochaetus hawaiiensis | reverse complement strand
CTAAGGGACAAATGAATAAAATGAACTATGAACTATGAACTATATTGTAGTGACCTTAACTTTGTAGTTGCTGTTCAACATCAACATGAACTATTCTTCACATGAGCACAAATTTCATCCAGTGCTCATTGTTTTGTTTTTTTTTTAAGTTAATATGTCGCTATTAAAGCTGATTTCCAAAACAATGGCAAAGAACACCAGGGGTAAATGTCAGGAGTTGAGTTTTCATTAAAACAAAATTATGACTGGCGTGTTAACTGCATGTCAAATTAATCAGAGCACACAAGGCCAAATTGCCTTAAGTTAACATATGAGCAGGTGTTGACAAGCATTGTTGCCTTTTAAAAAGATACTGATGCAGTGCTTACTCTGTAGGCAACCTGCAGTTCTGGACTTCATTTCTTAAAGTAAACTTTACAAAGAACATCAAGGGCAAAACGGCATCACAAATCAGTTTTAACTCAGCTAAGAGCGCAAAAAAACGTCATCTATTTTCATTCTGTTTTTGTCAATAGTCTGAATAAAGTTTTCATTATTTATTGTAAGCTTTTTTGTTCTTCATTATTGACATTATTATGCATTAGCCATTAACATTTTCATTTTCTGTTGTCAGGTGAAATTACCGTTGTCTAATTACACTTTAATGAGTGTTAATAGATCTGGTGTGTGACTTAAACTCAAACTACTTTTTCACCATTCAAAACTAGAAATAATACTGCTTCTTTTGTCTATTTTAAGCTGCTATAAAGTATATCTAATCTTTATTGTCTGTAAATTGTTTACAGCTTAATAAGTGCAGATTCTATAGTACCCTAATGTATTTGTGGTGATGTGATACAGTGTTGTTATTTTTGGTGTGAAATTTTGTAGGTAAAGTGTGAAGCTGCATAGTTATATTCTCTTAACTGTATAGCTGAAGTATAACTTTTTAAGAGATCCTGCAAACAGTGTTGAGCTTCGACGGTCTCACGCCTGACTGAGCAATCTGAAATGTGTCTCTAGATGACCACAGCGCTTTAGCGATAGCTGCCTCATTTCCATAAGTGCTGATTTGCCAGAGTTGACAGGTGTGATTGTACCAAGTGAATACTTGCCTCAGATGATGAAAACATATTCATTCATTAAATCTCAGCGGATCGCTCCTCTTGAGCTTTATATATGCAGTGGCCTTTTTCCTGACTTACCAACTGACAATCACTGGTTACCACCCATCTATGAGAGCATGGCTGTGTGTCAGGTAACTGACATCTGAATGGCCTCCTCACTCACTGTGTGGTGTTGAGGTGTCAACACCTTTGTCTGGCCCTGACAGAGAGTCAGCTCTGATGGATATGACATTGCAGCTCCTTGACATTATTGCTCCCATTGAGAGGTCTGTAGGAGTCCACACCTCCAAGATACAGGAAGCCTCCATCTCTGTGATTCACATGCACACACACGCATGCACGAAGTAGAGCATAAAGGCACAAAGCCAAATGGCATAATCCCTCAATGATCCATCAAGTGTTTGAGCAGCCATTGTGTCCTGACCATTAACTGAGCGAGGAGAGCATCTTTGAGATGGTAATGTTGCTGCTCTCATTTAGCACATAGCCAAGACAAAATGCCAACTGCTAATCAGCCATGTGTGTTACAGAGAGAGAGAGAGGGAGAGGGAAAGAGCACCATTGAGGATTTTTTTCAGATATTCACATAGACACTCTCCCTCATTATTTGTGTGGATAACCTATCATAATCCGGCAATGGCCAATAATTGGCTTTTTGTTGGAAATCTTATGGAATGCAGCGGTTACTCAGTGTTTATATAAACCCTCTACAAGAAACGAACAATACCTTACATTAGGCTTAAAGTGGAGCACAATTAGTGGGTAACTGGTGACAGTGAGTCCTAGCCAAAGGTGCAACTACAAAGAAACTTGGTTGGTATGCACAACATTTTTAAACATTGCTCAAAATGTTGCCTCTCATTGTTGCTTTTCTAAACTTGCAGTTGCATAGTATTAATTGTTCTAATAATGTGGTGTTAAAATGAGTTGGCGGGAGTGATTTTTACAGCTTCACATTATCTTATTTTATCACTTTAGCAGTATACACATGGTACAATATTTGAGACTTATGTACTATGTGCCACACTCTGCTAATATACTCCCTCTTTTTATTGCACCACAGTAAGTGTTTGTGTGTGGGAGGCTTCCACCTTTACTTTATTGTTTAATAACTACATGTCATCTATTGTATATTCAATGTAACTGGACCTCCAATTAAACAAATGAAGTTCTTCTTGCATAGCCACAAGAACGATGAGAACACATTTGTGAAGCAGAATGCAGTTGAATTGAAGTAAAAGAGAAATCTCCACCCGAACACAGAGAAAAGTGCATGCCCACACAAATGTGCTGCATGGTGCATTGGGATGTTTGAGCGCATTGTGTGGTGGACAGTGATGTTGGGGGCGGACATTTAACAGATGGCGCCAGATACCTCCCAGGATAGTAATGTTCAATTATCTGTGTCCAATTTACACCTTTGCAATGGGTGGGAAAGGCAGGGAGAGAGGAAAGTGAGAGTGAGCTGGATTAAATGAAAGCTAGGATAGACAGGAAACATGGCGGGGGGGGCGCCACGATGACAGGAGCACACAGGTTTTTTAAAAATATTTTTCATAGTGATAAGCTGCATTGCATGCGCTCTCCTCCAGGGGCTGTATCTCTGTTTAGCACCCCTGTGTCCAACCCCCTCTTCCCCTCCTCCCTTATTCTTACTCAGCTCCCGTGGGCTCGTGCCTGTGGGTAGCTTTAATGGGAGCATGTTGAGGTCAACTTTAATTTGATGGGGAAAAAAGCAAACAAGTCCCCGGTTTTATTTATTTATTTAGTTCAATTGTAACACTCGGAAAGAATTAGTTCCAGTTCAATTTGTTAAAAATGACCCAGATGAGTTCAAATTTGTCTTTGGTAATTGAACACAGTTTTTCTTTTGTTCCTCTGTAAATATTAAGCCCAGGCATGAAATGGAATTTATTCATGCCTCTCAGTCTTGGGTGAAAGGTAATGTGTGAGACAAGGTCTGTGTGGACATATTGGACCTATATACTTATATATATATAAAAAAATGGTGATATTTTTTTCTTCTATATTTGCCTTCTATTTATGTGTTATCAGACATAATAATCTCTTTTTCAAGAGCTTATCACATCTGTGAAGATGTGGGAAGGCGTTTTTGTCCTTACTTCAGCTTCATCTGCTGCTTTTATTAAATGAAACAGTCTGCTCGTCAAATGCATGTACATACAGAAGGTGAAATATGTAGTGAACGACTGAGTAAAAAGATATAAGGAGATGGCAGACTGAGTCTTAACTCAAGATGCCTTTTTTAGCAGTACATTTTAACAGACGTGCGTCTGATCGGTTGGCCGGTCTCAAATGAATGCAACATTTAACCAGGCACATCACTTACATACAAATTCTTGTTGCAAGGCAGACCTGGCAGGACTCCTGCAGGGCCAGCCCAGCATGAGGCAAAAACACCCACACGATGCCACAGAATTTAGAGGACAAAAGAAATAGATTGGGAGAAGGAGGGGTAGAAGGAAAAACATTACAAAGCACTAACTAACATCAGTAATGTGAATCAATGGACAGATTAAAGCCACAAAATAGAAGCAATAAAATGAGAAAAGATGTGGAAAGTATAAATGGCGATATTAATTTAAGCTATGTGGGAAGAGCACGTGAATTATTATATGCACTCAGCACTGTGCTTGTATGGAAATGTATGCAAATTTAGCATGCAACAGATATGTCTATGCAGGAGGCGGTAGAGCTTAATAAAAGCTAAACTCAGGTGTTGTTCAGCACACTTCTACAACTCCTACTTCACTTTTCTTTGCCTTAAAAGATTCAACATAGTGTGAATTAAAAACATGTGAAAAGTTATTATTAAGGATTTTTATGTACAGGAGATGCAGGAACAGGAGATGTCAGAGCAGAGGATTCTTGCAGGAGGCATGGTTGACCTGGTTAGCTGAAGCTGGTTTGACTCCCATGGGAAACCTGTGTGTGTTGCACCTCTGCTCACCTCACCACAGAAGCTTCATTAGAACCTCCATGCTCTTCTCTGTCTCTCTTGTGTTTGTTAATATTTACTGTGTAGTTTTGTTTTGCCTTTTTACATTTTTTTTTTGTCTTGAGAAACACTGTATGAATAATGCAAGCTATTGAAGTGGAACAAATGCACATAAAACAAGCCACACACACACACAAACACGCAAGGTTAGCCATTTTGTTCTACCTCTGCTGTCCTCCCTCTTTTTTTCTTATTCCCTCCACCTTTTTACTTGCTCTCATCTTCTCTGTTGGCCCACCCAGGGCTAAAACAGCACAAGGTGTATTGTTGATTGTTTTGGGTGGGGGGGGGGGGAAATCGCTAAAAATGCCATTAAAGTAGAAAGCTGCAGGTGTGGGGATAAAGGAGAAAAATGCAAGACAAAAGAGAGAAAGCTATAGTCATGGACTTGAAAGCAGGATGAATCCACATGTATCTTAGAGCTCTTTCTTCTCTCCTTTATCCTTTATAGCTGTGGTCTCCAGTGAGCTGCAGCCCACTGAGACAGGCTGCGGTCCTGATGCCCTTGAGATTGCCCATTGCCATCATTACAAAAGACCCCTTGCACTGCAGTACTCCACACACACACACACACACACACATCTGCATGTAAATGTGCACACAGTGTTTTGCCTTTAAGCAAACTCACAAAATCTTACACACACACACACACATATATGCAACATTCATTAGGGGTGCGCAGCCCACAGGTCTCATTCTTTCAGCTCCTCCTGTCGGAAGTCTATTCTCTCTTGGACCCTCTAGAAAAGCCACACAAACACAATGCCCTAAATGGAATGGGATATAAAGGTGATGGTTTTAAAGTACGAGGTAACAGTCTGGCAATGACTGAAGCAGTAACAATCACAGGGAGCTCGCGCTGTTTGATGCCAAATGGTCCCTTGAGGGTGAGACTCACCGGTCAGCTCCCTACAGAGACACAGCGAACACTTTGCCAATTTACCATCACTCTAGCCTTTGTAATGCAACACAGCACAAACATGCCTTTGTTCACTGACCTTTGAATAATTCAGCTCGAGCAAAATGCTATGACACATTTTTGATCAAAGTCTTACTATCAAGGGGAGGAGGCATTTTCCAGACACTGTGTGTTCCTCTCCACTGAGGATAAAAGCTCCCCTCCTCAACACGATCTCTGACTGAAAGACTAAAGGCCACAAAATAGAAAATCCCTTAGAAAAATATGACAATTTTGTTTAAATTAAAGAGATCAGCTGATGCTGAATAAAGCATTATGGCCGTCCTGTGGGGATTTGCCCTCTGCACAGGGTAAAAAATGAAGCTTGTATTATCTGGAATTTTTTTCCTTGGAAATCTCCCGTCCCTTCACCCTGTGACGAATGGCTGGCGATTACAGGTTGGTGACCAGGCACACATCCACATCACATCCACTCCAAAGCTTTGTCTGGAGGAGGCCATTTGTTAGCCCCAAGGCATCTGTCACAATATAACTTCACCCTCTAAACTATTCATTTGACGAAGCAGTGGAAACAAAAAGCATCTGCTGAGTTATAGGCTGTACCTGGACTGTCCATCATCTAACAGCAGTACCTGTTTTACAGTGTGTGTGTGTGTGTGTGTGTGTGTGTGTTTGCGTGTGCCTTCATGTGTGCATGTGCATGCATTCATCCTATAGCAATTCCTGTTTGACTTTTCTTGTTGGGGAGATTCATGATTCCGATATCCCTCGGGTGTTTTGTGGAAATTGAAATGTGCTTCTTGAGCCTGGAGGGAATTTCTTTAAGGCTTTAAATGGCAAAATTTTATGGGCTGCGTGCGTGCGTGCGTGCGTGCGTGCGTGCGTGCGTGCGTGCGTGCGTGCGTGCGTGCGTGCGTGAGTGCGTGAGTGCGCAGGTGTATGTGCACACTGTATTTGTTTTTCTGTGGTCAAAGGGCAGTTTTTATGAGATGACCTTAGTCAAACCTACACTTGTCTTTTATCTCCTCTCCTCTGATCTGATCCTCGTTCCCCTTCGCCTCTCCCTTTCACACCATCCGTTGCGCCATCATGAATAAAAACGTTGTATACTGTACTACCGAGAGTAACATGATAAGAGTGGATTAAAGATTCCTGTGATAGGGTGCTGCCATAGTTACAGTCCGGAGGGTGCCTTCGAAGAATTAATAAGATGTGTTGGGTGCTCCTGTCTTGACAGTTTTCAGACAAGGACATGCTCAACAAGAACTTATCAAGTGCCAAATGAAGATGTCCAACAATTAATTTTTGCTGATAAGTTCAGACTCTTATGCAAAAAGGCAGAATTCTAAACAGTCCCAAGGGTCATAATTCATGTTGACTCTCCTTTTTATTTATTCTGCATGGGAAGAGGTTGGTTGTTTGTCAGGCTTGTGCTTGTAACATGAGACAAACCCAAGGCCCTGTGTTTTGTTTTGTTTTTTTTCTAGAAGGTCTCTGCTGCCTAATAAAGATGAAAACTACTGCTAATATACCTGCCGGCAGCAAGGCGTGTATCTTTCTGGCAATATAGCACAACGGCAAAAAAATATGATTGTAACCTTCAGTCTCAAGAACAATTGCTTTCTATATAATTTACATGTAGACTTGGTAACCAGATGGCTGCAAATTGTGGTTTTAAATGAGACAAAATGGTAGATGCCTTTTTTTTCCCCTTGATGGACACTGTGTACTTATGTCTTGTAAAAGACTGAATGCAGCATCAAACAGAAGCAGGATGTACTTGCAAATGTCTGCATTAGAGTTTGGCTTTTGAGGCAATTCACAAATCTGTGAGGGAAAAAAAAGAAATCATAGATCCTTCACTGAGTAATTTCAAAGTCACAGCTATAATGGTGACTAATTATTAACTGGCATCACGGATATTAATGACACGGTGCATTAAATACAGCTTGTGGTTTTAGCTGTGCTTCAAAGCCAACAGGTTTTAAAAGCAAGGTGCACTTCTTAGGTTAAATATTTAAGAAAATGTCTTTTCTGCCATCTGGGATGTCAAATCTTTGATGTTGGAAATCTTAGAACTGAGCTCCATCCAGATAAAAGCTGATATTTCCGAGCTCATCATTTGTCTAGCGGAGTCCCAGTTAGTTTCCATGAGATATATAACCACTCTAACCATGTGGACAGAATTCTGTGCAGTACATACTGCATAGTGTCACTCGTTTCTGATGAGGTCTGCTTCATGTGTGGGAGGGCATGATATATGGCACCATGGGTGTGCATTCTGCAGCCAGAACCAGTGAGGTATGCATTTGGTGGAATTGCATGTTTTTCTAGTTCACTGTGTCCACTGTGTGCATGTAAGTATCCAGGAATATGTGTAGTTGAAGTGACTGGTGTACACATGGGTGTTTTTGTGTAGCTGTGAATGCTGTGACCTTTCTTATAGAACAGCTGTGAAGTCAAGTGACAGAGGAGCTGTAAACCGAAATGTCCTGACATTAAAACCACCAGGCCACTGTCACTGAGCCCCTTTTCCGAATATACTTTCTGCGGATTGTGTTCAGACTGTAGCAAGTGCACTTTTTTAGAACAGAAGACTGAGCTTGGGAAGCACAGGCAAGATGTGCATAAGAATTTGAGGTGAATGCAGATTAACTTTTCTTATTTATCTACAAATTCCAGGTGTTTATGTTCCTGCCACTAAAGCTTGCTGTAAATTAGTATTTGTTTACTAATGAATAAGAACATCTGTCTTGCCACAGAACAAACTTGTTCTAATTGTGTGGCAGATGTTCATGCAAAATCTTCAGGGGCGTAGCACAAAATTCTGGACCCTGTGGCAAACATACGGCTTGGGCGGTGTTTATTTTCTTATTCCTTTATACCTTCCTGATACTGTAGCAAATATGGCATTTTCTAGTCTACCACTGTGAGTAAATGTCATATGCAAATGTTTATCTAA
The DNA here is from genome assembly GCA_029783645.1 of Ctenochaetus hawaiiensis. Lineage (NCBI taxonomy): Eukaryota > Metazoa > Chordata > Actinopteri > Acanthuriformes > Acanthuridae > Ctenochaetus > Ctenochaetus hawaiiensis. Next base: position 11,702,520 of record JAPZDY010000006.1, on the reverse strand, counting down.
AATGCAATTAACCTACTTAGACAAGTCTTGTTGGGCTTGGCTGGCTCAACTTTATCATCACGCCTAAATCCAGAATACTAAACCCCAAATGCATTAACGCTCAACAAACCCAATACAACATCTTTAAATCAGTTAAACAAAGGAGCATCTGTATTTTGGGGGATTTTGAAAATCAGACCTACTGGATTTCTTAATTAGTACACAGGTTTACCAGATGGTCAGCTGGTTAAATTACCGTTCAAAATAAACACTCATGTTTAGTTAGTAAATGCTAGTTAGCAGATGCTAGATTGCAAAAGACTATAGCCACAATGAGCTCAGTCAGTGTTCAACTGCATACTATTTAATCATAATTATTTACTACATCTGTACATTTTCAATTACCTCTTCTTCAGAAGCATGTAAGCAAATCATTATCACTCTGATGCCGAGAAGATAACTAATGATGCCTTGCTGTCTCAATTATGCAGCTGTGGGTTTACTTTAGAAACATCAGGTAGCATCTTTATTTAATTAACAGTATTTATTCAAAGAAACATATGATAATAACAACCATTGCCCAACATATGTTCAGAAATATAATTTGTATGAAAATGGTTATGTAGAAGGAAGCAAAACAAGCAAATAAAGACATTAAGAGAAAAAAAAAGTCTAAAAAAAAAGTATTTGCCTCCATGCGTGCAAACCTTCCATTGTATAACATATCATATGGTGTTGCACTGACTTAGTTGTAGACCTGTTATAATCAGGGGAGTCCTAAATTGCTAAGGGCAAAGAACAGATGTGGCAGTAAAAAAAATATTTCACAACTTTTGGCTATTCCAAACTGTCTGTCTGCTGGTTTATTTTTTGTAAATTTTACCCATATATGTGTGAATAATTGTAAATGTATTACTCAGGGCTGCACTGAAGAGTTCATGGCTTCAAAGCTTCATTCATAACACTGACACCTGAATCTCGGATCATCATTTAGTTGCATAGGCTGTTGTTATGTGTGTTGGGTTGGCGGGGCAGAGGGACAGACACTGGTTGGACAGCTGCTGTAGATGATGATGATGATTGCACCTACAGAAGAGTCAAGAGTTAGACTGGAGCCAGACACCAAGTGTCAAACTGGAGTCTGCCCTGGTCTCAAGAGAAAGGAAAAACACATTAACAGTTATGCAGCCATTTGGCTGACTCAGCCTCTGTGTACTTGATCCATGCCAGTATAAAAACAAGGCCCAAGGTGGTGGAAATAGATCAGGTGCTGTGCCCCTATGTGTTCACTGTGTTTTTAGCTGCAGGTCACTGACAATCAGCAATAAACTGCTCTCCTTAGAGTCATTTTCTTTGCATATTGCCTCAAGTTGACTCCCACATTGTCGCAGCAACCCACCAGATGGTAACAGAAAGGTAAAAGAAAATGCAGTGTTGTCTTGAGTTTCTTTAAATATCCTCAAAGACCCTCAGACTTCACTGTAAACTCTAGAATATTCTGTATTCTTGAACTTCACCAAAATAAAGCAGCCACTTAAAGTCTTTTTTATGTAGCTCTTTTAAACCAGGCTGCTGTTCTTCTGTGTTGGTAACATTATTTGACAATATGGCTATTTTTACAGCTACTGATACAGAACCTGTGCTGATCGCTGTGTTGTTCTCAGAAAAAAGAAAAGTAGAAAGACGCTCTGAGCTCCAGATTGCCTCGTGTCATCACACATGGTCTGGTGATGGTGACTCACCAGATTTGGTTATTTTCAGCATGGAAGGAAAAAATCTGGAAGGTGTTCACTCTGAAACCATAAACACTGCTGTAGAGCATCTTTAGTATGGATGAAACAAATGCTGTGAAGTGTGTTTGTGTGTGTCTGTGTGTCATCAACATGTGTGCCTCTTTGCATGTCCACGCCTGTGTGCGTGTTCCTGTCTGCTTTATGGGCGTTTGGCTCCCGAGCAGACGATTGTACCATGGACAGGGTGTGTGTGTGTAATTGTATTAAAGAAAGGAAATCAAATGTGCTAGATTAAATGGCAAAACAAACAGATGTGTGTCTCCCTGTAAAGTGAGAAAACAAGGACGAGGTAGACAGATCTAATAAAGCAGACAGTATGGTGGCAATAAGCTGTGTTAAGTAAGCTTGATTCCATCTATTAACACTGTTTACCATCTCTTTTATTACCCTGAGATGAATTGCGGCCCTTAGCAAAAGTGTGCTAAATCAAATAAGATTTAAATACATTTGCTACAGAATCAAATAGGATTTAAATACATTTACAAAATCAAATAATATTTAAATACATTTGCTGGAAAATCTGATGAGATTTAAATATATTTGCTCTTATTATTGGGAGCTATTTTTATGCGGATGATTCCCCGGAAAATAAAATAAATGTGTGAAGGCCTGCTAAGAATATGTGTCACAAGGTATATTTTCCTTGATATTTCTTTTGTGCATGCCTGGATCGATGGCTTCATGGACAGCCAAGTCATAAGGTGACAAAGAGTGTGTTAAGGTTTTACAGCAATCTGCTCACCGGTGGAATATTGGTTGCATTCCAAGGGCCCCAAGTACATCAAACATATGGCAAAGCAGCTGCTGCCGTACGAAAGATAAGCTAAACTCTCCATCATGCTATATGACAGCATAGAGAGCCACGCTGCACACATCGATCTCCATAGGCTTCTTGTTGCATGTCAGACTCTGAATATATCTGCCGCTATAAAAAAAAGGGTAGCCCAAGGGAGGGAAGAAAATACAGAGGTTAAGGCACGGAAAGGGTTAATAAGGAAGTAGAGTGAATATTAAAAGTCAGGTGAGACAAACTCCTGAATGAGCACAAGTTGAAGGAAGAAGAGTAGAGTAGGACAAGAAGAGGAAAACAGGAAGGATGTTGCAATAGAACATGTGTCCTCCCAGGAGACTTATACCCTAAGGGAATACTATGATCACCGCTATATGTGTGTATGTGTCTGTGTGTGTCACAGCAGGTGGCGTCTGTATGAACTATCACACAGTTTATTTATGACGGCTTCCCGCTGACAGTCACAGAGACGGAGAACAACCTGCTTACAACTGTGAGCTTTTCTGTTCCACCAACAGTCACTCACTCTTCGTTCTCTCAAAAAAAATGTGTGTGTTTACATACACATGCAATACCTAGACCAATAGCTTCAAGGCTGGTTCAGGTAAGAGTAAAAAAAAATGTATCTTCAGGTTCATGTTTTCTGTAGTAGATATTGCTCAGATCACAGGTTTTTAAGGTCAAGGCACAATGTAACGTTTACTGGACTCCATTTTTTTGCAAACTGAAGTTGCCATGAAATAAAATTAAAGCTGCATAGGGTGTTTTTTCACCACAAGGAGGCAGACAAGGTTCAACTCACAGCAACAAAAAGATTTAAAACAATAAAGTTATCAGTTTTTAATAGCATGTCAGCACCAAACTAACAACAACAAAGAAAAAGAATAACATTCACCACTTTTTGAATGCACGGGAAGTCTAGTATTGCTGCTGGTTTGGTACCAGCTTGGTCCACCAACTAGAGTACTGCAACGACAGTCTGATGAAAAAAGTTGTAGCTTCTTTGTGGTGTTATTGCTATTTTACATCAAAGGAAATTGTTTTTAAATGTAAAATTAAAAGTATGCTTAATACAGCTTTCAAATCAACTTAAAAAACCTATACATATTTACATTAAAAGGCAGTTTTTAACAAAAATCAAACACTGCTTACTCATCCGTGAAAAATTACAGACTTGTACTTAATTCTCGCAGTGCTGAATTCTTCTTGCGCCTCTCTTTTAAGTGTTTTTTTCAAAATAAAGACTTCACTGGACAAAAAACAAGAGGAAACCCAGGACAGCAGGGTTTACTGTATAGGAAAACAGTCAACTTTGATCCCCTCTTTGTGCCGTTTTGGCATCTTAGTGCATTCTGTCCAATCAGGAACGTTGAGAGCTTGCAAGAGGTGGCCATTGTGTAATCGATTGGGAATACTCTGCTCATGGCATGGTAAAATGGGGGAATGAGAGAGTGGAATGAAAAGTGCTTTATTCAATTTCAGCCTGCCAGGACTTACCGAACTGTTGTGTTGGTTGCCTGGTAACTGTAATACTTGGAGACACAAGTGCAGAGAGTGTAGTGAATAAGACTCCCACCATTTTTCTCCTTTCTTTGGTGCTTGTGTTCTCTCATTCTCTCTTTATGTCTATTCAGCTGTTGTTAGGGGTGAATAGTTGAAAAAAATATAATATGCTTTTTCCATCTTTCGTCTCCAGGATCTCTCCCTCTTTTTTTTTTTTTTTTCGTGGGTATTGAATGGGAGAGATCACAGAGCCACAGTTGTGACAGAGAACTCATACCTTGACAGCAGGGATGAAAGGCAGGGATAGAGCAAGGTCAGACTCTGCTGAGGGAATATTTCACAAAGCCATCAGTCTCATATAGAAAGCACTGTTGGTAGAAATGTGGCATTCACTGTCCTGTCTTTGTTGGTCCCTCTCCTCCTTGACCAGTAACACAGCAGCAAGGTGTGACTTTTTTTTTTTCTGTGTGTGTGTGTGAGAGAAGAATAATGTGGCTTTGTGATCACACTAATGTCTCTCTTATGTGATTGTTTTTGCTGTTTGTTCCTCTCTCATTTGCCCCCTGTGGTGTGAATCCAAATACTCTGGCATGCTGAAGACCAGAAAAATGTGTGCAAATGAAGTTTTAAAATTCACCCCCCCAAAAAAAAGCCAGGAAATGATCAGTTTCTCTCCCTCCACTTTTCCACTCCCTCATCTTATCTATCTTGCACCTTGGCGAGTTGTGAACACTGTTAACACAACATAATCATCTCCATCAGCCACTGAAAATTGGCTATCAGGATTTGATGGGGCCCTCAAATATAAACAAAACAATATGTATGTGTGAGTCAAAGGAGTGGTTGGACTGTTCGGCAGCCAGCTTGTATCTCTAGCTTTCAATGAATTTAAACTTGTTTACAGTATTTTGACGGACAAAAATGGAAAATTTTATACATATCTTCTGAGAGTGATTTATTAATCTGAAATCGAAAAGAAAGCCCAATATTTTTTTATAACCTGCAGACTTCGGCACCTGCGGTTGTATTCTCTTTGTTCTTCCTCTCTCATTCTTTTTCAGGCGCTGTCTCTCAGAGCTTTACAGGTTTTCAGGCTCACTGGAGGCATTCCAATAGATCCATCAATTTGGCAAAGCAGTGTGTGTGATGCATGAGAGTCATTCCCTCGGGATACAAGCACAAATACACAGACACACATGTGCACTAATAGAAAATATATATTGTTTATTTGGCTCCTCCTGTGTTTTTACTGGTAGGATGTCTCGGAGGTGATGCTTTCATTGTTGTTTAGGCCCTCTCTGTGTTGTGCCTCCCTTTGTTTTTATACATGGCTATATATTGGCCTATATGGTTTCCACCAAGCTGTTGGGTGAACCCTCCCATATAATGGTGTATTCTCTGCTAGACAACAGTCCTGTTTGTGCTTCTCCTCGCTGATTACAGGGCTGTCAGTCACAACCTAATATGGTTCGCCCCACAAGCAGTCTCACAGACACACACACACACACACACACACACACACACACACACACAATCGAAGACATTTATGTTTGCACAAAAAAGAAGATAATTAAAAGAAGATAAATAAAGTCTGTAATTTCCAATAAAAATCTAATGAAAGACAGCATACACTAATCAAAAGCATGTTATCTACAGTATAGCCATATCCTTATGGGTCTTGCAAGCTCATTAGAAAGCGACAAGCTTCCTTGCATGATCCAGATGATGTGACACCACTAATTAAAAGGTGCAACTCTGTAAGGTCTCAATTTGGCAATGAGCTAAATCAGGACATCCTCTTTCAGGGTTGATCAATTGAACCACTCGTGATTGACATTCAAGATAAAAGCGATGCTCTTTGTGCATATATATGCAACAGATACGGGCACACTGTTCTTCCTACTGTTCTCTAATCAGTTGCTCCGTCTTTGTTCTTTTTTTTTCTTCTCTGTTTTCTGGCATCTGCCTCTCCTGCCGACCATCCAACCCCTCATCTTCTTGGGGACTCCAGTGATGGCTTCAAAAGGCAAAGTTCGAGGTGAGTTGTGGCTGCACTTTCCTGCTGTTTCTCTAACTCAGTCTGAAAAAAGAAATAACATCAGTACACTGAAAAAAGAGAGACTTTTTTTACTTGGAAAAGAATTAAATTGAATGATGCTTCAGTTATCAGCTTTTATTCTGTTGTTTTTGTGTTGTTGTTTGTTTTATTCCGGCGAAGTCATGTTGTAATCTTTTGATTTAAGGTAGTTTTTAAAGTGTCAGGGAATTTTTTCGCTTTTTGCTTTGTTTTGGTTTTTGGAGGTTTTTGTTCTACAGCAATCTTACATTTCATTTCAGCTTTCAAATACCCTGTTCTGTTCTGGTGGGTTTATTTTGTGTGTATTTTAGCGGTTCTTGGGATTAGAATTGTTTGTTCTGGTTTATAAAAATGGTAGCACCTCCTTAATGTAAAGCCAATCTTGATGTCAATATGAAAGATTGTTTTTTTTTTCATTTTTCCAAGTAAATTAATCAAGCTCATAAACATCTAATAGAACAGTCTAA
>JAPZDY010000006.1:11657013-11670070 GCA_029783645.1 Ctenochaetus hawaiiensis | reverse complement strand
ATTTTTTTTTTTTTTTGTGGAAATGTAAAATGGTAAAGAAAATTACAAATTCACAGAACACATGGGCAAAAAAAATCAAGTTAATGTTCTTTGCCAGTAAATCAAAATGTGTTAAAAGATTTCAAGGAAAAAATGTGAAAAGTCAGTTTCTTGTGCACATTCTTGAATATTTCAAAGTTATTCAACATTGCAAGGCATTTTTTATCTTGTTTAGCTGAATTTTGTAAGACAGTGCAATTTTTCTTTTTCCTCTTTTTCTTTTTTTGTTTTCTTTGGTTGGTTGGTTTTGTATGACAGATTATCTGATATTTTAATTTAAACCATTTTGGGGATTTTTTTTTTTTTTTGTTAGCTTCCTGTACAACAAACAAAAATTACCTGCATCTGCAGAGAAATAAAAACATACTGCTTGGCCCCTTACTAATGTTTTTGTTGTTCGTGATCATCACCCCACACAAACATTGTCTCATTTCCTGCCACCAGGCTTATTATCTCGCCAATTAGTTTTCACTAATGTTAATAGATGCGCTAGTGCTCTCCAGGACCATTAGCTGGCTCTCTGTGTTAACAAGCATTCTGAGAATTAGAGACACTAAAGGCCACTGCTAAATAAGGATATGGAGAAAATTATTTTTGCAATACTCAACAATAGTTAATGGTGCAAGCCAGGAAACAGAGAGGGAGATTTAATAAACATACAAAATGGTCTGGGAATGGCCTGGTTTATCTGCTACTGCTTCACGGCTGTGAGTGCTGGGAATGAGCTCATGAAAACATTGAAAATGATTTGGAAAAAATACCAAACTGCTAAATAAATGAGCATTGGAATCAGCTTAACAATCAAATCATTCAAAACATGCTGCTGAATTAATACCAACACAACACAATTTAAAAGAAAAATACAATTACAAATGCATAATTAAAAAAAATATTCACATGTTTTGTGATGCTGTATGCACACTTTTAACATAAGACTACTTATAGGCTCACATGTTACACATTTTCCCTTGTTTAGTAAAGTTTTACATATATACACATTTTATATACATATATTTTTTATATATACATATATGCACACATACATTATATACTTATACATATAAACTGGAATTATATAACTAAGTATGTACAATGTACTGTATATGCTATATATAGTTATATAGTGTGTGTGTGTATGTCTGTGTGCATATATATGCATATGTACATACATATATTTTTGTATATACACATTTATATATTTATAGCTATATATATATATATATATATATATAGTTATATATGCAGCTGATTTTAATGTCAAATGTCAAATTTGATTTTATGGTGGTGCTAGTTTTAAAAGTTTTAACATTTATTAAATTCAATCCTGAGAGGGATATGTGGACAAAAATTTAATTTCAGTCCATCCAAGAATGAATAAAAAATTTTACTGAAAAACACATATGACCTTCATGTTCACACTGGAGAAAAAGCTTAGGGATCATAAAAGTCATTAGATTTCATCGACTGGGGTCATAGATGTCTGTACAAAATTCAGTGGCAAACCATTTAACTGATTTATCAGCTATAACCAGCCAGAGATGGACCATGCATCTCCCCACTTTGTTCCAATGGAAAAAAATGAAGCCAAAGTATCCCTGACACAGGTGCTACCACCTTGCACTGAGAACATGATTTGGAGCCAGAGTCTGAATAGTGATGATCAGGGGATGAATCCAAGGTACCACATGCAGCCACCTGACTAAGTCATGGTCTAGCATTAGATGCTAATCAAGGAGTGATCCTGTGTTAGCATCAAATAACTAATTAAAACAAACTTTTCAGAGAATATTTATTGAACACACATCAGCATGTTAAGGATTATATGCAAAATGACAAAATTATCTTTGGGTATAATGCATTTGAAGTGGACTTCTAGAGGTGGAGGGACCTGCACTGCAGCCAGACAGCAGGGGGCAATCTGGAAGTTTTGGCTTGACTGTGAACAAGCTCTCATGTCATTGATCTTTTTTCCAGTCGTTATATATATATATATAATATTGATATTGACATATATTATATTGACATTTAGCTCAGACAGTTCAGTTGTTTTCTGTAGCTGACCTTGACTACACTAAACTATTTATAAATACATTTTTATAAAATGTGTATAGTAACAAAACTGTGCGATCACAATGACCACAAGAATTTTCAGTGAATTTTCTTTTTTATTTCACCACACATCACACACTGAGCTCTCATTACTCTGTCATGCCTTGAAAACACTGTTGGTTATGCTTAAACAGTTACAGACATACACACAGTGCCAACAAATCCACAATGCGCACACACATGAGCTGAGAAAACACACACACCTACTAAGCTCTACTCTTGCACACACATGCACACACATTCACACACAAACAGAGAGAAAGATTAAAGCTTTGCAGCCTCCAGCCACCCAAGGGGAACGTGACTGTATAAGATGAACATTGTATTTGATCTGTTCTCGTTCACTCTGGGAGAAAAACCATCTAACACTTTTCTTACCACACTTACTCATTCACTTGCTCCACAGTACTTAGTCAGATATAGTGACACTTGTGCTTTAAGCTCTTGAAAACAACACTTTATTACACTTTGCATGAAAAAACATGCACATTGAAAATTGTGCATTTAGTATTTCATTAAATCTCACTGTGTAATGTTTTAACCAAGCAACAGCTATTGTTGAGATTGTGTATGCACAAGTGTGGTAAACAGAAGACAGGAAGACCTTTAAGTCTGGTAATAAACCTTACAGGAGGTGGTGAGACGGACAAGGCCAGAGTCAGTCAATGGCATTGACTGACAGACCTTTCAATCATTCAGCCTCAGGCAGATGTATTGCTCATTGACATTAGAAGGGCAGACACTACACACTTAAAACCCTCATTATAGGAAAGGCCAGTAATGAACATTTTCTGTTCAACCTCGTGGCCTCCTCTGTGATCACAAGCCTTCACTTTCCCACATGTGCACACACACAGAAAAACAACATATTTTTCGACTTGCACCTTGTGCTTTGTACTGAAGCTATGAGGATATTTTTGTTTTTTTCCCCCTCATAATAGGGAATACTTTTTCAGTGTAAAATTGTTCCCATGAAAACTGCTCACACCCACAGAGTACCTACAGAAACCGGACTTTGGTTCTGGGAAGACGCCGCTGTTGAATTTTTCAATTTCCATTCTGTTGCCTCACAAACAAAAGTCCGTTCACCTCTATTGTTTTTGAGTTGAGGCAAAGATGGATATCTCACAAAAAAATGAAATCTACCTGCATGGCTAGATAGCACAAGATGTATGTGAGAAAATATGTTTTTTTGTAATTCAGGTGAAGCAACCCTTAAAGAAGGAGATGCCCCAGTGGTTAGAGAGACAATCCACACAACGTGTCAGAAAAAATCCTCCCTGATGCATTCTGGAGCTGGACACCGCTCAGAAATGCTGCTCTGTAGTCTGCTGCAGAATATCCAATATGGCATAATAATATTATTGTGACATAATGACACAGCTCTGTGAGTGAATTAGTTCCATCCTGGTGATTTCCGATCCATCCTTCAGGTGTGCCAGAGAAGCCAGAGATTGATGGCCTGACGAAGCCCGCCATGGAGGGAGACCACATCACTCTGACCTGCATCACTCAGGGCAGCAAGCCCGCTGCCGACCTGCGCTGGTTCAGGAACGAAAAGGAGATCAAAGGTGTGTAACATCTGCATCAGCCTCTACTCATGTCAAGAGTTTGAGAATGAAATTTATAGAGAATGACAACACATTTTAGGGAAAATTATAACTGAACTGAATAAAACTATGCCTGGTTTTGGATACATAACCAAGCATTGGAGTTTTTGCTTTTATATTTAGATAGCAGGGGTTGTCTGTCAGCTTGTTTTTGACATGTAAAAGTTTGCATTTTGAATATTTAAATTTTGTTGTATGAAAATGCACAAAATTAGAGATGTTCCTCATTAAGTACCCTAAATATTTGTTATTGCTAGCATTTTCTTAATAGAGCATTTAGTTTCTTTCTATAGTTTTGAAAAGATAATGGGAAGATAATCATTTCACTCTGTTAGCCATGTTGTTACAGTAATAATTATTTTTCGATAATTGTAACATCAAGCTGCAGTTCCCCCTTGGAATAAACTATCTAATTAAGCCCACAGTTTCAATTATCATCTTTAGGGAGTTATTCATGTCCCCACTGTGTTGTCGAATACTAGAATATATTGATTATTACATTTGAACGTGGCTCAGACTGTTTTGTAATAAACAAACAAAGCACAAATGTTTCAGAAAATACTAATTTGTCTCTTATAATACTTAAATTACAGAAAGTCTTTTTTTCTTAAAACTGCTGCAGTGGATGTCTCAATGGTGTATTTTTGTTCCGAACAAGTTGTTTCTAATAGAGCAGATTCAGCATGTGTCCTCTGGCCTGAGACCGATACATTAACCTCCCTTGTTATCTGAGGGCTGTTCTAAAACACACTGACTGGACTACACACCTCATTTCCATCCTGCTCCTGCTCTGTTCTACTTGATGAACCATCCGCTTTATAATTGTTTGAACGGGAGAGCGAGACAGAGAGAGAGACCGAGAGAATATGGAGGAGAGAAGAGCAAGGGACATGAAACGATGAAATGGGGTTTTTTGAGGAGGAGAGAAACAGATGTGGCTCTGTATTAAATGCAGTACCGTGGGACAGGTTGTCACAGATCAGCAGCACAGTTGCAGAACTTTTGCAAAGGTTTCCATGCTGTTTCACAAAGCAGATTAAAGACAGATAACAAAATGCAAATCACCCTTTTCTAATTTAAATGACTGCAGGTGTAAAAAAAAAAAGAAGAAGAAGAGAAACACATTCCTGTTTTTCTTTTGGAGCTGTCGAAAAACAATGCACTTTTGGAAAGAAGCTTTCAGCAATCTTTGTTCAGCCCGACAGACCACTGAACTTCAGCAGTGAGGATAAGAATAAGCAGCCAGGTGTTGCACATCCTAAAAGTGCAATTAGAAGTAGTCAGATTCAAAGTAAAATCATATCTGGAATATGAAAAACACTGACACTTCACAGAGATCATTTCCCTGCTCATGCAAAGGATTAATAACCCACAAAAATCATTTTTGCCGTAGCTTGCATGATTTTTGCTTATTAACTCTGCATATTAATGCTTTGTTTTGCTATTTTTTTGCCACTGGTGTCAGCATTGAGGTCTTACTTGTATCTCACGCTCATTTAAACACATGATATGAAATTTATGTAATTTAGATGTCAAAACAGTAGATGTCAAAACTTGCAATCAAAACAATGAAAACAAAAGATATAGTCAGACGATGTCATAAAGCAGCGTGGGATGATGGGATTTATAAGACTTTGCAAAATAAAACGCAACACTACACTGAATATAATTAGGAATTAAAATGGGTTTGCACATTTTAGAAAACATTTGGGAAAATGAGTACATACAAAAGCCCTGAGAGGACTCCAGCCAAGTTAATTAATAGATCTCTTATTGCCTTATTTACCATCCAAGAACCATCTTGATTAAAACACAAATGCAATAGAGCTTTTACAGGGCTCCTAGTTTCTGCTCGGATCTCTGTGTTTTAAATGTTTTCTGTTTTTTTATTGGAAAGCACTTGGTAATTATGCTTTAAAAAGTGCCTCACAAACAAAGTTTATTCTCGAGATTTCTGTGATGTAAGTACACAACTCAACAAAATATATGAGAACAAAGGTAGAGTAGTTTTTATACTTTTAATGTTTAAATTGTTTATGTTAAAAATGCTTCTACTACAACGCACAAGCCTTAACAATCAACTTGTAACAGCATCAACCCAGCAGTAACTGTCTTCTAATGCTTATTAACACGGACAAAACCTCATGTTTTGCACGAGTCATTGAAATTAAGCAGAAAATGTATTATTCTATGACCATTATCACACTTTTCTGTCCTGTAAACCATCATGCAAGCAATCTTTAAGGCCTACTTATTAAATTCAGTGTTTATGAGTAGATCCCCAAGTCGCGGACTGTATTTTCTGTATTATAGTAGTTTCTCACTCCACCCTTTATTTCCTCCTGTTTCCCTTTTGAGGCACGTGAAGCTTATGGAAAAAAAAGTATACACTAATTAGCAGAGAGAGTATTTTCCCTTACAGGCTTTCTGTGTCTCTACGGGTGATTATTGCTTCTCCCAGTGGCCCACTACTGAGAGAGGAGCTCCCTGTAAGGCAAATGGAAGCCATAGCCAGGACATAATGTTCTTTTAATTTACCACAGAAAGTTAACAGGTAGTCAGCGATATCCTTAGTGGTTTGAAGTGAAGGTAGTCTCAAGAGGATGTGCTTTCTTATTAAGGTCAGATGCTTTAATTCTCTTCTCAACTTGGCACATGACTATCTTTAATTTGGGCCTTGTACAATTTTGTATCAGTACATTATTCACTGTGACAAGGTTGTAGTCCTTTGCTCAGAGAGGATAGGAATAGTGTGCTCAGGTTTGCCCTCCTTTGTAAGTGTATTCTGCAGTGCATATGCCTTGCAACACTTTATACTGTTGAATTAGTGATGTGGAAGGCAGTTTTTCTATATGGTTTAAAATAAGGAAAGAGGAGTATTGTGCATTGTGGAGTCATTTCTTTCTTTTTAACCGAAATTCTGCAACAGGAAGCAGAACCTTGAGACTTTATACAAATGTCAGATAAGAAGATTCTTGTCAGATCTGCTTTTGGACTCGTCAAGAATTTCGATCGGAGGTGATGTTTTCGGCCCTCACTGAATTCACCGAGAAGCTCTCTCAGCATCTGCCATTACACCCTTTCTACTCGAGCTTAAGCCGACAGCTCAGCCTGCTATCTCACATTAGGGTTTCCCAGGGTCCAGATAAGCAAGCAGATAAAGCCAAATCAATGTTGCTTTTCCACACAGTTTCAGACACATATCTTAGCATCCTTCCATTTAATTAACTGTATTTTAGTAATGATATTGAATCTATGTCATCACATATATTAAGACTTCTTCAAAAAATCTTGTGTTCTAAAGAGACTCCAGATTCTCTAACTTGACTTTAAACACTGCAGAAGGTCACCTCAGATTGAACCAAATCTATGAACTTTGCATGTTTCCCTCAGTGGCTAACAATTTTACTGTTAGCTTCTTATTATAACCAGAGTATTAATATATTATTGTACAATGAATAATATGACATAATAATACATTACCTTAGAAAAATATGTATTGATGTTGAAACACCCTGTTGGTCTTAAAGGTGAGAGAAACGCTGATCCCTTGATTAATACTCTTCCTTTCCTGACAAGTGGGTGTCAGTTTTTAATTAGCAATTCATTGCTAAGCATGAAGCATTTGTCAGACACATTCAGGACATGTTTAGTTCAAAAATGTCTGCTCTTGAGATCATGATTGACACCTACGCATTTGCACATTAAGTTTTTCTCTGTCACACCATAAATGCATTTCTTTCACTAATTGGTTCTCTTTCTTACTAAGGAGGTGTGAGTTATTATCTGTACACAGTAAGTCCAATTGGTTACATTCAACACCTGCACAGTTTGTTTGTTTGCACATGTACATGCAGCAGTGTGTTTATACGGAGATGCAACAGGTAAACAGGCTAAAAGAAATTTACTTGCCGAAAAAACCTCAAAACTTTATATGTTAATTACCTCTGTTTAGATATTTCTTTGTAAATTAGGCATTATCTAATTGAAATGTGAATACATTTCCTTGACAAAAATCTAAATGTTGTATTCATTCTGCATTAAAACTTTTTTATCTTATTCTATTTATTTATTTATTTATTTATATTAATATATTTAAGTTGTTGGTTTTTTTTCAGAGATATTTTTGGACATCTCTTTCATTATTCGGTGAATCAAAAAATACTGTTAACATCCCTAAAATATCAATTGTCATCTTTAACATTTCATATAAATCAGGCTATTAATGAACGTATTCCTCTCTTAAAATGGTAGACTGTATATAACAATAAGTGTAAAATCTTTCATGCATCAAAGTGCCATTATAGAGGCAATTTTCAATTCACTGATCTTAAGATAAGTATTGTTACATTACAGTCCATATATTTTAAGACAGAAGTGACAAAAAGAGACAACGAGACTTCCTCGTTACAGGAAGGCAATTTTTTGTGCCACAAGTTTTCAGATATTCTATGTTTGAAGATGCAAATTGACTGTTTGATTAAATATATGTTAGTCTGCATACATTTCCAGAACAGAAATGGACTAAACTAAAACACCTAAATGTGCATGTTGGACATTTTGTCCGAAACAAGTGTGCTACTAAAGAAAAATAGCCCATAATCTAAAAATTAAACAATTCATGGAAAAAACAAAATTTTAATGCTTTCCACATAAATTCAAGCCTGTTAGAAAAACACGAAAATTAAAAAATGTTGTGATAACATAAACTTGCTCAGGACATGGGCGGGTTATTCAAGCACTGTTTTGTTGAGACAAAGGTTGACCCCAGCAAGCCACTGTGACGTGACTTTATTCCTAAAACTGGCTAAATCGGCAAACATGAACCCAAAGAGCGACATCATTTTTATACACAATCTATGAATACATGTGTCAGTGTGTGTGAGTGCACTTGAAGTGTTCATCATCCTGACAGGATCAGGGTGTGTTCAATGTGAGAAGTCATCTGATTGTGGGTGACCATGCTGGGAATAAATGACAATTGTGACATATTGGTGTGGGATCTGGGGGAATAGAGAAGATTATATTACCGGCAGAGCCACTGAAGCAGTCCATCACCCATTCGCATGCAGTTAGCAGATACCCTATGCTAAGTGTGTGTGTGATTGTGTGTGTGTGTATCTGCGTATATGTGTATGACTGTGTGAGCAAAACAGACAGATGGAGCAGACAGCCCGCATGTAAGGACATAAGCTCGTGTGTGTGGAACGGAATCCAATATTCTTGTTTCTCAGTCTCTTTGTCCCTCAGATCCCCTCAGTCCCCACCCAGTAATGATATATTTCTATCTCAGTTACACAGCGTAACCCAGAGAGACCTCTGCCAATATCACCACATGTAGCACTTGTTTACACACCACTGAACCAGAGGGAGCTGTGTGGAGACCAAGCAAGGCAGAGATGAAATGAATATTTATTTCAAATAAGGGTGGGGATGCTCGCTATCGGACTCGTATTATCATACTCCCTGACCTTAACCGTAGAGGTTATTGCTTCATCGTGTAACATTATAACTCTATTCCACTCGGGCTTAAGGGAGAAAAAAAAAAACCACAAAGATTTTGATTCAAATTCGCTTACGATTGCAGCAGTATTCTGTTGTCAAACCTGTTAGTCAAGGACAAGGGACTATTAGCGGACATACCTTGCACTATTTTAGGTCTCGTCTGCTGACTTTTCAGTGTGCTTCCACTCAAGTCTGCCCATTCACTGAGGAGCTGAACAGTGACTGAACAACCTTTTGAAGCAGTGCTGGCTATTTCTTCATTTATGGGTAATTGTCCTTGTGAGTGAGAACAGAATAAGGTAGGCATCATTATTCTGAGTTCTTGCTCTGGAAAGAGCTATTGAGGAAAGTGAATAGGCAGTGGCTCCTGGAGCTTATTTCAAAGAAGATGATGCTGAAGTAGATAAGACTGTTAGTAACAATGTTAACACTAAAATAAGAACTATCTTCAGGAATTTAAAGAAGTTTTCCAGCTACAAGAAAAAAACAAACATTTTCAGTCATTTCAGCAGTGTTAGACAACCTCGCACACCACTTAAAAAGTCTGTGTTAGGACTACATTTATACTATCCCGCTCCCTAAGGTGGTGTGGATCAATGGCCATTAACAATGTAATTTCAAGATGGCTCCTGCAAGTCACATTGGCATGAATAAAAGATGCACACACCAAAACACATATTCACCCTCACTATCTTGTATACATGTGCAGCACAAGCAAAAAAACTTCTGCATGCATAGGCACACGTAAACAAGCAAATGAGATCCCTGGAAATCTATCAGACTAGTGTATGAATTAAGATCAGAGCTTTAGATTTGTACATATTTGGTCGTACATATTTTGTAGCACTGAAACTTTACATTACATTTAGCTTTTGTCTTCGGACACGAGATGGTTCGAAAAAAGAGCAGAAAATCTGAAAAATTGGGCAGGAATATCTGTTCCGCCTCTTTTTTCTTTCCTTTCTTTGGACTTATTTCACCTTGATTAAATGTGCTCATGTAGAGGTGTAGCTAACTTATCCTCTGTCTCTGGCATCATAAAAGTGTGTGATCAGGTTAACAGACTTCGACTCGAGCACTGTGGCGAAAGCGGAGGAGGTCAGATTGCTGCACCCACTGTCTATGCCCATTAAGAGCAACATCCTGGAGGTGGAGCACCTGTCTGGTTCTAAATGCCAAAGTACAGAGACCAGCCAGGCCTCTCCTTTTTTTCTGAGGGCCAGTGAAAAACTGCCTTTACAGACGCTTCTCAGCTGTGAATGCTTGGGGAGTTTCATGTCAGAAAGGACATTATGATATGAGTCTGCCAGGAAATGATAGAAACTCTCCTAACATTTAACACCGCTCCTCGGTCGTAGTCACCCGTCAGTTAAGCACAGAATCAAGCTGGTAAGACATGGGAGGGAAAGGGAGGATGCTTCCAGGCTGCCAACTGCTCCCTGAATGCTGCACAGTAGCCAGGATAAGTGGGAAGATGGAGGAAGGCACAATATATCAACTCCACACCTCACTGGAGCTGGATCCTGCTGTGTATTAGTGCTCCTGTTTTAAAGTTTAGTCAGACCTCCTGCTGTGCAGCTGGTACGAGAGGCAAAAGAAAGCACACAGATTTGCTGCTTATCTAACACCTTATTTCTGTTTGCATGGTAAATTTTATTGCATCTCAATGAGTGTTTAGCTGTACTATATATTTTAATTATCCTCACCCTCGCCTACGGTTAAGTTTACATTGTTTTGGCTGTTTTTTTCCTCAAGCAAATTGTTTTAAATTGTAGATGGGATGCAGTTCAGGCTATGTTGAGTCAGCCCTTGGACCCCCTGCTGCCAGGATTAATCAGCTTTGTCGCTGTTGTTGATGATTCCTTCCCCCGCCCCAGCAGTTCCCCTGTGTCTTTCTTGTCTGTCCCTTCATCTTCTTTTCTTGTGTCGCTCCTCTCTGAAATGGCATAAAAGGGTCAGATTCTTACATTTTTACGCCTGTCATTTCCATTTCTAATCCTCCAAGGCTGTGTCTTGGCTCACGCCAATGATGCAGAGCTCTGAGCACCCACCCACAGAACGGTGTGCTGCAGCCACAGCCAAATGCTGTCAGGCTTTTTGTCAAGAAGAGGTATTACAGGTAAGCATGGTAGGATGGGTTCTATTTTTCTGATTTGAAAAAAAATAAAATAAAACTGAAAGACCTTTTCTGTAAACAATTTTCATGTAAATCATATGAATCGTTTAGTAAATCTGCACCAGCGCCTGTTTGTAGCTGTTTAACCATTTTAAAAAAGATGACCAATTGTGAGCTGGCAAACGGAAAACAAACCAAACAAAGTAAATTCTTCCTATTTGCACATTCCAGTGCCAACATCTATTATGACTGTTATTCATGGGCCACAGAAAAGCAGTGGCAAGCCTTTTTATATTCCAGCTTTTTTATTTGGTAGGTATGTGACCAAATCCGATTCATTCCCAAAATGCTGCACTTAATTCTGAAGAAAGAATTTCTGACATAAAAGAAATTAAACTGAGTAGACATTGTAAAAATGGTGCAGGGGAGCCAAGAGATGTTCTCCCAGCATAATGTGAGAGGTCAGTGTGAGATAGCACATGTGGAGCTGCTGCTGAGTGCACTTTTATATATATTGTATATGCATATTCATAGTGACGGGCCCAAGAGCATAGAGATGATGTATTTTTTAGTTAGCTTGCCTGTTGAAATGAAGCTGAGTTTTTTGACATTTATGTAGAAACTTGAACAATCAAAATCTGATGTTTATGTATGAATGTGATATAAGATAATATGGCCCTTCCAGAGTTAGTTTTTTTCATCTAAATCACACTGCAAAAAAAAAAAGATCATTTGTCTCATTTTAAAGGTTTTATGTGTAGGATTTTAGGGGATCTACGGAGGAAGCAGGTCACCATCCACTTAGTTCGCCACTGAGCTTTATAGAAGGCCTTTTGGGTTCATCATGTTTATGTAAGTTTCACATGTTTTAATTTTTTTGTCCACATAAATTGTGAGATTTTGGTATGAAAACTTATAAAAACATCCAAGCATGTGAATTCATCCACAGAGGAAACAAGAGCCACCATAGAAGCCTGAACCTCATCTCCATCTTTGCTCATTCAAGCTGACAAAGAGGACATTTGCTTCTATTCAAGTTAAACGTTTTTTGGCTAACAAGAGCATAAGCAGGCCTTTAGCTATCCTGTCTCTCATTACTGCCCAACATTATGCACCATAAAAGCCAAAAACGTGTGAAGTCGCCAGTGGCAGCTTAACTTGGTAGCTGCTATGTAACAAGATTTTTTTTTCAATATTTTTGATCAGTTCCAACAATAACTCAGCATGCGTGAGGTATGAGACCGGCCAGATGAGTTTTTTGATTGACAAGTCTGAGCTTTAATGGCAGCTCGATGTCAGCTGCTCCTTTCAGCTGCGCTTAAAATGTGATAAGATATTAATAGAGCAATTATTCCTACTCTCACCCACACACACACACACCCACACACACACACACCATATACACATTCCTGTGCACACACTTGCGCGCCAACAGTGCAGAAGTGGATGCAGATTGGCGCACTGACTGCAGGGTATTACTGTGTGCTGTGAGACAACTGTTATTATGTTCTCAAAATGGATCTGAGAAGCCTTTGGACCAAATAAAGACGTTAATGAACTCGAACTTTGGGAGAGCAAGTCGTTTTTTTGTAGCACACTTATCCAGAATCACACAGAGGCACTCAGTGTCCCGTCAAATCACCCAGAGACAAGAATCTAAATTGGGCGTGACACATAA
>JAPZDY010000006.1:11633595-11648697 GCA_029783645.1 Ctenochaetus hawaiiensis | reverse complement strand
TCCCTGCAGATCCTACTGCTCTGTTAGGCACCCACGCCTCAGACCCCACAGTCACTGGCAACAGAGGTACAGTACAACCCCACGCATCTCCACACCCCCCCTCAGCATGCTACTGTATACTTCCACTTCCCTCTCACTTCCATCTGTCCTGTTACTTCTCTCTTAGCTTCTTCGCCGCCTCCTGTCTCATGTGGACGCATTGGGACACGGAGACACTAAAAACTGGATAAATATCTTTGTACAAAAACATTTCCTGGGACAAAATTCTTTGCTTTCTTCCGATGCTACATCTGTCTTTTTTCTCTTTACTCTTTGCAAACATAAACTGCATGTTGTTTTAAATGGCATTACATACTGTACATGTATATTGAAGTTCCCCTGTTTTGTTTCTTATCTTTAAGGACATTATTCACATTTTCTAAGTCTCTAAGACACTCCAGGTCATTGTATTCTAAGAGGGTCCAGCTGTTCAAACACTCCATCCGCTGTCCCCTTGGCATTTCAAAGACTTCAGTACTTCTGCGCCTTGAAACCTCAAAGAAGCAAATGTCATGTCCAACTGAAAATGTCTGGCCACTGGAGATGTCTCATCATGACTCCTAATACTGTGTTAAATCTTAGAGAATTCTGACTTGAGAAGTACTTTTTCAGAAAATTAACTTTGCTATTTTGGCTTTTTGTAGAATCTATTTCTGAAGGGTATGAGTGCTGTTGATGTAATCCTTTATAGCATTAAAGTATGAAATATAAATAATGGGATGTCATCTATAATAAGGCTGAAAGGGAATTGTTAGGAAGGCTGAAAATGCAGGTTTTCTCAAATTCCTGTAGAGAGTTTGGATTAGAGCTTTAAGCTGGAAAAAAAACACATGCAGAATGACTGAAGTTCCAGTCTCCATCCTGCAGCACTAAGTCAATTCAGCATGACAACCTGGACACAAGATTTCTTAACATACAAATCCTTATATATAGGCTTACCACATGCAAGATTAGGTGTGATGTGTTGGTTTGATCCTAGTCACATGGCAGACAAAGGTGGAGGCCTTGGTGTGTCAACAGAAACTGGCTCTTGGTAGGTTGGTTGTAATGTAATTGTAAATTTGCTGCATGCTCGGTGAGGTCTGGTTCGTGGGTATCTGAGTGAGCCATTGTGTGGGTGAGTGCTTCAAAGTGATGCCAGAAGGTCATTGGTGCCTGTCATGGCAGCAACCCAAGAACCCACTGGTGGTCACTAGAAAGATGTTCTCAACAGGGGAGAGGCAATGCTGACCCAGACTGAATTTAATGGACTTGTGAACCCTGCCAACACACTGGCATTGGAAGATGCAGGGAAGACCTCACCCTTCCCTCTGCTGTAGGTCACAGAGGTGGTCAAATATATTCGCAGTCCAACCCTCTGGTGTTTCCTGAGGTATTACCTAGCTTATCCTTTCCGGTAAGGCTTTTGTCAGTGTGCTTGGGAGAAAAAATCCAAATGATTATCAAACCTACATTCAGGAGGAGCAAAGTAGATCTCATTGTGTTTTTTTGGGACACTGGACCCACTCTCTTCTCTTGGAAGGATTCTGAAGGGTTCATGGAAGTTTGTACATCGAACTATGCATGGACATGTGCAGGCATCCTTGGTGTTCCAGTTTATGAGTAGTCCTGTCTTGTACAATTGGAATGAATTTGTCTGTTCTGTCAACAATAATCTGAGCACACTGTCAATTGTGTCTTGACACTAATTCTGCTTGATTGAGTGCAACATTTTTAAGACCTCAGGACAGCTTCTCTGTTTAATGCTGTTCATGTGGCTCTGTTGTCATTTTGCATGCATTTTTTTCCACTTACTAGTCTATCTTTGCCTCAACCATTACCCATGGTCCTTAGCTTTGGCTAATCAAAGGGCTAACAACTGTTCCCTTCTGTAGAAAGTATGTGTGCATTAAAAGGGGTCATTTGAATTCTCTCAATAATCTGATGAGGATTCTCACTCTGGCATTAGCAGCTGAATTGAATCTGAATTTAAAGGAGCCATTACAAGGACGAGTTTTGGCATCTTGCTAAGATACATATTTGAGGTGTCACTATGGAGGTTCTATGTCACATTCAACTAAGACAAGACTGTCGTGCAGACCCCAAACATGCCAGAGGGATTGCATGTCCCACCTGGCTTGTGAGAGCCTCAGGATCTTTCAGGAGGAACTGGAGAACATGAATAGGAAACAGGATGCTTTGGCATTTCAGCAACCCAGATAAGTGGCAGTAAATAGATGGAAGAGATTTCACAAACCTCTGAGAAGGTATAGTCGCTCTAGCCTATTAGCCTATATCTCATTCAAATCACATGTGGCTTTACATCGTTTATTTTAAGCCTGACCTTCATAGTCCAAAGTGAACCAAGTTGGGGTCTCTTTTTTTAACCAATATTAGTTTTCTTTTGCAGCAGTACAGGAAGTGGCAAAATATCCCATGTACTTGCATCCCATGTATAGCATAAAAGCAGTTTTTCTAGTAATTCTGTCTCCTTCCCTTCAACAATCATGCTGACATGGCGCCGTGTCTGCTACAGTAGAGTAATATGTCAATCCAAGCTTTTGAGTGACATGTCAATTTAAAACTAATGTGCTGTGATAAGCTGTATGCAAAGTAGCTTGCGCACTCATATGTCACCTTGAACATGGTTATGAAAAGTTGTCTCAAGTGTGTGACATTTTCTTTGGCACTTTCTGAGAAAGCATAGTGCAAAACAGCATAAGCATTCAATTCCACTTTGAATAGAATAATGTCAATATGAAAGACTCAAGATCTGATCTCTTCTCTTTATTCTAAATTTCAACAAATTTTCTGCATTTATTCTCTGCAGCTTCATTTATTTTCTTTGTCTATTTCCCTCGCCACAGACAGAAGATGTAGCAAGGTTCACCCTTTGTCTTGTCTCTGCTTTTTTGCTCTCTCTCTATTCCTCTCAACTTCATGGTGCTCCACAGTCCTATTCACTCAGAATAATTTCCTCTCATCACCACTGCTTTCTCTAAATTACCATCTTTAAAGTCCTTCAGGAGTCTTGACTCCCCCTTTACCTTTCCTCTGCTGCTTTGCTTTCTATCAAAGCTTTTGTTTCAATTTTCCCTCACCTGCTCCTTCTCTTCTACCCTCACAGCTCTCTGAAGACCCTGTTAGATAACAGGCTTCCACACGTTGTTGGATATTCCTCATCAGCATGTCTCAATTCTTCTCTGATGTCTGTTTGTGTAGTGCAGAGACACGAGAGGAGCTCAGCCTCTCAGTGTATCTTCAGGGAATCTAAATATCAGACTCCTTCACGGCGTCCCCAGTCATAGGATACTACACTATCTGCTTTCATGTGTCTACTTGATTTATTACCAGGTCTTTTCACAGGCTCTGGATGAAAGCAAACAACTGTGGAGCTGTAGCAGCCGTGCAACGTTTTGTCTTTTTAATAAAGTTGTCTTCCTGTGCAGACAAAATACACAGTGTAGGTTTCAGCACCGTAGCCTGTATGCAAAATAGTTTCATATTATTCGCCTGATGAGCTCTGTCAGGTGCAACTTTCTCTGTTCTGCCATCTTTCAAACACAAGTCTTGCAAGACTGCCACAAATAGGGCTGAGGCATTTTTCAACATGAGAGAATTTGGGCAGAGAAGAGATAAGCAGTTGGTGAAAAAAAAGGAAAATAGACTGTGTAGATAAAAATAAAACTGTAAAGAGAAAACCAGCTATACAGAATATTGTGACACAGGCAACCTTCAGTCATCAGAGACTGAGTCTGAAGGGCCCAAACTGAGCCCCGCCCTTTTTTAACCAGTGAGAAGAGTACAGAGACAAAACAAACAAACAAAAACAGAAATCTTTAATGTCAAATTACCAAATCTACTCAGACTTTGGCAGAAAATGGTATTTCCATGTAACACCCGATCACTCAGAGAAAGAGGCTGACTTTTCAGGGTTTTGCTCAAAAGGCATAAAGTTGTCAAGTCTCAGGTACTCGTGCTGTGATTTGTTTTGGTCCTTAAGAATTATATGTGTTTCCACTTCTTGCATATCACTTCAGTCATTATTATAGATATTGTAAACGTAAGCTGATGCACCAAACATTCAACCACAAGTGATTTGCTGTTGTTCATGTAAAGTGTACAATAGTCACTCTGTTGATGTTATTTGACCAGGTTAAAAGCCCCAGAGAATAATCAGGGTCATTAGAGACTCTGGTAGGATTTGTAAAAAAGTGAGAGTGGCCTGTTCATCCAGGATATGTCAAATAAGGCAACGTTCAAATCATGTGTGTTGTCTATTAGTGTTTTTCAGTTAACAAAATGCATTGCAAGGCCTTGAAAAAATCCCCTTATTTTGGCAGTCATTGCTACTGGCAATTTTTATACACAATATAAGGAAAGTGAGTAATTAATTTCCAGTAAGAGTTTGTTTCTGTGTGTGCACTAAATTTTGTTAGGAATATTGGAAATCATGTTTACTAGTTTTGTCTTTTGGACAAATTCAAAGAATATCTGAAGGAAATAAGCCTCGTGGCTTTGAAATAAGCTTGTAAGGATTTTTTTAATGATTATGTATGTCCTCATTCTAAAAGACCTTCAGTGTTAAGAGCTTAGTTACAATTAAACTCCTGTGAAATGAGTGCTCTTTAGAAAAACAAGTTGATGCCATGGGACTACATAATCTGTATAATAGAAATGTAAGATTGATCATAAAGCCCAGTTGCAAATATGGATTTTTAACAAACAGGATGTTATAATAATTCAACATAAAATAACCTCAATAATTAGCAGAATAAATTTAGATTGAAAAGTTATCATGAAATACTATATAGTTGTTTTGTATGACATTAAAAAATTATTAATGTTTATTCTGACTACAAAAAAAAATTTAAATATCTAACATTACTCTTATGAGATCATTTTAGTGCAGTTTGGCCTGGAAAAACATGATAGAATTGAAAGAATATGAAGTTCCAGATGTAACAGAAGCAGGGTTTTGTGCTTTTCACTTGTTTTCAGACGTGCCAAAAATAGCCTTTCATTCACCAACAAGATATCATCCCACACAATCTGAGAGTGAGAGAGAAACAGTATTTGTATGACAGGCGTAAATTGGCCACGGTGGTAAAAACAACTGCTGCACTATGTGTGTATGGCAATGAGCCGCTGTCCTCTGAGCAGCTGTGGGACTGAATATTCTCTATTTACAAAAATGTGTTTGTGAGATATGAAATGTGACGTTATCTTACAGTATGGATTTACAATAATAGCTTTTTACAATAATAATAGCTTCTTTTACTGCTAACTGTGCTGACATGGTGAAAGTGAGTATTAGTGGCCAGTGCAATAATGTACCATTTAATGGAACCATTTTTTCATCCTTGCAGGAATATTAGTGAATAAATATTTCAGACTTAAGACTCTGGTTCTAATGGGAAATGTAAATGTTACAGTAACCCAGGCCTTCAATTCAAATTGTTGTTAACCTTTGGAGAGTAGCTAGCATACAGGTATGCAAGAGCTTCCTGTGTTTTTCATCCAGATACTGTATAATGTCAGAAGTGATGCAAGACTGCAGTCTGTGGTTCACTTTATTAATGAAGTGCTGGCATGTATGCCCAACACACACACTGCCTCAATAGCCCAGCCAGCCTTAATGGCTATAATAACTCTTTCGCTAAGTATCAGAGGTCCATGCAATGTCATCAGACCCCCTCCCCTTTTAGAGCACACACACATGCACGTTCTCTCCCCGCAACACCACCACCACCACCACTGAGCCCTCTAAAATTTGCCAAATGCTTTTTTCGTGGCTTGCAAATTAGCTCTGACCTTGGGAAGCTGAAAGGTGGGATCATGCACAGTGGCTTCTTTGGCGTTAAAATATTTACTATTCACTTCTCATAATCAGCAATCGTGTGGCCAACCCCGGACCCCGTAGCCTGATGAAGGGCCCACTGTCGAGAAGACAGCAATTATTCATGCCAAGTGTCTCTGCAAGTGGAGGAGAATGAAAAACTAAAATAATAGCCGTCTACCTCCTTGCACAGTAAAAGTACTTCCTCTCTTTGGTCTATTAGTTGATCTCTGAGCAGAATAGAGGGTTTAAGAAAAGAAATGCAAGGACAACTTGGATACTCAAAGTGTGTACTACATATAAGTGTATACAACAACTTTCAAGATATTGTGTTGCTACCTGAAGCTTTTATGATTGCTGCTTTAAACCAAAATACAAAGGAATCTTTCCTCTCCTCTCCTACTGAAGTTGATCGAATTGTCTACAGACTCGAGGAGAATTCAAGAGCAGTGGCAAGGGATTGGTCAGGGTTCAAAAGTTAGGATTAGTCTGAGCTTTTTCTCCTTTTCAAGTGAGCACTAACCAAAAAGCTGTATATGAATGGTAATACATTAAAACAGAACCACTTTTACCCCATTTGACTTCCTGAAAATTCATCTCGCTGGTCTTTGCTGAGGCTCAGCCAAGTAAGCTTAAATAAGCTGTCTGTTTTATACAATACTACTACCATTACCTGAGGCTTTCCTTCATGGGGGTCTGGAAATAAAATTTCACCTATGAACAACAACGTTAAAAAAAAAAATTCTTTTAATAAAGCCAGAGTTTATGTAAAAGGTCAAATATACAGCACAAAACTTTAGATACTCTTTAAATATCCACCAGAAAAACTTGTGAAAAAATCTGAAGCCATTAAGATAGAAATAAACTTACAGAGAATAGCAGACCTACAGGTGATGTCATAATTAAGCACAACTGGTAGAGATTACACAAAATCCTTAATTAATCCTTTACAATATTCTTTTCAAATTTAGAGACTGTTAAGATTGCAACTACCCTTTGTATCGCAGTTACAAATTATTTTGGATTAAAAGGGCAGGATTTATCGCAGCAGGAAATTCTTTATGTCTTTAACCCCCCATTCACCTATTGAAGCTGCTTCAGACCGAAGACAAACCTTTGTGAAAACTCAATAAAGGAAGGGACTATTTTTATCTGCTTTATCTGCTTTATTCCATTGCTATTGATCTTGTTTTAGATGGAGGACATAGGTTAGGCCATATGATGATGAACAAAAGACGTATTTTCTTGAGGGCAAGTGTCCAGGGCAACTGATTGGTTGCTGTGTTCAAACCAGAAAGGCTAGGGTTCGAATGGCAGCATCCCCGGGGGGAAATTGTTAAATATTGAACAGTACAAGCCATCTTCTCTCCATTTTATCTTCCACTTTCCAACATAAAGCTGAGGATCACAGAATAAATTAAAACATAATGCAAAGGTCTTTCCACTTATTGCTGGGCAATTATTATTGATGACCTGTCACATTAACTCGCTTTGGGGAAGAATTATAGCAACAATTTGGAATAAAGTATAGAACAGAAAAAGAGAAATCATTAGATCCTGCGGCTAGCATTATGAATTACATGTAATCGCCCTTCTATTCATTAAACCTCAATGGCAGGGGACACTTTCAGCAATCTTGAAGAAGCACTCACATGCACACACTTACATGCACACACACAGTTAGGGTTGTCAACAGTTTTCATTTGTTGGCAATAACTTTAATTCGGTCTATTAATTTTTTTTTTTTTTTTTCAGATGGTCTTCCTCAGGTGATTTTTGGGTTTGTGGTGGCCTCCTTAAGGATCACTCATCTCTATGTGGGCTTCTGTTTCTGCTGCTCTAGTTCGGTCTCACACAACACAGTCCTTCCATACTAACCAGCAGCTTATGACAGAGAGGCAGCAGCAATATATTCATGATTAAATCTCAGAAGGTGTAACACTGATGTGATCTTCCCACCTCCCTCTTTGTTGTATTTTATTGCTGTTTAGAAGGAGTTATGGATCTTGCCAAACCTTGAGTTGCTTTGATAGATTGATTCTTGCATGCAACTTAATGAATTCATATGATTAATTATCTTACTTTCTCTATAACTTCATGCTGTTACCCTTCTGACCACAATTTCTTTTCATTCTGAGAAGAGAGAAGGAGGTTGTTGAATATTCAAGATAGTGTCCAATTCCACGTGTGGGCTTTATTGAATGATTAGCAGAAGTAATTTGTTTTCAGAATCGAATTAATCCACTCTGACCCAGAAAGCAGTAATGTGCAAAGACACACACACACACACACAGGCCCACGCACACATGCATGGGTGCATTCATTTAAGAGTGTATGCACATGTGTCTTTCGGGTCTATCTGCCATAGCCTCCAGGGACTCTTCATCTTGGCAGTGGAGCCAGCATTAGATGCAGATTGGTGGATTTCCAGTCTCAGCCAAAAAGTTAGGCATAATTGACTCATCAAACAAGTGAAGTCTGCGGGCACTTTCCACCACTTTCTCTACTTTCTTACTGTTTGCAGGCAGTCTTTTTTTGTGTCTCCAACTTCCACTGCTGCAGAAGTGATGCAGAGTAATATGTGTCTTTTTTATGTTTTACATTTAATGATGTAATGTGCAGTGTTTTCTATCCACTGGAAACCATCAGAGGCAAAGCATAGAGGTTTTATTTATTTGGTTTCTCATGTTTGGTCACAGTTTATTTCAGGCTATATCTTATATAAGATTTATTATCTCATAAATATGCAAGAAATATCATATTAAATGCAAAAATAAATGGAAAAACAAAGTCCCACCTCACCTCCCAGGGCTTCCAAACAGTTTACTGAGTTTTGCATGAAACTGAGTAACTGTTATCTTAAGCTGATTTTTCTCTATTTTAGCACAATAATACCCTCTCCCACCCCCCCCCACACACACACACACACTCATAGATTCCCTGACCCGCACCAGAGACACAAGGACACTGCAGCTGTATAAGCTCATGCTTAATCTAGCTGCAGCTTTATTGATCTAAGCAACTGAACCCATTGCGTCATAGAGCCATATCTAAGACAGAGGAAGGAAAAAGTGTAATCCAAAAGCAGGAAAAGATGTCTTTAGGGGACGAATTTTAATATTTACACATTTTAAACCAAAGAGAAAGGAAAGAGAAAGAGATGTATGTTAATCCACAATGGGAAGGCCATTTAAGTTCATACTGATATGATGGATGTGAGGATGCTGTGTCTGAGTATTTGAAAAGATGGCTTCAGATGAAAGGCAGAGCAGAGGATGGTGTGGTGTCAGACCCCAGAGATGGTGTAAGAATACTTTTCAGAAAGGCAGAAATCTCTACTGAAGTGTTTAGTTAGTGAACTTGGTATTTGAGGAATGAGATAAGGACATGTACGGGAAGCAACAGAGTGTAGAGTGGAAATGTTTAATGTTTGTTTACAATCTTTCAGTTCTTTGCAGACAGAGCTGCTTATGTCTCATGAAGAAAGAGCAAATACGGCTACGGATGATCTGACAAATGTGCTTACATTGGTGTTTAAGTTCTTCAGACACATGGTGAAGGTAAAACCAGAGACAGGGTTTCATGTTATCAGCACCATATTACCTACTTTCGATGTGGATCATTTTCATCCCTGAATACCCCCCCCCCCCTCCGTTCTACCTGAGGGGTTTTTGTTTGCTTTGTCACCTGATAGATGATAAAGTCAAACCTTTTGGTACTCAAACTGCTCAGCCCCTCCAGTAAGCTACCCTAGATATTTAGTAGATTTCCCTTTCATTCTAAGGTAATGAAAACACAATGGTTCTTATTTTCAGGGGATTATACAATAATAAAAACATACTGATGAATAATATATTCCATTTTTGCCATATTCTCCAAACAGATCCTCCGAAAAATCCTTCAAAGTGGACCTTTAAGTTTAGATCGGGCTGGTGTAGAATGAAGGCGATGACCTGATTAAGAAAGGCCGTCCAGATCTCATCGCTTCTCTCCAGCTGAGCCTTTAATGGAAAATTTGTTCTTTCACTTTCAAATAATGGGTCTTTGCACACGATTTTCGAAAAACTATATACCGTTTTTTTGGAGCCCATCTAGTACTAATGATCATTTAGTTTTGTCACATTTCAGCAAAGAACAGTGGACTATTCTTGAAGTTTTACCTTAAAACTTACAGCAGTCATCGTACATGCCCATATTATGATGTCACCTGTGCACTAAGCATCACATTCCTGCCAGAAATAAAAATACATGATGAATTTTATTTAATCTGTCCACATAGTTTTGTTGTATATTATGTTGTTTCCATTTCCAGGCTTTACATTGTTGAAAAACACACAGTATCGCTATCACTTATCCTTCCACAATAGCACCATATGGAGCCAGCATCAATGAAACAGATCCAGTGAAGAGTTAGTGGGGCAGTTAAAGAGTAACACTTTAGGTTCAGTCCGGCCAAGCAGTGGCTCACAGAAGCCCTAAACCCCCTTTAATTTATTAAACAAGCCCAACTTGCTGGGCCAGGCGACAAGGAAAGAGTTATAAATATTAAAAGAGGAGTTTGCTCCACCACCCACACTCTCATATTAAATCACACAGTGTGCCCTTATTAAAAAATAATAAAAATGTATAACCCTCCTCTCCAGATCCCTCTCCTCCTTGTTGCCTTTCCTTTTCCATCTTGCTTGGACTGAAATTCCAGCCTTTTCCTGTCCATCATCTGTATTTTTTCATTTCCTCTCTCCGTGTGTCTTCCTACGCCCTTGCTGTATTTTTCTCCTTCCGTGAGTAGCAGTGGACTAGAACAGAATACATAAGAAAACAAATGAGGAACCATGTTTTGAAGGTGCTCGCATGAGAAGTATTTACACGCTGCAAGTTATGATGAATTCATGTCGCAGGCTTTTGGTGTTTTGTGAGTTAATGGAATAATTCACTGAAAATCTTATCTTGAGTACAAGAATCGGAAATTCCTGTTCACTTGAAAGTTGCCTTTAAAAAATACTCCATTAATTTAGCATTGTGTTTCTGTAGCATTGGTAAACTCTTGATGGACAGCTTTTGTCAAACTTCTTAATACAAAGTACTCACAAAGACCTGCAGAAAAAAAGGTTTAAATTGGTGGAGTTTCCCTCATTTGTGTAGCAAAGATCCTTTGCAGACAACCATCCATCTGGATTCATATACAAAACAGTGATGCACAGCACAGTAATGGCAAAAAAGCAAAAAAAAAAAGATTAGAATATTTGTAGAAACTTCTTGCATCACTACTGCAGCATAAACAGCTTACTGCCATTGATCCATCTGCTCAGAATGTGGAAACCAATGGCCACTCTTCAAGTAAATACACATACATGCCAATGCTGCTTCTTCTTAAGCTTTGGAGCAATAAGAGGCTATAGCGTATAAGTATGTTGTATTTAGCAGTAGTGTGGAGAAAACTTTGAGTATTTTAATCATATTAAACATACAAGTTAGCTGTGGAAAAAAAAGTGGATTATCCTACTGGATGCATTGATACCTCTGACACATAAATTGTCATAATTTGTGGGTCTGTTTCCCTTAAAGAACAGATTTTTAGAGGAGTACCCCTTTAAGGATGTGATGCAGTAGCAGCAGGATCAAACATGTTCCGAACGTGTCAGGGGAATTGACGTACAGCCCAACCTTTTGGATATGACACCACCATATTGCATGGTGTGTCATAATCTATAGAAAGATGTATGACTGTATGGTCATGGCTTGTTTGTGCCTGCACTGGGTTTTAACAGCCGGACTGGGGCGCCGCAGTAGGAGAGTGAGTGTGTATGATGGTTAAAAAAAAATAATAAAAAAAAAAAATACACTCAACGTCTTGACAGATAGAGGTGAAGAGACATGGCCATGTGTGTAACTGAATGCCTCGAGTCCTCGCCATGCTGGGCCGTGCCAGGGGAACATTCCTCTACTCTCTGCTCCACTGACCAAGCAGAACTGCAGCACAGTGAAACCACACATCACACGCCTTTGTGCGTGTGTGTTTGTGTGTCGATATGAGTGTCTGTTTGTCCACCGGGAGGCGGTGAAGTGTGACGGCCTGGTCACTCGGACCATGGAGAGTTATGGAGCGAGAGCAAGCCAGCTGTTCAATTTGGCCACATGGGCGGACACGGAATGAGAAGGAGAATACTGAAGAGAAAACGGTGTCATGCGACGTGTGCTGCGTGTCCAAACCGCCCTTCTATCACTGCTTACCCTGGTTTGACACCGCCATATTTTAGCCATCATGAGCCCACATACACACACACACACAAAGCTGCAGGATTATAGATGGCGCGCCTTGCACTCGGAGAGGATAATGAGATGATTGCTAATTTCTCAGGTGTCATGGACTGCTATGAATAATACAGGCTATTTCATTACCCATCTCCCCCCACTGCCGTCACTGTCAACTTTTTTGATTCTCCTACAGTAGACATCATTGGTGTCACGTCTCCATTCTTACCTTGAATAGACTGCAAGCCAGACTTTGTGATAAGAGGAAGTTGAGGTGAATAAAAGAGGGGAGCTATTGTTGAAGTCAAGGGAAACCTTTGATGGGTCTTTGCATTAGGCATGAACAGCCTCATCATGCAGATTATTCAATCTTCATGACTCTGCTATCATTTCCACTGCTTTGCCAACAGCTGGGGACCCATAGCAACTCTCTAACAGCCAATTCATTTTCCTAACAACAATCCTTCCTTGCCAAGATACAGAAAAAGATTGATCTTTGCTTTTTATTTTCCGTGTGATGATTTATTTACTGTGTACCACTCTTCCACTGCTGCCCCGCTTTGCATGTTGGGGACTCCTGCGGCACGGCGGGGGTGATCCTGAATTATTCACTCCTTTATTCCGGGTCCCTCTTTCATTCTCTTTTTCCTTCATTTTGCAGGGCGAATGTGTGTCTGCCTGTAGCTGCTCTTTGTGTCAATGTGGTGTCCGTCTCTTCCTTTCTCTCTCTCTCTCTCTCTCGCTCTTTCTCATTTTATTATTCTCAGAGAGCTAGGCAGCTCTGCTCTGACTGCATGATGTGAAAAGAGAGAGGAATGACAGCAGCTCATTAGAGCAGGAACGAGCTGGAAATAATCGTCTTTTTTCTCTCCTTGCTCTGTTTTGTATTGTCTGTCTTTTTGCTGTTCCTCTGCCCTCGCTCCCTCACCTCGCCAACTGACGCCTTCATCTGCTCTTTTTGTTTCTCTCCTCTGTATTTCATCAGATCCAAACGCTGTGGGGCAGCACGGAACTGACCATGCCTTGATCGGAGGAGTGGTGGCTGTAGTGGTCTTTGTCACCCTGTGTTTAATCATTGTTCTGGGAAGATACCTGGCCAGGCATAAAGGTAAACCTCAGTGGAGCAGACCTAAGTCTCTTAAGGCTTATGGAACTAGTGGAGCATGTTGTACTTGTCCCAGTAGACCTCAAAGTCCTTCCCCAATTCCCAAGTTACAAGTGTGCGACATACCTGCAATGCAGAAAAAAAAAAGAAATAAGAAGAAAAAGAGAAGAAAAAGAAAAAGTCCTGAACATACAGAGTTATGCCCCTAGTGCATTCACAAACCTCCTCAGCTGAATGTGTCTCTATGTTTCTTATCTTTAAAAAACAATCCAGAGAAATCCATTGTATTTATTTTGAATAAGGAGAGAGAAGAGTATGACATAATTTATTGCTAACTCTCTGTCACTGATTACTATATTTATTGTCAAAAATTGCTCTCCTTGTTCGCGGAGTGATAACTTAGTCCAATCTGAACACACAGAAAAGAAACACATTATATTAGAGAAAGTCTAAAAAATTTCTGGAGATACTATTATCTCTGATGTCAATAGGTCCACTGAGAAATCATCCAAAAAGGACTCGTTATGAATCCAGAACTTGCCCAACAATTATAATGTTTTGTGTTTTTCAGTAAGAGTTCTTCCACAGAGACACTAAAAACAGAAACTACTTACAGCTGGTTCGGCAGACTTTTGAATAGTTCCATTTTTACTAAATGTAAACTAATCTAGGCTAAAAATAATGGGGCTCAAGTTATAACCCAAAGTATTATATACTGAAACCATTATGCCTCCTATGTCTATTCCTTAAAGCATTTTGGGCACTGTAGTTCCAAAACTTGAAGAGGCTGTGTCCCCTGAATAGAAGTTATGCAAAGAATAACAGAAAGAGTATCTAAAACCGAAAATTAAATGTTTTTGTTCTGCACTTTTAAAGTGTTTTATGTCCATTCTGAAGGCCAATTTGGAGTAGGGCGCTTAACGGAAATAAAAGTTGTGTGATGTTATTAATTCATGCATCGAGGAAAGGTTTTTTGGTCATTTCCATAATAACCAGAAACACTCTGCTGTGAGGACACTTTTAGTAAAGTTTAAACTGCACAGGCAGAAAATATCACTGTACAAACCTGATTAACTCTCTTCTACAGTGATGGATGAAAAGGTTCAGGGTTTCTCTGTGAGCTCGTCCACTTGCTATGATGAGCTGGTGAATAAAGTCAGTGAGTCACCAACTGGACATCAAAACTATTTTGCTTTAGTAGATTTCTGTTGTCAGTCAGCCTGGTAAATGCTGTTTGACCTGGGGTGTTGAGGTTCTCCTCATTTTCCTGGTCAGAAGTCCGACCTCAGGCAGCATAACAGTTGAAATTTCAAACTGGGAACTTAGAAATTTCAATTTCCCAGTTCAGACGGATGCCTCACAAGTCTCAGAGTGCCCCATCAACTTGTTGTTGTTTTTTTAACATTGGCACCATATCACTTAATATATAGATCTGTAACAAAAAATTGTCCTTAATAAAAAATAATATACTCACATGCAAATAGGCTGAATTTTTAAGTGTCCTTATTTATTTTGAAAAGCCATATCAGAGTAAAACATGGAGAGACTCTTCTAAAGGGAAAGAGGGAAACAAGAAGCAAAATAGCCCAGGGGTCAAAGTTAATGATCAGTTTCCACCACTGATGCTACAACATTGAGCTTTCAGTTAACAGTGAGAGCTGCATCACACAGTGGATGTGCAGTTTTAAGCCTCCGCTGACGCCACCAAGGTGTTTGTTGATCCAAGGTTTTATTCACTGATTCTCTTTGCTGTATTTACATATTCTGCACTGCACTAGCTTCTCATCATACTGTACATGAATTATGTAGGATTACTGATGTGTCTTGAGATGTTTGTTATTGTTTTTTTTTTTTTTATATTCACCCCCTGAGGCAGTAAACACCCTGC
>JAPZDY010000006.1:11598161-11630276 GCA_029783645.1 Ctenochaetus hawaiiensis | reverse complement strand
TAAATCGATGATGGTGTCAATCAGTTTTTTTTTGTCGTTGCTTTACATACGTGCGTCCATCGTAGAAATAAGAGAGCACTCGTATTGATTCACTGATTCCGAAGTCAGAGAATCAGGCTGTTTTATACTAAATGAACATTCACAAACAATCAGCTCTGCAGTGGGAAGTTGGTGTTTGAAACAGGTGCCATGGACTGAATTATGCACTCTGGCTAATTTGATGGAGATTTCTTATTGAACGGTGAAATGTGCTTTGTTTTTCTTTCTGAAAACCACGTGTGAATATTTGTTTTGACATGAAAGTAATGAGCTAATTTGTTGCAAATGGCTTTTTATGATAGTTAGACCAAACCTGAATATCTCTCTCTCTCTTTTTTTTAAGTTGTTGTTCTAACAGTCTGGTACATACCATCATGCACTATTTTGCTATGATAGAAACAACAGTAGCTTAGGGTCAGTTATTAGTGGTATTTCTTTTTTCTGTTTGTTTATTTGTCGGTTGAAACTAAGCTTTAATCTTGTTGCCTCCTTGCTTTTCAACATATATCAGTTTGGTAAATATCCACTACATCATGGGCCTCTAATTTCATCCTGGTGGCTAGACGATAATAGTGCTAACATGGTTGCAATGCCATTTTCTTTGGGCACAATTTTACTTTTTGTTTTGCTCATGTTTAGCCCAAGAGGGTCCCAGTTTCTGTGACTGAAGGTGGAAGTGATACAGCTGAGGTTATGTTTTTATGCAGATCAGGCAGAACTTTTTCTAACCTTCTCATCCCCTCCGTAAGAAACTTCCTGCATGGATTTAAATGCATAAAAAAATCAATCTTTTAATGCAATCAAAGCAGTTTGTAATTGATTAAATTAGTGTATAATTTCAGCAGTATCGTCATTTACAGCTGCATGCAGATTCCATGATCCTTTCAGTTGATGATCCTGCAGCCATCAGTAGAATCATGTGTGTTTTATGCATCAATGGGCAGTTATATCAGAAAAATCACTTTATTACATTACAAGTTATTTTCTGATATCATTATCTTATAAAATAGCACCATATCACATAATTTCAGTGCATCCTTAATGTAATTTCCACTCATAAGAGGGAGAACATCCTTGGAGGAATATATGGGGAGCTGTTTATTTGTGCCTTGCGACTCTGCACCTCCAGTTTACTCCTTTACCCTCCTCCTGCCCATCTGCTTCTCTTAAAGAGGGATGTGACGAGCGATGTGATTGGTGATTACTGAAGCTCGTCCAAGCTCCACCTGCTAATACCGCATCATGTATTCATCCTGCTGCAGCCAGTTTCACCACACTGCACTGCACTGGTCACAGAGGCAAGTTTTTACTAGCGTCAGTCCCCATTTTCATGAAATTAGAGGCCTATAGCAACTAAAAACACTAAATCCCTGATTGAAAGGGGTGAATAAGAAAGTAAAGGCCACTTTGAGTCATCATCAGTCTTTTTTCTTTCCTTTTTTTTTAACTGTGTTGGCTCACATTCATGGTTTTGAGGGTTTCATTCTCCACAGCAGTGACGATAGCGTGACCTGGCCCGATCCAGTCCTATCTCTCCTCCTCTGACCCTACATGTGTCTTTGCTGTACAGTTCGGCTTCAGTGCACTTCTTTGTTCCTCTGCAATATTGACACTAGAATCAATCAGTCCAGTCTCCATTATCGAGATGTTTTTGATCTTTTATTTTGTTTTTTTTAATTATATCCGTTGCTTTTGTTTTGCATCTCAGGAATATATTTCATTTAGAGACTTTTTTTTTTTTTTGTTGGTTTGGTTTTCTGTCTTAAAAACGGGGACTTGCGAGCACTTCCCACTCTGCAAGTCTCTGAACAATGACACCATGTTGTTTTGTTGACTTTAAGATTATCACAATGTTAATAAAATTATTCAGTGATTCTTCAATAATTCTGTCATCTCGCTGTCATTGGGATATTAGACTTAAGAAACAGTTTTTTGATATGATCACTGACTTGAAATACTGATATTTAGAAATATGCTGCAAATAATCATGAGTCAAGAATGATAGAAGTTGTGTTTATACACGGTGTTATCTAATTTTAGCTTATGGTGTGTGAGCAGTTCAACGCTTTTGTCCTCTATCATAATGTTTTCCTTGTAGCAACACACATCTTTATGTATATCAGGCAGTCACTCACAAAAATACAAAATATCCACAGTAAAGATCAGCTAGACACATGTTAGTTCAGCTTCTGATGTACCTTGGTGAAATAAGGAGTTTCATATCAAGCTGTACTGAGAGGACTTGATTCGATATATAGCACCGTAACGGAGATGTTTTTCTCCCTTTGTCTGTGGGATTTATTATATTTAATTTAGAGGTTCGTTCTCATGTATGAAATAAAAATTATTGAATAAAAGTTGCCAAAACACCTGTACAAGCCTGATTCTATTTCTTGAATCATCTTTATCCTTCTGGAAGCCTCTTACCTCAGTGTTTCTGAACGGGGAGAGATAAGCACGGATGATTCACTATAAATACTGCTGCTTTAATTGGAAACACACCATGCACACACACACACACACACACACACACACACACAACACACACTCACAAAAATACAAGCAAACACATGCACAGAAACATTTTCATGAATTTTTATTAACAAGAATAATTCATGTTGCGATGCAGCTCCCCTATCTGTGCACAGTGGTGCTGATATGATGCTGCTCAATTTGTCATGTGGAGTCTTTCAGCTGTGTTTTCCTGAATCAGTCAACATGGTCTGCACAAGGCTGTAATGCTCCTGCAAAAACAGCTCTACCTGAGATTTACAGTGTTAGAACTTTAAAGGTAGTTGCAGTAAATCAGGACGGAGTGATGAAGGGAAAAGTAATTGAAAAGAATGAGGAAAGCCTGAGATTCATTTTGACATTAAAGTCCATGTTGCAGGAAAAAAGAGCATCCATAAAAGGTGTAATTTCTCTGTGTTACACACTTTTCTTTTGGCTTTAGTTTTCAAACTATATTACAGTAAATCCCCACTGAAACTGAAACACTTTAACATGCATCATCTTAAAGTGCATTAATACATAATAACAAGTGAATGTAGCATTTCACTGCAGGATGTGTGAATGGTTGAGCTCATTTTTACAGCTTTCCACACCGCTGGGTAGTTTAATCTGCTATATTGCATTATATTTTGTAAGATCATATGTTTATAGTGTTGCAGTCCCATGAGAACCACTTATCTTTAAAAAGTCTTCTTTTCATGAGCTCATAAAAACTGTTTTGAGATTTGCATCGATGCATTTTAAAGTTAATCCAAGAGAGTTTTTAAATGGTTTATTTAGTTTAGAATGTAGAAAAATTTTCTCAGCAAGTACAGGAAAACTAAAATCCTGAAAAGTAACTAAAGCTGTCAGACAAATGTAGTGGAGTAAAAGTACAATTCTTGAAGAGGAAAATTGCAGTTACTGGAGGTAATCAAGTAAAGCATAACTACAACCGGACAGTGGGCCTACTTGAGTAGATGTATAGCCCTGTTTCATCACTGCATACGTCTGGAGAGGTTGCAATCCCTTAAATCTTAAAAAGCATCTTCGTTCCAAACACATCAGGAGAATAAAGAATGTACATAACTCCAAGGACAGATGGAGCACATAAAGCTGAGTATAAGGATATGAAAAGGAAAAAACTGATGGGGAGATGTGGATGCAGCTGAGAGAGAGGAGGGGTATCTACCTGCTTCGGTGAGTCAGAAGATGGTGACGGAGGGGGGGATTAAGTAACGGCAATAACACGTCATGTTGGACTGAAGAAAGCAGCTGCAATCAGCCCATCTGTCAGGAATAAATGCAGCCTGGAGAGGGTTGCCTGTCTGCGGCTGAGGTGTGATTCTTGTCCTGATGAAAAGTGAGGGGTTAGTGAAAATCTCAATTACTACTCAATCAATCAGAGCAGTTTTGTGAACAGGGACACGGAGGTCTAGACAGACCAGACAGAAACTCCTTTTCATCTGAAATGTTGTTTTGCATTCACTTTTTTTTCCTTTCTTGTCGTCAAGCAGATTTTGTCAGTGTTTCTATTACCTTGAAAAAAATTCTGTTCAAATATTCCCTGAAAGTTTTGTCTGTGTGTGTGTGTGTGTGTAGGTGTGTGTGTGCGTGTGTGTGTATTCTGGTTTTATAGACAATAAAGAAGAATAACAGGGCAGATGGAAGAGACAGGTGGGCTGACAGGCAACAATGGATTTGAAGCCATGAAATGAATGAAAAGCATGCAGCAGAGTCCACTGAGCTGTCACAAAACCCAAAGGCAACACTGTATTTTTTTGTATGGCACATTATCAACATCACACTTCATGGCCAATCACACCCTAAATGCATCGTTAAAGTGAATATATTACAGTGACATCTGATATTTATTTATTTGAATAAAACACATCCATTTTTTTCAGGAACAAGTTAAATGCTTCAAACTCATCACCGAGAAGCTCAAAAGCCTTACAGCTGAGACTTTCTGCAAATACGATGCAAAGCTATCTTCGTATTTTCTTTTCTTGCTTTTGGATGACTTGCTTTCTGTGACACAAATTGGATTTGTATATGAGTTAATAATTGAAAAGAAGACAGCATGGTGTCATTAAAAGTCTTATTTTCTAAGAATCCTTGGTATTTTTGGGGTCTTTTTGTTTGAATGAATTATTCCCGAAACATTTAAAATAAAGTAACAAATTGCTGAAATTACTTATTTTTGTGGTGAATGGTGAACAAAGTTTGGCATCATCTCACCAGCAGTGTGAATAAGCTCAATATTTGGCAAACAAGTAACAAGTTGAGCACATTCAGCTATTAAACTTTTAGTCCTCCTGTGTCAGAATGTTTGCAAGCAGGAAATGAGATATAACACTGAAAGCTGTGTGTGCAGCAAATATGACCAAAATGTTTCAGGGATACCTCATTATTTCTATGTTTCATTGGCCAATAATGAGAAATGGCTCTTTTTTATTTTATTGCAAATAAAAAATACTTATTTTAAAAGCCATATGTATTTTTTTTATTTAAAAACACATATCTTACGTTTCTTTCTATTTTTTTTTTTGTGTGTTTTTGTTTCTGGAAATGTCATTTGTTCTGTTTTGGCTTGTTTTGCAGAGAAACTTTTAAATCAAACTGTAATTTTCCGAGTCAAACAGAAGATTAGATCATGACTTATTGTTTGGTTGAACTTCAGTAATAACTTTTAGAACACTTGCAATGTAATTTTGGGGAAAAAACTGAAAGATATTGAAGTTGTGCTCCTCTGCTCACTTTCTTTGACAGTAAAAAGATTTCATGGCAATAATAAACTGAAATGAACAAGAGTTATTTTAAAATATTTCTGACAAAACTTGTGTTGTATTCTAGTCCGCTTATCTATCTATTTTATGTGTTGGCACTGACATGTCTTTTAAGTGATTATTGTTACTCTTAGAAATGCATTTAAATGCACAAATTAATACAAGTCTTCAGAATTTTCCTAATAACCTCTCAGCTAGGACCCATGACCTCAAGATTTCAAAAAACCTGGCTATGGTTCCTGTTTCTTGGCAATATTTTCTGCTTTATTTTCACAAAATAAGGAAACAATTTTTGGCTCAAGATTCAAATTCAGAATAACCCTCGCCCTAACCCCTGACCCCGAACCTCGGGCAAAACCAAATAGAGAAATGTTTTATATAAATCAAAGAAAAATGACAGAAACATCTTGCCCTTAACTTGCCAATTTGTGCTGCCTGTTTAAAATTAGCTGTTTCGTCTCCACCGCTGAAATGACAAGGGAATAAAGCCGGCTGGGAAGCAAGGAGGGATATTGATTGATGCGTTCATTTAGGTTTGTCAGAGCAAGACTGTTGCAGAATGAGGAATCGCCCACCTCTTGGCCGAGCAGCGAAGTTAGACATGTTCACGGAGGACATTTTGAGAAAAGCTGTCCTAAAAAAAGATTATGAAATATGTCCTAAAAATCTGACATCAGTGCAGACACACATCTCAGGTTTTCATTTCAGCGTTCCCTGTTCAGTCGATGAGCCACTTTCCTGACCCTCGGTTTAACTTTGGAGAAGAAGACGAGAAATTTGTAAGGAAGGCAATTAGAAAAAAAGTACGCAGATGGATGTGTTGGGGAAAAAAGAGAAAGACGTGATACAGTATGTCTCTATTTTTGAAGGCTGCTGCACAAAGGGCTTTTAAAGATGAATGACGCCCCCCCTCCACACACATGAACACCCACACACACACACACACACACACACAACTCTCTCGTTAAGTGTCACTTTCTGAATGTGCCACGGCGCCGAGGCTCACACCTGCCCAGCGCTGTCAGTCTGCCAGCTGCGAGAGCCGGAGCTGTCTCGGAGGTATCAGCCGTTCCATATGCAAATACGTTCCTCTTCTTTATGATGTCGATTCACTTGCCCACATCTCTGGTCGTCTCCTTTCAGTCGTTCAGTGAGAGCCACTTCGTTCCATCCCTCCATCAATCCCAATCTTCTCCTTAATCGCTTTCCTCCATTATATCACCTGCTCTCAACACAGGCCCCATAACTCCTCTTCATCCCTCCTCTCCTTCCTCCTCTGCAGTATCCCGTGTAGCCAGATCTCCCTTTTTCCTTTGCAGGATGAACCGCTTTGGTGGGATTGACATTGGGATGAGAGCAGAGATGTTAGCAGCCTTTGATGTTTGGTAATTGTGCTGACCATGTGTGGCCACTCGCGCAAAGTCCAGACACACACACACACACACACACACATGCACCCCCACACTCACACACATACTATGACCTGTTAGCTGTGCTTCAAGATGCCATCAGAGAGAATTTGTGCGGAAAAACACTTTGATGTCTACAAGCTTTACTTTGAGGGAATTTTCCCCACATGAGCCCGTGAACACACTGGGATCCTCAAGCAACACCTCTTTGACTTTTCTGAAGTTAAGGCCAAAGACCAGAGGTGAGCAGGCAGGTGACCTCCGACAGGTGCAAACACCCCATGTCAGGCAGGCATGCAGGGAACATAGACATCTTTTATATGCTGTGAGAACAAAATCAAATCAATCCAAAGAAACAGGGGTTAAAAGGTTAAGAGTCTCATCTCAGCCAGCAGGTGGGATGTCACATGTTATCACATGTGCTTCTAATGGTTGGGCTAAAGGCAACATGCACACTTTTGATCCATTTAACCTGTCAAAGAACCTGAATGTTTGATGCAAGAGACCACAACAAAAGAATATTAACCTTGAACACGATGGGCTGAAGTGTCAGGTGTACTTCTTCCCCAAGTTCTTATGCTCCTTAGGCAATAAAAGGTAATATAAACAAAATAATAAAACAAGTAAAAGCTGGAGTTTTAAATAGCATGTAAACATTTTAATGTAGATTTACTTTGGCATGTGCTCACTCCCATTGGCCTAAAATTGGCCTCAGCGTTCTACACATGTTCATAGTTTATAGCCGGTAGCCTTAAACCTCAAACCTCATAATAGTGAGTGTACAAAAAAAATAAATCAGTTATTCCCTGGTTCTTGTATGCTCGGACAGTGAAATAGTCATATTA
Source organism: Ctenochaetus hawaiiensis (assembly GCA_029783645.1). Taxonomy (NCBI): domain Eukaryota; kingdom Metazoa; phylum Chordata; class Actinopteri; order Acanthuriformes; family Acanthuridae; genus Ctenochaetus; species Ctenochaetus hawaiiensis. Next base: position 11,622,704 of record JAPZDY010000006.1, on the reverse strand, counting down.
AGTCTCATCATTGGCCTAATCAAGCTATAACTATAGCTTGACTGCAACTGTGCATTTGTCTCCCTTAGTATATATAACTTATAGATAAAACACTTTTAGATAAAAGTTTAAATTTACTTTATTTCATGCATCCAGAAAAATGTCAAGTCTGAGCATAAGGACATCCTGGTGGTTAGAGGCTTGCTGCCATTTGACTGTGATGTTCTCAGTCAGGAGTCTTTGTTTCATGTCACCATCCTCTGCCTCCTTCTGTGTCTCCTCTTCTTCCATATGGTCATAGCATCAAATAAAGGCAAAAGTTCCTTTAAAAGCCTTTTTAAAATATGCAGGCAAAACCATTAAAAAATAAAGCAATTAATTTGCCTTTAATCCTCTTTCAAAAATAGGCTCATCATGTGTTATTTTATTTAATCATGTGATCATTTAGTCGCAATGAACTTCACAGCATTTGGCGCACTGGCACCGGGTTGTTGTAAAGTTGTCCAAACATGGCAGAAGTTTGAACCGCTCATTTCATTTGGGAGAACATATCCATTAAAGCTGACAGTCTGGACACAAAACTAATAGCAGCTGTGCTCTTTCACATCTAAACTAATAACAGCGCAGAGCCAAAACATCACTGTATGTCGGTCCAAATGCCTATGAAGCTTATTTTATGTGAGACACCCGTGTAGTAGAATCATAGTGGAAAGCAAGCTTTATGGAGGATTGCAAGGCATTAGTTGGCCTTTGGCTGGATGCTGCCGTGGCTGCAGTGATACTGCTAATTTATATCTGCTGCACAACTAATGGAGGATATAAAAGGCCTGAGGTTTGTCCATCCCAGACTGTGCGTTTTAGGGCACAGCTCCAAATGATGAGAAAGCACAGTGTTAAATGAGAGTTTTGTGGTAGTTAGGGTGTGTGCATGTGTGTTTATGGTGTGCGTGCGTGAGCGTGTGTGTCTTCGTGCCTGTGTGTGTGTGTGTGTGTGTGTGGATGGTCTGAATGGTGGTGCCTCATTAAATAGCTGAAGAGTTTTGATAGTTTATTAAAAAAGATAACACTCCCTTCACATTTTTGTCTCTATTTCATGCACACATACTGTAAACTGTGGATAAATACACACATGTACACACACACACACACACACACACACACACACACACACACACACACGCACACACACACACACACTATCAGAGCTGGCAGCTTGCGTTATGTAATTGCTGCAAGTACAAATCAAAACCATTACTTCTTTTGGTTTGGCACAAGCAAACATTCCCTTTCACTGTGTCTCCCCCCTTTGTTCTTCTCTGTATGAGACAGACAAATATGAGCCATTCTCACTGCACATTGTATTTTGAATTTTTATTTCAGAATAAATTTCGCTGAACGTTGTGATGAATAACGTTTTTATTATCAGTCCCTCCACTGGAGGCAAGAACACATCTTTGTGGTCGGATCTAAACCGTGTTTCAAATGGATTTTCACATTCTTGCCTCAAAGCTTCATTGAACAACCAAAGTTTAGAGTTCAACTCAAACTCAAATATAACAGAGAACTTCTTCTCCAATATTCAGGGCTTATCAAATTGTTTAAAATTATATTTCTAGTATCAAACTTTAAGTTCTACTGCTCTAGAAGGAATGCTGGTTACTCGTAGAATTGGGCTTTTTTTCTTATAAAAAAATCCAGACAGTGGGTAAACAGATTAAACCAAAGAAAAGCTGAACACACAGGTGACACACATTCTCTTCATAAAGCAAGAAGCTACAGAGAGTTCTAGTTTGATGTTGTAGACATTCAGATGTGTGACCTCATACAATGTGATTTTTAAATTCTGACCTACTTTTAAAAAACTCCCCACAAGTATGACAGCAGCAGAACATTTTAAAGTCACTGTAGGCTACAGTTCCCAAAACTCATTATATCATAACAAGAATTTCACCTTGCATAGAGACTTGGCAGGCAGACGCCACCCAGCTGTAAGAATGAAAAAAAAAGAGATTGGAAAAAGTTGTAGCTCTATCAGAGGTTGGGGATAAAAGGGTCACGGTGAACCAGATGTTTTTCACTGAGCTCTGACTCCACATGTCTCTCAATTCACACACGCCACCCCCTGTGGTATGGCCAGAGGTAATGATCTATGTCGAGAGAAAGGTACGACTCTACACCGAGGTACTACACAGGGGTGAGGGTCACCTTTAAACAGATGTTATGGCAGAGGCTGCTGCCAGTGCATCAGGACATGGGTCAGTATTAAGCAGATGCCGCAGACCAGGCGGGTTTAAGCGTGTCACATCCTCTTTGAGCTGACTAAATGCTGCCATCTCTGTCAGGAGACCCCTTGCCTATGAGTGGGAAGGCTGGAGTTGACTTCTGTGCAGTTGCTGATTTGCAAAGTACAAGTACAATTGTATTATACCAACTGATCAGAAAGGCTAGCTTTGTTTTGAGTAGGCTGGAGCTGTTAGCGTGGTGATCAGCTAAGGAGTCGGTTGCTATGTAAACAGGAAACAGCAGACAGTTCCTTTACTGCATGACAGAGCCACAACCATTCCCTCTGATGAAATAGATCTGGTACCGCCAAGGAAAGGATGATAGTTGCTGACAATATATGGAAGAGCAGAGTTGCGTGACTTATAAATGAGTGTTTCGGCCAAATCTAATACTTTAAACCTTGTTATTGTCTGTCTTTGTTATTATCTTTAAATCTTGAATTTATTTTAAAGTATGGTTAACGCAAAAACTTAAGCCTGGAACAGCAAACCTGAGTTGTAATGACAAACTTACTTGCATATCTGGGACCCGCATTTGTTAATTATTGTACCTGAGGGCTTTTAGTTATGCTACAAGAGGTGGAGGTGGAGAGGATGCTGCTCAAACAGACCTCCTGGTCAAACCCTTTTCAGTAGCAGACTGATCCAGTTCTGCTGTGACAAGGACCGCTACAGGAGGTCCGTCCTTCCAGCTGCCTCTCTCTCCCTCCCTCCTGCCTCATTCCCTCTTGCTCTAACACATTCATTGCCATTCTCGTCCTGTCCACCAGATGCCCTCTGACTTTATGTCCTGTCCCAGTCATCTCACTCCCACTTCCAGCCACTCCCTGCTGCCCTGCAATAACCTCCCTCCCTCCCTCCCTCCCATTTCCATTCACCTGACCTTCCCCGCCCTCCTCACCTGTTTTCACTCTCCCTCCTCAGCACTGCAGATATTTATTCATCCGTGTCCCACTCGTACTCTTCAAGTTCATTCTGGAGGCTTTTGTTGGTTTATGTCTTGTGCGTCTTGCTTTTGAGTTTCTGTCACATAAACCTGTTACCTGCTTATCTGTACCTGCCACTGAGCTTTATTATTAATAAATCACTAAGGTCATGGTGCTGCCTTCTCTGTCTGAGTTTGAGTTGTCCTGTATTAAAAAAATCCTCTTGAGACCACTTGCCATAGACCACACACTGAGTAGTATGTCAATTTGTGTTGTTTGGAAGGTCTACTTTCATTATTGCAATCCAGATTCAATGAGATATTTTTTTTAAATGTCTGATCATTTATATAAGAAAGAAATGCATTTTTATGCAGAATGGTAAAATATGGAATTACTGCAATCTTGATAAATTGCAGTAATAACAACTAATTAAATGTAGTGTTTTTAGCTCAGCAGTATGGCTCTTAAATGACATACTTCAGTCAGTGGACACTTAATACAGTTTCCTCTTGCAATACAAAGCTGAATTAATTAATTCAAATTAGCAGTTAAAGTCTTGAGTGCTGACGATGACAGCTGACATCTTTATAACTTATCTTTATTATGTCAGAAAGTTACAGAGTAAGGAAAGAGTGATTATGGAGTACTTGCTTACCAAAAAAAAGTGACAGCTCAATGATAACTGATTTGTGACCAAGGCAACTCAAATATATTCTCCCAGGAAGTGTGTTTCCACTTTCCAAGAAGCACTTCGGGACATCATGTCTGTAAAAGACCTGCTGAGAGATGGAAACACAGAGACTTACTTATCAGAAAAACTACAAACGCTCACAACATTTTGACTTTCATCCATAACTTAAGTCACCAGAGTATGTGCCTGACCTCAGCATGCCTTTCACTACAATGTGTTTGCCTTCCCACTATGGAATTATGTGCCTTGCATTCTGGGAGATATTTATGGACAAATCAGTAATTTCCTCACAGAACTATGGTTCGGATGTGTCCTTATCTCCTTGATAATACTGAACACTTGAATAAAAAGCAGGTTTTTTGTCTCCTGGGACTGCAGTCTGTAATAAATTAATACATAAGAAACACTGCAGGTGACTATAAACTCGAGTTTGTGTGTTTGTTTGTGATGCAAACAAGAATTCATTAAAAAGGCTTTAAAGATTTGAGATTTATTCAAACAAGAATGAAAATAAATGAAATTATAACAGGGCTTGATCAAATAATCACTTCATAAAATCACAGCAGTACTGTTTATGTTCAGTGCACCATTATGTGGAAGAGTAGATACGACAAAAAAAAAAAACTTTAGTGCTGAAAATTCTATTGCACTGCCTCATTATTAGCCAGTCATGATAGTTCCCTCAATTTAAGCCTCCCCCTCACTTTGCAGTTTGTGGCTCAGCACTTCTGTCTGTGGGAACAATTGCAAATGAAGTGTTTCATCATTTCGTTCTCGCTGTTCCTCCCCCTGTAACACGAGAAACTCGGCGCTCGCGGTTCACCATGTTCACAATTAAAAATTAAAGATGTGTTTATATTTTTCTAATCCACCACAAGACGACTTGAATCTAATTGTGAAATTTAATTGTTTCATTCTAAATGGTGGAAATGCAGATTTTTTTGTTCTCACGTTGCCTGTTTTTATTTTCCTCTGTGTGATGTGTTTTTTTTTCAAACGAACACATGCACTGATAGGCGCACACACACACACACACACACACACACACACACACACACACAGTCACGATGATATGATTTAGCTCAGCAGTGTGCTGTTTATTAAAAAATGGGCAGACTGCTGAGCTCGACACCTCCCCACTGTTTCTGAATAATAAGTATTAACACTGTGCTATCTCCTCAATGAAAAATGCTGCAGTAGAACAGTGGTAGCTGCCTTTTGTGTACATGTGTTTGTCTCTGTGTGTGTGAGAGAGTGTGTGTGTGTGTATGGCGTGTTGTACATGACTTCTTGCAAACGAATGCAACTGAGTTATGACCTTATTTGGATTAACCGGAAGGCTTTGTTGTATAGCAAGAGCTTTATTAATTCATGAAACTATCATGCTGTCACTCTCCCTCCTGGAGGTGATTAATATGTCTGTGACATAGCAGAGAAGTGAATTCCTTCGGGAAAAATATGCACTCTGAATCCTCTTTATCATTTATCTTTGCTGTATATTTGTCTACCATGATAAATCAATTTCCATTATACTTCTAGTCACACCAGGCTTTGTATACTATATGTATGCACATATGGCTTTTTGCATTAATGCATGCAGGACCTATACAGGTAAACCAGCATAGTTCATTAAGGTTTCAGTGCACACTTCTTTTGCCCAAGATGTTTGCAAGTGAATCACAAAGGCGGTTTGATGTGAAAGATGCTGTCACCTCTGTCAAGCAAACGCAGAGGAAAATTTATGAAAGACGATAAATTTACTTTTTCCCTCCAGTAAAAACAATTACAAGGTTTCTTTAGAAAGCTGGCGGACATGTGGCTTTGATTAATGGCTCAAATGAGGCAATGATGATGATGATTGAGCAATTAACAGATAGAAAGGATCCATTTAATAGCGATCTGTTAAACTTATCTTAAGGGAAACATTTGAAGGGATCTGTCTTCCTAAAATGGGCACCTCACTCCAGAGAGAGTAACTGATTGTACAAAACTGATGCTGCCTTTTGAAATATAAGTCCACAACGCTTCTAAAAACTATGACCTTAAAAGAGTAAATTAAGTAAATTGTAAATCAAATATTTTTCAGTTTCAGTTTTCTCGGCTGAGAAAAAAACAACCTCGCACAGCCCTCATTCACCTCAAATTAAAAGTGTCATATTTTTCCTCCTTTCAGCCTGTGAAAGAAGGTGTTTATGTCCTTTATGTTCCATCCAGCGCCGGTTTTTCTTCACAGCACCACGACATGCCAGACAGCCTTTTAAAATAACCCTGTTTGAGAACTAAATAGATGCTCATGCAAAAACATAGAGAGCAAAGGCGAGATTGAATAAGTGAGGAAGAGATATAGAGATAGAGATGAATGAACGAGGTGAAGGACTAAGAAATTTCTCTCCCTGATGGGTTGTCAAAATCACTTTTCACTAATGTCCCTCTTAACCCTGGATGTGTCACTGCGCACACACACACACATTCACACACACTCACACACACATACGGGCAGAGCCATTCATTTTCTTGAGCCATCTGGTCGGAGCTTTTAAAGCCAGTTTAGTGGGACAGTGAGCACAGACAGGAAGAGACGGAGAGGAGGAGGAAGGTGAAAATGGGGACAAGTGCATTAACTCCTCAGAGACTAAGAAGAACCACAGTGACTTTCTGCTCACCTTGTCATCAACGCACCCTATTACATGAATAGTTAGACATTTAGGGAAATGTGCTTATTTGCCTCCCCGCTGAGACATAGATGAGATCGAATGAAAAAAATGAAATCGATGGCAACTTCGTGTCATTAAATGTGTGGCTAAATCCAGCAGCTGGTTAGCTTAGCTTAGCTTAGCTTAGCTTAGCAAGAGGACTGGAAGCAGAGGGAAACAGCTAGCCAAACAAAATATGGCTTCCAGCACTAATGAAGCTCACACATATTAATTGCTTATTAAATCCATTAAAATAATGAATTGTGAAAACCATGTATTGTGTGTGTCTGGGACTATTTCTGGACAGGTACAGAAACTTCCTGGACTCTTTAGTGGTTGCTTGGCAACCTCACAGTGATGACAAGATGTTATTGTGCCCGAGCAAGAAATAGTCTGGCTCTTATAACAGCAACATGTCATGTTGCAACAACTGCCAGTCCTATCTTTGTACACTGAGTTTGCCTTTGACAATGCCAGTAACAAAGCTGACAATTAGATTTGTAGAAAGCGAGCTGACTGTAAAAATACTGTCCTTAACCTAATGCTAATATAGGCTATTATTTTTTGTGTCATTCTACAGATATAGACATTGAAACTGTAGCAAAAGCTATGATGTTGCTGGTATGATGTAAAGATGGCTATCAACAGATCTTTGGAAACTCACTTGTCACACATAAAAAATAGGCCAGATCACAAATCTCTAGATGGCGCACTGCTGCAGCCACATGTGAGCTCATGCTTTAATCTGCCAACTTGGGTGCCGAAATGAAAACGCAAAAGTTTCCATGATGTTCACATGATGCTCATGTAGCCAGTGTGTCCCGACTGCCAGTCTTTGTCTGGACACTAGGCTACGCTAACCAGCTGCAAGCAGTTAGCAGTTTTGGGCAGGATGTCTATCTTCAAATGTCCATGTGAAGAGAAAAAAAGTCAAACTTTTGTGCTGTTGTTGCATTCCTTTTTCATTATCACCTACATTGAGCATGTAGCACCAAGTCTTTATGGTTAAATCATGAGTTGAGCGCATTGTTCCTCATTATTAAGTGGTTCTGAAATTCTCCTCTAATTTTTTCCAAAATATATGAACTATTCATTTAACTTCATCTCTCTTTACTTTTATTAATTGTCAAGTCAATCCTGCTCAGCCCCAAGATAAAAATTATACTGTGATGCTCATGTGCCTTTAAGAGCTGCTGTTCATTTTTTAAAGTGCGGCTGTAATGGTCAGACTAATATCTACGTCAGCCTAAGTGCAGATTAGACATAGAATGAAATGGAGCGTTTTGAATTGATGTCAAAGAATTATCGATTACCGTGCTGTGTACCATTCACGAAACACACACACAAATGAACAGCTTTATCATGAAACCATTCAAGAGGTGTCCAGTTTCCCCTCACTAGTCATTGATAAGGTCCTCTTTGCCTGTCACCAAGGACCTAGACTGATTCTCCTTCAGCCCACGAGCCCAATTTAGTTTCCACAAGAATCTATCAAGCAGCGATGTTATCTGCAAGTAACTCAATCCCCCTCTTACCCCTCCATTTGCCCCGTCCTCTCCCTTTTTATTCCACTTGTACCTCTCACTGTTATTCCCCCCTCCGCCTTTGATGCTCTGCTCTCCTTCTGGAGGACCTCACAAACTAATCAAGAGTGGGAACAGCTCGACTTTGCATATAGATCATATCCCCTGTTGACAAGGGATAGAGAAGAAAAATGTCTACATCGCTTACATATGAAGCCTTTCAGTAATGTGATGGATGAGTTGCATTTAGCTTCAGCAAACTTTTGAGACATTTCACTGATATGACTTGATTAATGGCCGAGCTGAAGACGTCCACTACAAGAGGGAACCTATTGTGGAGGGAAATTCTCCTCAGAAGATCCCAGATAAAACACTAAATGGCCAGTTCCGTCAATCAGCTCTCTCAGAGTAGATTTATGCGTAATCTTCTGAACAGTGACACTACACACAGTATATCTCCTGGTGAGAATAATATAGTGTGTTTTTAAGGCTCAAAACCAAGAAGTCATCAGCAGAAAGAGGGAGAAAATGGGAAGTATCTAAAATGGTGATTGGCTGGTGGCCCATGGATTCATACTTCTTTGGTAATGGGCTCCAGAGATAAGGGGAAAAAATGCAGGAGATAAAAGACAACTCTAGGGTGTTAGCTTAACCTAGGAGAGCCTAGAGACTCTAAACCTGAACAAGCATGCATCGCCTGTCAGCACTAAACTGTAGACAGGATATTAAAATCCTCAATTATGAAAATTAGGTTTTATTTGAGCAAGGGTGTTGTGGAGCAAAGACCTTAATTAAGCCGTCTCTAATGGTCAAATGTCTCCTTGGCATCAAGGGAGAGAATATCCCTGGGGGTTTGTGACCTGGGAGCGCGTCTTTTAATATGAAGCAGATGTTTAACATAATCAGAGATGCATCTTAACTTTAATGAATCCTGCTGGGTCCTAATAACTGCTATTAAATACCACACGGTACCACAAAGTCTTAAAAAAACCATGGCAGCATAGCTGGCTCAAGTGATGTGGAAATGTGACATGCATGAAACAAATAAATGAGGCGTTTGAAAGAGGTGGAACAGCGTCTCTTTACACATCCGACAGTGTGCAACATGTGTTTAAGTTTAAATTGTGTGATTTCACTTTCAGAAAACACATATTTTGCCGTTATGATGGGTGACTTTCATGGAAATAGCTATTATTTTTAAGCTAAGTGGAGCAGGGTCCTACTGACATTACACAAGGGGGCATTGTTGTGATAGGGCTGCCAGCTTCCTGTGAAGGAGAGAGGAGGAGGAAGAGGAGGGAGATAGAAAGGCTTTCAGGTTTGAGCTGGAGAGGACACCCAAAATTACAAGACACCACAAGACCCTGTTTGGACAAAAGAGATTATGATGAACAGAGTTTTGTTCCACCTGACGACACATGCTGTAAATGTTCACCCTTTAGAAACTGACAGTGATGATGAAGAGCGGGCTGACCTGCTGGACAGACAGACAGCAGCAGCTCCTTAAGAACACTGCCAGAGCTCACCTCCAGAGACAGCTGCCCATTAGGAAGTAAAACAGTGACCTGACTAAGCTGGTGAGTTATACACACATGCACATCTCCTCCACGCCAAGGTTCACATAACACAGTCTTTTTCCAGCCAGCACATTGATGACATTTATGCAAAGAGTGCAAAATAAAGACGGTGAAAGAAATCATTCCGGAGTGTGTCCGGAGTCCAGGCTGCTGATAGAAGGCAGGCCCACAAGGAAAAACTCTGAATCATGCACATCATTAAAGCCACACTCTGCTCAGCTCGGCACATTTAGTGTCTCATTAAAGGTGCGGTTTGACATCACTGCTGGTGTGTTACTGCCGTTATGATCTTAAGGTGGAAAAGCTGCTGCATCGACACATTTTTTGTTTGTTTGTGGAAGTCTGAAGTCAAAGTCCCCATCAGCTCAGGAGACACTGTGTCCCACGGCTAGTTTCAAATTAAAAGCCCAAACTATTCCCGACAAGTGAACATTTTAAAGAGTTGACAGTTCCCAGTTTTGTGAAAGTAAGGTGCTTTACCTCATCTCTTTTTCTCTCTCTCTGTGTGTGATATACAGTCTTGTACACACTTGCTTTTGAATATTTCAAAAAGGTATAATGTTCTAATGTTATGATATCATTAAAACTCTTTAGTACATAAAGGCCAGGCAAGTTTATTCATATGGCACCATTCAGACACAAGGCATTTTAAATAATTAACAAGAGCATAGAAATACATAAAAAAGACATTAAGAAAACATTAAACTTGCATTTAAATGACAATAAAAACAAAAGCAAGCAAATTAAAGTTACAGAATAGAAATTACGTATCTGTCTAAAAGCAAAATAGATGTTATAGGCTACTGATATTATCTTTTATCAACCAAAAGCATGATTGAAATGTTATTGAAAGGACTGGATGCTGATGTCTGTTTCTTTCTTAATGTGATTTTTTTCGGTTTTGTATCAGACCAGGGAATAACAAGAACAAGTACAGTATGACAAGAATCAATATCTTTTTAATATAAAACTGGATCTGCGATGTTGATTCTAGGCTGATTCAATATCATTTTGCTGTCTGGGTTATTGAAATACATGAAAAAAAGAAAATCTCATTTGCTGTTTTTTCATTCTCACTTTGTATTTAACAACTGGAACCATCGATCTTTCGCCTGAGACTCGCAGAATGTACAGAGTTTAAAAAGATTTCTATAGACTTTATCCAAAGAGAAGAGCTGTTTTTAGAACAGTCATTGACCCCAAACCTTTTTTCTTTTTGCAGATGGCATCTTTCTCTTTTTCAGCTAATCACTTTCCAACTCCTTTAAGATGCACAAGAGATGGACTGCCGCGTAAAGATTGTAATATTAACAGCTTCTGACTGTCTTTCCGGCTGTAAATTTGTTAAATGTAGTACGTCGCTGTTCCCTGAACCTAAGATATTGTCATGTTTTTGCTATATGCATTATTATAATACAGTTACTAACTACAACATGTAAAAGTACATGTTCTAGCAATGTAGTTCATCACTTTTCTGTAATCAGAAAGTATTGAGACAGTAGCACATCTTCTGTTTGAGTAAAACATGTTGAAGTCTTGAGCTTCAGGTTTAATTTGGACGTGTCTACATTCACAGAGTGAATTATTCATGAATTGGCTTTTTACAACTAGGCAAAATCATGGGGAACCAATTTTATAAAAACATTCAACAAAGAATTCATCCAAGTCGCCTCACGAAATGATAAAGTGAACCTTGTTGATAACAACTAAACCAAACTATTGTGAATAATCATTCAATCATTTAGAGGAATTTTTAACAGCTAAACTGAATAGTATGTAAACATATGAACAAAACTTTATTTCAAGGGAAAAAAAGATGTTTTCACCAAAACTGAAGGAATCTATAAAAACTGCCCTTGTGTTGCCCTGTAGGTTGTTTGTTCTTGTTCACATAGACGGTGTAACAGACGCCTATCAAACATGTCCTTGCCAAAGTCATCTGTTGGCCTGCCATCACCAAACAAATGACTTCCTTGCCTTCATTCTCTCACCTCGGTTCCCTTTTCTATCTCTACATAGATTTCTATCTTCATTGGAACAAAGCCATCTTAGCATGTCATGTTTTTTAATATCCCCCAGTGCCCCCTATAAATATTTATTAAAGATGTGCCAATAAGATGGGCCAAAAAGGACCCAGGGGTAGACAGTAAGCAAACACCTTTTGTTTGACTTCTGTAATACACTTCTAGTTTAGAAGCCAAACTGCAAATGCTGTAAGGGAGCAGACATGCTCCGGCATCATAAGACATAAGGACATTTGTTCCCCTTTTATGACTGCCCTTGATTTAGCAATTCAAAATTCAAAGCTGTGTGAGCAGACAAGGCAATGTAAGATTTAGAGTTAATAAAAAAAAAAGAAAAAGTCAAATGTTTTCCAAATCACTAAAGCAAGAAGGTAAAAACTTTGTGCAAATAATAAATTATCTATGCATTTCATAGGACAATACAGTAAATGCATCCACTTCAAAAAGAGTGACGTGAGAAAGAAACTTTTAATGGTTCGATGTGTGAAGTTTAATGGCTGCAGATTGCAACAAACTAAGTATAGAACCTCTGCTCATTCACACACTCAAAGTGTGTAGAAAAGTTTACAATAGCTGTGGAACTCGACAAAAAATATTTAATGGATAAAAACTTAAATGCAAAAGGTTCTCAAAATCCAATGTTTAGTTTGTTTATGGCAGTGCAACGTGACAGACCCCATAACAGAGAATTTGCTTCCTCTTTAGATATAAAATTCTCACTCTAAGATGTTGAAAAAAGAACAATTCTTATTTTCAGGTGATTATACACTAATGAAAATATAGTTATGAATACTACTTTCATTTTACATTTTAACTATATTCAATTCGCCAATGGATGTAATAAATCTCACTCACTAGACCTTTTAAAGTCAATGTGATTTTAAAGATTAAAGGGGCTCCAGAAACTGTGTCCTCTTTCTCTCCCCTCAAACATTCCTTTTTTACCGTAACTCTCCACTTTTTCCTTTTTCTTTTTCCTTTCCCAGTCGCACCAGCCCGCTGGCCCCTCCACCTCTCCATTTGGCTGCTGTACTTTCTGTCCTGCTTCGTTCTCCCTCCAAGGGTCTGCCTGGCCCAGTTTAAATCAGCTGCCAAAGTGAAAGTGTGTGCCTTTCATTGTGCCTTTGCATTATTGTCTGTGCATTTGTGTTTGTGCTGTGTGCATTCAGTAGATGCTTGTGGTCAGCTTTGCTCTGATAAGCTTACATAGGCTGCTGTAAATGAAATAACATTTAAGTTATACTCAGGGAATGTGGTGGGAAAAGCGTAAATATATTTAAAGTAGCTGAAGTGACACTGACATCAAGGTTCCCACTTTTATGACAGTATAGTTCACATAGGATGTCAAAGTAAGAGGTACATGATTTTCATATAAACCTCCATCAATGCACAATATCATACAACCTGCTGTAGGAGTGTTATCATTCAATATGACAGTGCAACCAGATCTAAAGCTAAATTTACATTAAAACTAATTAAAATCTAGTAAATAGTCCTCATGTAGCCCCAATTCATAAGAGCAAAAGATCAGACACATTTCAGTTTAAGAAAGCAAGTGTTTTAGTGCAAAACTGCACGTAAAATAAATACCAGATAAAGTACAAAGATCTTCAACATGTTCTATCTTCTGCACAACTTGAGCTTGTTTAACTGTGATTGCATTGCTTGAGTTTTGAATCGCCATATGCTTCAATTAGCATGGCTTTTGGCACCCCGTTCTTCTTCTGGAAAGCTGGCATCGAATCATAACAAATGGATGAAATGTATCAAATTGAGCTTGATTTTCTGTGCAATCTACTAATTACCCAAACAATACATTGGCTACTTTCATTTAGTCGGTTTGGGGAATAGACATAATTATATAACATTTGATAATGGGAATGAATCCTAATTTGCATTGTAAACACAGTTTACGCACAGCATTAAAGAGCAAAATGGGCATGAAGTTTCCTTGATAAATTTCCCAATTTCCATGAAATCAGCCTGCAAGCATATTGACATTAAGTGGAGACCAAATGGGGCAAGCACAGCAACTTTAAGAAAAGGATTTAACTCACTTGACTGCAAAAATAACAAGAGGCATGAATCTAGAATCTATTTATCAGGTTCTGGTAAACCAGCATCAGCTTCAGAGGGTATCATGACATCTGTTGCATGTCTGTCAGTTCTGGGATGGGGAACCCTCTGCTGTTGTTTTTCCTTAGGTATCTTCTCTTTTCAAGTAAAAGACTAAAAAAAATCTCTCAAACATATTTGACCTCTTCAGGTGCCAAAAGCAAAGGAGACTAACTTCTGATAAAGATCGTGTTTGATACAGAGCAAATGTGGTTTATTCTTCATCTTGATATTGAGCAGCACTGCTCATAACAATATTACACAATTAAAGCGTTGCCAAGTATCTTATGTGAGTAATTATAGTAACTAATGAGCAAACTGATTTGTTAAAGATGCACTGGTGTAAATGTGTTAGCTGAATTTTCAGCACTCTCACAGCATGCTCCAAAGCAGGTGTTGCTAAACCTTTTCTGCAGGCAGCCTCTGTCTCAAAAACATCTGAGAGGTAATTTTATTGTCCAATCCAAGCTTCTTTCAGGTCTTTCAGCTAGATGAATACTAATAACAAGACTGCATGCAGGCCTTAGATGTGTTTTATAGGCCCCCTGATGCCTGTAAAAGAAATAGGAGAGAAAAATGATTACCCCATCTGTCTGAGGGACATGCAAATTAGAGAGGGTCATTTGAGGGGGTCAAAGATATTGTGCAATAATAAAGTGAAGGAAATTGTGCCCTCGTCATGTCCATAAAACCACCTAAAGCTAATTGTTTGAGTAAAGCTTGAAGTCTGGTGCAGGATCACGAAATTATGTTTCACCAGTGATGTCACTGTCGGTTTATTTGAAATTGGCAGAGACGCGGAGGAAGAGAAAGTGGGTTTGACTGTTTGGGCACCTTGGAGAGAGACGCAAACAAAGACTGGAGGGTTTGACTAATTTCCACATTGCTTGAAAAACAACAAACATATTTATGCTCAGCAGTTGCTTTACCAAAACTGGAATGAGAAAGAAATGAAATGTAGATTTCTGCACACCTGTTTTTACTCATAGAGAAAACACTATAGTAGAACTAAGACCTAACAGCACAATAAACCATCAGTACACTTCCTAATAATGGTACAAACACTTGAAAATAAAGAGCAAGCACTTGATTTGTGATTGTAAACCTCAAAGTAATAAAAAAAAAGATTGGTGGAGTGCCTCTCTGTTTACAAGTGGACATAATGAAAGAGAAATAAACAGGATAGAAGATAATAAAAAAGAACACTTGAATGCATTTTGGGAGTTTCTCCTTGAGCATGAAATATGAGATGTTTGATGTCTTTATTCTCTCAATGGAAATCTGAAAATATTAAGACTCAAAGACTAAAATAATACAAATATGCTCCAAAAGTTAACTATTCCACAATCTCTTTCTGGGCAGGAACCTTTAATATCCACCTGTGACCACGAGTGACCTTTGAGAAATAACATACTCCCAAAAAAATCCATCATTTCCTCATCTATTCAAGTGATTAGTCATCTCTCCACCTCAATATTAATCACTGATTAGTGATTGAAATGGCTTATTATCCTTAAAGGAAGCATTTTTGACAGTTAGTGTTGAATATACATTTTAAGACTGATAGACAAGTATGAAAGAAGAAAAAAACATGGTCTGTCATGTCTGAGTCTCTGTTATTTTCAGTTTCTTCTCTTTTTACAACAGCAGCAATACAAAAACATTTCCTTTAAAGTGGTACTTTCTGTAATAGCCTTTTTATTGATCAGTGGGATGTCTGAAAGCAGAATGGTTCTTATGAGCATTTGATCCAGTTCACTTGCGCATTGATTAAACTGTAGTCTGCCCTTCATGCAGTTATATTATTATTTTAATATGAATCTGGACAGTTAGTCTCAGTCTCGATAATATCCCAGAATAGGTCTGACGTATGCATGTTCACATACTTCACATCATTACTATTTTATTATTATTTATGTTCTTTTGCAAGGATAGTTACAAATCCTTATTAAGTTCGAAATGATCATGGTACGAATGGTTATTATGACTATAATATGTCTGTGGATGTTGTGCATATAGCATTGAATGTGCAGCAACACTCATGTTCTAATTTTTATTGTGTACTTGTTAAATCATTTATTTTTAAGTTATTCATGATCAGGCCACTCATTTCTGTCCATGTGGGCCTTTTTTCCACAGAGTTTGCAGCAGATATAGTGTCAGTTATGTTTAAAATCAATCTTCCTGACCTTATGTGATATACATGCATTGTAGGCGAGGCATGTGCAGTGCATCCAACGCATCCAACGCATGCACTCATGTCAGAAATGCTCTCAGTCATTCTTTTGGACTCAGTGTGATTGACATAATGTCACTCTCAAAGTCAGAGTGGCACTTGGCTGATATTATACTGCAAACAACAAGTAGTTTATGTGTTGTACACAGCACAATATGCAACAACACTAATAAAGGTTTAATATAAAATCAGCAATATAACTAAATCACTTTAACTCATAAAATAATTCCGAATTGGTGTCCTTATTTAACTTTGACCAACACAGATGCACTTTTCTTCCATAAAAATCTCTCTTGCAATAAATCAGAAAGGGAGGAAGGAGACGCTAACAACAAACTTGCTTTTTATTGCCTCACTAAGCGCATGCTGACTAGACAAGTTAAGTGCCTGAAAAGGAGATCATTTGGGACTGTTGCATTAAAGCACTCTATTAAGTGATTCAACTCAACAAAAAGTACAGATTTACAGTCACAGTTTAAATACTTCTCTTATGATCTCTCTCAGAAAAGTGTCTTACTGAGTGCAATAAAATTCACATTATCACAGACTTTGGTTCATATTCTGGTTTATAAAAATAATTTGACAACAACTGTAATGTTTGAAGTCTTTTTACTGTACGGTGGGTGCATTTGTGTTCCCGTGTGTGTGTGTGTGTGTGTGTGTGTGTGTGTGTGTGAGAGAGAGAGAGAGAGAGAGAGACAGGACTATCTGCTTGTGTTCATGCATTCATGCATGTGTACAGAGTGTGTCCCTGCGTGCTTACATGTGAATTTGATTATGTATGCCTTTGTGTCTTCAGCAAGGAAATCAACAATAACATTATAACCCAGGGGAGCCTATTAAAGAGAAGGTCTCTCCAGTGTGTGTGTGTGTGTTTAAAAATAGGAGCCATGTGTAAGAGTGATGGGTGAACTTCCCTAGCTTACTCAGGGGGACTCGATTAAAGGGAGCTGTTTTTTCCCCCACTTCCCTCACCTGCTGAAAAAGGACTCAGTTGCAGGCCTCAAGTGTGGTGCGTGTACATGTGTGTTAGTGTCTGTATGTGTGTGAAATATCCAGGAAGGGACTGAACGTGGTTCTGCCAGTGCAAACAACTGACATCGCTGGATATAAAATATGTTATTGATTGTTAGGAAACGATTGACACGTCGCACAATGGTGCCTTCCACCAGAACAACCTTTTAAATCCCTTTTGGTCAATTTAACTGTAGCTGTCATTGCTGTAGATATTTCAGTGCATTTCCTGAAAGGCACATTGTATTCAAAATCCAGCAAAAAATTTGGCTGAATTTAGGCAATTCCACGCTCTTATTTTGATTAGAAGCACTCCAAAAAGCCCCAAAAATTAATGATATTACTAAAAAAGAGCAATAGTGGGATCCAAATAAAGGCACATTCAGTCTATTTCACTACAGACCATCCTGCATGTTTCATTGGCTGTACTATGATCCTTTAACAGAGTGCGGTGTGCTATCACAGTGGGACAGCTGTGCAGCACGTCGCTGAAGCATACTACCACAGTGACACCATGCTAATTCGACTGTCAGCGTGTTCATTATAATACAAGAGAAAACGGAGGAGAGACAGGGACACATTCTGCTGCAGTAAAATCCAACCAAGATGTCTAGTGTCATAGCAAGTATAGTATGTGTGTGTGTTTGTGTGTGTGAGTATGACTGAGGCTACTTTCGAGGACACATTTCAGACTTCGAGCCAGTTAATTGGGGATGGCTGGGGCAATTGGGGACAAATATCCCCAGTTTGAAAACAGCTGAACTTATTCAGTGGTTCTGGTTGTGGTTCTGATTGGATTATGGTTTTACTAAGTGTAGTGGTTATGGTTAGATTAAGTCTCCAGAAAATATATTTAAGTCTAAGTGTTATTTCCATAAAACTGACAAAAGTGAGTTTGTGTGTCTGTTAACAGATGTGCAAATAAACAAGATGCATGCAGTGAAGTGAAGCCAAATATAAAAGTACTGAGATATCAGCGTACTTTAATTTACAAGTGTGTTGTGAGGTTAAAACCTGTCACCAGCTTTCACTGTATACCTTAAATACCTGTTGTGCTATGTATAGTGCTTTAGAAATCATTGATAACCTCAATCACAATATGGCATCTTTGTATGTAGTCATTAAGTTGAATAAAAGGCAACATTTTTAGCATTATAGGCCTGTTTTCACCTAAAGTCTGACCATATATGAACCAAATTCTGTACACTTCCCTCTCTGTTGAGATCTGCTCATAGTCTGAGTGAAGACCGAAATGTTGCTCCTGCAGTAAAGAGTTTTAGACTTTAGAAAATATGCCGTTATCTTTTGTTATTTGTTTTTTACACATTTCCACACCTTAACTCAAACAGGAGTGAGGTGACTCGATAAACAGACGAGGGATTTGGGGTGAATGTTTACTTGAGTGTCAGTAATTATGAAACACCATTCTGTTCTGACGTGCATATTGAGCAATATGACTGAGAAGAATGCTTACTGAGCTGCCTAGTGTCAACATGATTAAACAAAAGTGCAAACACAGCAAACAATAACTAGTGTAAATCATAAAAATACACGATGGATGTAAAATGTAGAATACACACAAAATAAACAAGATGCTGCCTTTTGTTTTTGGCTCTTTTCACTAAATGCTCATGCGCACACCGCACAAACTTAGCTGTGCTATTTTAGTGATTGTTTTTGTACTTGGTGCTCACGATCCAGCCTTGTTAAAAACAGAAAATATAAATGGAATATGTGACAATAACAAAAACAGACTAAAGTTGCACTTACGCAGTTTGGCTGTTGTCAGGTTGATGATGCTGTTGAGATTTAAAAATGGGGCCTGTGTGTTGGACCTGTTTTCTCCTTTGTTGTTTTGGTTTTCAGTATGGATTTTTTACAATTTGATAAACCCCCTTGTGTGTCATTGAGCTGCTTATATACATAAGTAAGTTTCTCATGTTGTCACAGTTTGACCATTGCTTTTTAAAATCTGACTCAAGTCTGATTAAATCCGAACAGCTGATACAGAAAGACATACAAAAGGAATCTCAGCACTGACGTTTTCCTTGTGGGTCTGCAGGATTTGATTTGAAAGGCCTGCTGTGTTGTTTCCATCAGCTGTTTATCTGTGCACAGCGAGCAATTTATCAAATGCATTCGTCTGTTAGATGCAAAAGCAATTTTGCTTTACTTCCTCCTCAGCAAACAAAAGCGCACTCCACTGCTGTGCTGTAATCTTTATTTTTAGGAAGATTCTATCAAATGAAATTTAGCTCACACTTGTTTCCTTACAAACAACTTCCGTAGTTGTGCTGCCGGTGCAGTCAGATGCATTATGCTGTTAATTTGGAGACAGAAGCTTACAGCAACCAGTGGGACTCCACTTTGCAGCTCACACACTTGAGCCTCAAATGGCATTACTAACTCTGTAATCTAATCACTGGCCAGTGTAGTAATGCGGTCCACAGCACAAGCCCCAGGAAACTCCTGGGCATACAAGGAATTAATTAACTTAATTGCATGGTTAACTTAATTGATTACCTTGTTATTTTTCTAGACTTGATATGGCTCCATTTCACAGTGAGATAATGTAGACATAATGTGAGTATTAGCACACTGGCACCATTGGTTTCAGGTATCTCTCTCTGCCCTCTCTCTGCTCTTGACTCGACGAGATACCAAAGTGTCCTAGTTGTGCAGTGAGTGAGTAATTGATGTCAAATTATCATTCCATTATCTTAAGCTTAATTAGTTTTATTTATTAGCCATTAGCTGAATACTTCTAATCCAGCACAAAAATGACAGGCAGGGCATGGGAGTGTATGGAAATGAGTGCTGATGAGACAAGGACAAACGCAGCGTAAGAATATAGCATTAAGATGAATTATGTTTCTCCACTCAGCCAAATATTTCCCTTTTTGCCAAATATTTATGGGGACAGCTTGGATGTAACGTATATAAAACTGTGGTGTTACGAAAGAGTTGTTCTCTCAAATAGAGAAAAAGAGAGAGAAAGCAGTGTGCATGCTTCCCTCAGTGTGAAGGTTGGTAAAGCCAGAGGCATTCATCAGTGGAATGAATTGGCCTCAGATTTGGCCTCAGACAACTGTCATATCAACACTGCTTTAGGGTAGGGCAGCCAGCTTCTCTCTCTCTCTTTCCTCTGCACCCTTCA
Organism: Ctenochaetus hawaiiensis; assembly: GCA_029783645.1. NCBI lineage: Eukaryota > Metazoa > Chordata > Actinopteri > Acanthuriformes > Acanthuridae > Ctenochaetus > Ctenochaetus hawaiiensis. The sequence goes on along the minus strand of JAPZDY010000006.1, from coordinate 11,602,487 downwards.
TCCTCAGCTCCCTGCTACAGTTCTCCATTATCTCTTTGCCTCTTCTCTTTGTCTTCCCTGTCCGACTCGTCCTGATCTCCCTTTTACTCCCCCTTCTGCTCGCTCATCTCCATTCTTTTCTCGGTCTCACACTGTTCCTCCCTCTTCTCTCTCCTCCAGTCCTCCGTCTGCCGTGCATATGAGAGATGACTCTTCCTCCTGGCCTGAGTATATTCGCTCCTCGGCCTCACTCTTTCCTGACAGCTCCGACCTTGTTAGAAGTGGAGAGTGAGACATCCACTTTTACAGCTGTAAGAAGCTGCAAGGGCAGCTGTATGAGCTTTTTTTTTTTTTTTACCTTTAAGTTTTACCCTGGAAGATGGATGTACATAAACACTTCATCATCAGGGGATGATCATTAAGAGGAGAGCTGCCAGCGCCAAAACATCGAAGTTCAAAACTCCATATGGATCTGTTTTTATCTGAAGGAATACAGCTGGGGTTTTTTAGATTCTTTTATGAACTTCTTTTGTAGAAAACTTTCTTTTAATGCCCCATAATAGCTTGACAAATAAGTGGCACCACCCACCTCCACAGGCACACCTTGATTTTTACACTTCTTATAAAAACCAATTACCATACTCTATCATGCTCCATGGCACCATTAAATGAGCTCATTAAATACCTTTAGGATTACAAATCAAAGTAATTGCCAATTAGGATTTCCCTAATTGTGCAAAACTTCAAGGATCTGATGCTTTTTCACAGTTTGTAGCACTGCACAGACATATCTCACAGTATGGGCTACTTGTTTATCAGCTGGGCCTTTCTGATGCTTGATTGGATTTGAACACATTCACTGTGGCGGACACTGCAGCTAAAACCCAGGTAGTCCAGTAGACATTACTAAAAAAGGTAAACTTTAGTCCCTGACCGTTCTTTTCCCCTGTTGCTCAAAAAAAAACCCAACAGGTGGAGCATTTTCTTTTTTTAAGAGTTTCATTTGCTATATGAAGCACCAGACATCAGGTGAAGGCCCTTCCTTTCAACATGGACCCTCAATGACTATTGCAGGCTTTGAAGAGGACATAGAAGCTTCTAATAGATGTCTGTATTTATGAGTGGTATAATGTGTTTTGGACCCAATATATTACTGGATTTGATCGTCTAGACATTTTCCATGATAAAAGGACTGTTTTTTCCTGATTTTGGCCTTCTGTCATGATCTGTTGAATACTAGGAAGGTGCTTTAGTGGGTTCAGACTGTCCTTGTTTGTTGTTGGTCCAACAAAAGGTGCTGATTGAACCTGCGGTTTTGATTGTTTCAGGCTCTGCATCAGTAGAATAACAAAAATCCAAGCTTTTCAACAATGTTTAGCATTAAAGCAGGAGGCTGTGTACATTAACAGGAACATTAAAAAAAGCTAATTGGGCTAAGCTAATGACACACAGGCTGGCTATTGCATGGTTAGTTTACAGCAGGCAAAACTATTCCCCGAGGACCAAAAAAGAAACTTCCTGTGGCTCATGGGCCCAAAGGAAAAATTTAATGTATTGTTGAAAGCAAAATGGTACTAGGATCCCACGTTCCTTTACACTGGCCCCCTGTGCAAATGCACTGCCATGCTCAGATTGAAAATAATTTATGGTTTGGGATACTGCATATTTAAAGGCCATTTTTACCTCACAAGAAAAAAAAAATCAGTTTTGTTTTTCTCTGATTAATTTTCACATTTTCTCAGCTAGAAACGTCCTGTGGTCCAAATTGAACCTTACAATGGGTTGTCTTGCATTGGCTCCACTTTGTGTAGCCCTGGTTTACAGCATGATGTATCTGAACACCCTTGGGCTTAGCCATGGCAACACCAACCTCTCTGAAACATTGCGGCCATTTAAATAGAACAGTAAATCAAATTTGGCCACAGGGAATAAAAGTCCATTTTCTTAGCCTCTATCACACTATATAGAGAATTTGTACAATTTATAGACATGCCTGTGGGTTTCTCTAAATTTAGGGAATGGGGAGCATGATAGAGGTCTGTCTTATGTGAACTCTTGGTGCCTAATTGCTACCTCTGCACTGAGTCATAAAGTGTGCGCAGCAGATTCAACCTTGCTACTTATATAACAACAACACTATAGAACGAACTCATAGTGAGCTATTGCTGGAAGTGTTGAGCCTTTCTGTCCCTATTCCCTGCCTCTTAGCTCATGAGAAGGAGTTAACACACAGACGGGCTAAAATATTCAGGATCGTACCACTCATGTGTTTGTCCTAGTTGCATTTAAAAGGATTTGGTCATGCTCAGATTCCTTTAACACTTCTCATGTGCTGCTTTTTCCATGTAGACCAGGGCCCTTCTTTATGGTCGGTTGACTGAAGCTACATGCAGGAAATCTTTTCGGGTAGGACAAAAAGTACACCGCCAGTGTTATTTGTTCAGCAGACTTGTGCTGCTGATGCTTGACTGTGAACTTGGGCAGCTCTTCAGAATACTTAAGTAGTCCTTTGCCATGCATTGCCCCCTGGGCTGATAAGTTTCATCATGGGAAAGAGTCAGGTCAATTGGGCTTAAAATGCACTATTTTCAAAAGTGGCTGTGGCTGCGATTCTAAGACATTATGTGGATGTAGCCACTTTGCAGTTGGTCTGATGTAATATTTTAATAAAAAATTGATACATTTATGACTAAACATGCAGATGAATACTAAAATCGTGTCTAAATAAAAGACCTTTTAATTCTCGTTTTTACTGTTAAAACACACATTCTGGGACAAAATGATATTACATGCATGTTTTATCCTTTATTGGCCTGCTCTTTTTCATTTCTCTTGTCTTAAAATATAGAATTTCTCTTTAAATCTACCTGCTGAGGCTCTGAATCACAGCCAGAGTCTTTTAAAAAAACAGCACACTCAGCCATCCAGTCTTTGGTGTCCTCCAACGCTGCTATAACATGGCAGCGGTAATAGAAAACCATAAAAGGCCTGTACGTGATGACAGAGTAATAACAGTAGATTTAAACTGTGGCAGATCAGGCAGCCTTTCCAAGTCATAATGACTAATACAAATGCATGTGTAGGAGCCAATAGATTGAGGCCAATAATTATTGTTTATTACGTTCATTATATGAAAACAGCGACTGTTAATAAAATCGATTATTTTGCTTTTGAGTGCAGTTGAGAAAATAGTCTAGATAGAACTATAAAGTCCCCTGCTTTGGCCTAGGATAAATGAATCCGATAAATTCCCAGGATTACATTCAACAAATTCAGATATTGATTGTACGCTGTATGTAATTTCATACAATCGGCTTTAAGATGGGAAACATGGCAGAGAGAAAGGCACTGAGAGATGGAGGAGGTGAGGCAGACTGACTGCACAGAGGCAAATAAAATGAATGTGTGGGATTCATTTCAATAGAACTAATATCTGCAGAGTCATACTGATGTGCACATGCTCGTGTACACACACAAAACACACACCCACGCATGCACACACACACTTACAGACTAATTCAAAGCCATTTCCAGAGCTGAGCAGTCGCCTTCAGTGTTGAGGAGTGGCATGACTGGGATGGGACCAGCCTCCTACAAATGGCTTGGAATGCTAATACGCTCACAAGTGGGTCAGGGGGGGCTAAATGAGAGCTATGTAGGCCTGGCTAATTGTGAAGTTCCCACCAATCAGGTTCAAAGGCAAGGAGGGCCAGTGAACTGAGTGGTTGTAGACAGGTTGTCTGCTAATTAGCTTGTGGTATACAGCCGTTTCATGCAAGTGGGTCAGCGTAGGTGGCTGATGGATTGATGGCATCTCAAGCATTTCCAATCAGGGCAGAAACATGTGAAATTTGATCCGTGCTCAGAAATGAAACTTTTATAAAAATCAAATTTATTTGATCAAATCTGCAAAGCTGTAATTAATTATTCAACTAATTCAATTTCTAATAATAGTGAAAGGTGGTTTAAAGACGCTTAACATTTATAACCTTTTCGATATTAATTGTTTGTTTTCAGATCATTTTAGACAGTTTAAGTCACTTCATGTTGTCTGGCAACCACTGAAAACTATTTATACCCTGATATTCAAGTATTTTAGCAACATTTAATCTGGGTCTCCAACTGTCATCTCCGATGGGTTCCAGTATTGTGACAAAAAATTTTTTATCAAATCCATTTGAGTAATTAAAGATGGCACATTAATAATCCCTGTGGGATCTCTTATTAATTCCCTCTTAAAATTCCCCATTAATTATTTGGTCAAACTGGAAATTTGTCTGCATGGCTAAATGAGACAGAAAAACTAACAATATAAATGTGTTCTTTGGAGGCATTTTAGCCTTTGTC
>JAPZDY010000006.1:11578129-11591598 GCA_029783645.1 Ctenochaetus hawaiiensis | reverse complement strand
CTTTAGACAGGTCACTGAAATACAAAGATGTGACAAATGTAGATATATCAGTGCAAAATATCTACGCTTTGACAATGGTTTAGGAGACATAATGAACATAAAAACATAGTGTGAAAATGTATCTGTGTTTATTACCTGCCAAAGAGGAACCAGTCCTCCTTGCTGTTCCTCCACTCTATCACAGTGGCAAGGATAGCCTGCACTACCTCCTCCTCCACCTGTGTGTTGGCTTTTAGACAGCACAGCAACACCGCAAGACACCCATATATATCTGTGACAAACAGACAAAACTTACTATTTTATTGGTTCAAAATTTAAAATATCCATTTATGCATATGTATGTTTGTTTGCTTGAGTGTGTGTGTAAGTGTGTGTGTGTTTGTCTGGGGGTATTCTCACTCTCATTTTCTGGCCAGTTGATTATTCCTGCAGTGGCCAGAGCAACGAGAGTCTCTCTGTCTTCTTTGGTCATGGTGGGGCAGAGCACCTGGAGCGTGCTCAGTTTGCTTTGAGACACTGGAAACAAACTGACCAAACAAAGACGGTGTTCATTATGCAGCACAGGAGTAAGAGCTGCCAAGTGGCCGCTCTGAATCTAAAATTAAAACAAAGCGTTTAAAATTACATGAATACACAAATGATTAACCTCTCTGCACTGCCGTAAAGCTTCCTCACAGCTGCACTGTGAGTGGCTGCCAAGTTGTTGGTCCTGATGTAATTTTCTAGAGTCAGAGACCACAGACCTCCATCCTCCACTGACCTACATGGAAACAATAAAAATTACACATTTTCAGTTGATATAATTTCAATCACCTGTAAAAATAAGCATGCATAAATCGACGACTTGCTGCTTTAGAGGCAGATGCACTGATTCAGTTTTTTTAAGGTTCTTTTTTTGTTTCTGTTTTACTTTAAAGAAAAAGTAGAGTTAAACAAATCAAACACACCTATGTTTTTAATGATATCAAATGATATCATGTGTATCTTGTGCGATCATAATTCTAAAATTATTACACATTCACCTTGAGTAGAGTGTCTCCAGCAGATCTTTCTTTGAAACCTGGTTGTGAAGTCCCTCTGACAGCCCCCACTCAGTCAACAGGTTGTAATAGGCGGACACTATTGCAGGGCTGTACTCTACCTCCTTACACCACTGCAGTGCATACAACAGTTCTGAAACTGCCATAGGAAACCAGACAAATATACAAACATGTTAAACAGCATCATAGAATGACATACGCTTAAAAAAAACAAACAAAAAAAAAAACATGTAAAATGCAAAGCTGCAAAAAAGTGTCTGGCATGGTTGTGTGTACCTGTGTGCTTGAGATTTGGCAGGCGTGAAGGACATCCTGCCTCTTTTTGGTCACAAGGTATGACTGTGACACACCGGGCCACCTTCCCCAGCAGGGCACATGCACAAAAGTGGGCCGGCAGCCTGGTTAACACCCTAAACTTCCACACGTCCATGGAGGATTTTTCGCAGACTCCTCTGTGACGGCTTGACAGTAAGGGGGTTTTGACCCACTGCAGGAAAAAAAAGGAAAGATCAACACATGAATGTGAAGTATTTTGTAAGAAGGACTGAACCCTTCCTTTCCATATAAGTAATCCCCCTTTAATACTGATGACAGATTGGCTGGCTCACCTGAGGAGGTAAGGCTTGTCTGATTCTTGTCCAATCTGTCTGGCTGGGTGTCAACAGTGTAAAGAACTGGACTAGGAGGGGAGACTCTTGATCGCAGACAGAGACGATTGTCTCCACTAGGCTCTGTACAGCCAGAACTAGAACCTGTAAACTAAAATGCAACATCAAAAAGAGTTAGCTGAAAGGCTGTCCAGATTTAGACACACTGAACAGGCACACATTTGAGCAAGGATTCATGGCTTTAAAAACTGGGTTGGAGGAAAGCATTCTGGTACCTTTTAATGTCCATAGAGACGGTGAGTAGTTGGTTTTTCACCCATATGGCTGCACTGTGCAGGAAACCACCTTCCTTGACCTCATTTTCAGTGTGTTGGACTAATGACTGGACTCCAGTTACACACACTTTCCTCAGCTTCTCTAAAAGAGGGTCTTTCAAAGCAATATCAACAAACATTAGTCATTTAGCTTACCTGACAAGTGTATGTTAGTAGACTGTGCCAGCACCTACCAGACAGGTGACTGTGTGTTTGATCTTGAGCTGTGAGCTCGAAGACGGTGAGTAAGAGTTCCTCAGCAGAGAGAAGCAGAAGACAGTCTTGTATAGAAGAGAAGAATGTTGAGGCCACATCACAGATGAAGGAGATGAGTGGCTCCATGTTGCCTGCATCTGAAAGACTCTTTGTCTCAGACAGAGTAGCGTGGAGCTTCTCCAAGATCTTCTCCATGTACACCTCCCCAATAAGAGGCACTGCCCAAATAAAAACAGATCAAATAGATGATCATATAGTTTAGCATCTGACATGAAAAGTCACAAAAAAGTCCTTTTCCAGATACTGAAAATATATTTGTTGGTGCCTGTATGTTTGTACTCACCATTGTTGTGGTGCTGAGAGAGGACGAGGCTGATAAGGGTCCAACTGTGGTTGCTTGTAGAGGACGTGGTACTGGGAGAGCTGCTTCCCACCTTGCACAGCTCCTCAGTCAGCTCGAGAAGTCGCTCACCCAGAACTGAACCTTTCAGCCAATCACTACAGCTCTTAAGAGCATCTGGATCTGCACATGCCTGGCAGAAGAGATAGCAGTGCAGCAGGAATGTTTATAACGGTGTATATGTGATGTACTGGCAGAAAACACACTCTGACAAAACAGAAAACAGAAAGGCACATACCCTTTGTATAATTTGCAGGATAATTCCCCACTGTAAATCCATCTAGAACACAGAAAAAAACAGAAACAACAGCACAATAAAGGTTGAATCTATGACAAGAGGGATCATGACACTTCTTGTTGGTCATGTGAATCACAGAGGTCATATGTTATGACATATGCATCCTTACCGTGGTGATGTGGTTGAGGATGCGAGTGCTCTCCTGCAAGCTGCAGCAGTACAGTGAGCTGAAGACCATCTCCACCAGATGCTCAGTGTCTCTGCGGCCCTTCTCAGCCAGCCACACCACCACCTGCTCCAACAGGAACTGCATTGCTGGATTTTTCATATTCAGCTCATCCCGCTGCTCACTGTCACTTATTTCATTTTCCCATTTGCCCAGTGTCTAAAAGAGGCACAGGTAAAGGAAAAGGTTAATTCCATCAGTGAATTTTAAGAGCTGCAAGAAAGATGACTGAAGTTAAAGCGCACTTTTATCTCTGATCATCAAATATGACTTACCCTGAAGACCCTTTGTGTGTGGAAAGACCGCAGGAGAAGGGAGAGGAAAACAAGATGTCTCTCTGACTTTTTCTCATTTACATGCACCAGGCACAGTTGGGCCAGCTGGCACACTACATTCTCAAAATGCTGGGTCTGTGGGGACCCAAATGCCGTCTCGTTCACAAGCTCTGACACCGTCTGCACAGGTTTCTCAACACCATCCCCCTCAACTCCAGTTTCCTCTGTGTCCTCTGGCGTAGAGAAACAGATCTTGACAGATTTCTTCTTCTGAATGTGCTTTCTTCTTACTCTCTCAGGGTGACGCATTACCTGGAGGCATAAGAGAAAATGTGACCAGATTTATTCAGGCACTTTGTTTTCTCCTTTCACTCTGGCCATTTTTTAAGACATGAATGGCTCTGACAACCATACTAATTGGCTGCATCCTTGGTGTCAATATGAAGATTTCAACAGGGATTATGTCTGAGGCAGAGATTCCCTGAAACCAAACTCACCTGCAGCAAAGTGGCTATCCCTTCCAAAGCCTGTGGATCTGGTTCCTCTTTGTCAGCATAACGCACAAACAAAAGGCCCAACCCCTCCCAGAAGTCATCTAGAAGCTCCTGGTAGACATCCTTGCTGTCATTTGCTTCACTTCCAACATGTAAACCTGCCTTCTTTTCCCAGGAAACAGCCAATTCAGTAACCACAAGAAATAGAGGACCATTGTGAAGGGTGGGATTTCCCAGAGCTTTTTCCAGGAGTGGTAGCAGCTACAAAAGGACAAACAAAAAAGTGTTAAAAAAAAGGTGGGGACTTAGGAAGATTGAACATGATTGGAAAAAAGTTTGTCAGATTGTGTTATCTCACCTGCTGTGAAATAAGCATGGTCCGAATTTTTTTCTGATCTTCCTCTTCTTTTGTATTGCGCAGTATGCAGTACCTCAAGCACTCAACAACAGAAGTCACTATAACTGCACTTTCTGATGGGCTGGTCGCTGCACGCTCACTGGACAGTCTGAGACACACACACACACACATACAAAAAAAACAAAAAAAAACAATGTTATAGAGTGACACAGCAATTATTTAACTTTTGACAAGAACAACAGATTCTTCAGATGTGTGGACATTACATACAGTACATTCAAAATTATCAGTCAGTGGAAAGAATCATGTTTCACTAGAATGAATCAGAAAAAAAAATGTTTATGTTGTCTATGCCTAAATGTTTTAAATGTTTATGTTTAAGAATAATAATTGATAAGAATTGATAATTCATAAGAAATTATTACTTTTCTTACATTGTAGTTAGAATTTGCATAGAATCATTAATTTAATGAGAAGTTTCTGTTGACACACACAAAAGTAAATTACCCTTGCATGAATGTAGTGAAGAAGGTGGTGTAGAAGTCCAAGGTTGGATCAGTGACCTCTTGGGGCAGTTTGCTGAGGAGCGGCATCAGATTAGGATGGAATGCTTTAGCCATGCCTTTGCCACCCTCTCTTAGCAGTGCCCAAAGTTTTGGTAAGAAACCCTTCTTGGCATTCACATGTGTCCAGCAATCCTGAAATAGGAACAAGAAATCCAAGATCAGACACATTTTGACACTAAAGTGGCTCAACAACATATGAAACATCTAAACTGCTGTTTAGACATTTGTCTTCCCCCCTTATGCTACCTATTAAGTGTACTGTAATAACATATGGCATAGACAACAATACAGAGCACCTGACAATATAATGGCATTGACATTACTGTTTATGTGAGGCCATGCTTTGAACACAAGCTTACAGGGATTGTAGACACAACACGAAGAACAGCTTCCCACACAGGAGGCAGCACTACAGGCTCTGTGTCGTCAATGCTGAGGAGAACAGCAGGGCACAGTCGTGCAGCTTCAGCCTGGACCAGTCCTGGCATGAACTCACACAAAGCACACATCATCTCGAAAAATGCCCCTCGCACCTGTGGAGCATCACAAAGTGGTAGTTAAGAAAATATCTTCTTCCCAGCAGAATACTGTTTTTTTTATTTATCTGTATATCTGGCAGAACAATCAGATATACTTTAGCGTCTGATGTAGTTGTAGCCTTTTTGTGTTATAGTCTCTCAAGTGTAGGAGTCGAAAAGAATGTGTGTTGACTTTATGAGATAAAATAATAATACATAATCTGTTTTCAACCTAGAAAATAGTTTTCTTTTGAACAATTTGCATTCACATTTAAACATGACTATGGTGGCAGAGCACATCAGATAAATTAGATGAAAATAAAAGTAAATTTGGATTCTTCATCAAACTCTCCTAGAAAAGGTCACTTGGGGCATCAAGAAATGTAAGGAACCTGATCGCTTCTTCTTAGCTTATGGTTATGCAACATATACAGATATTGGGATGTGACAAATTACTCTCTACAATCCATGCAAACTACAACTTTCAATCAAATGGAAAATCCACTTAAGATATTGTGACGAAAACATGAAGTTCAAGTGTAAGACAGTAAATTTAGTACCTTCTTTTAGTTGAATAAAATTGCTTTATGTGTACATAGCACCACATGAATCGGTTCATGAGGCTTTTTTTCTACTACACATGCATTGTCTGAGCAGCAAAGCAGTGCTACTCAGGGCCAGTACCTGTGGTGTCTTGTGCTTGCTGTACTTCCAGAACTTCCCAGAGCTCATAAGTTCTGCCAGCCTTTGCTCCAGGGCCATCCTGTCATTCTGGAGCAGCAGGGAGAGCAGTCTCTTAATCCCCAAAAGAGAACTAGTCAGCATGCGTACATATTTGGCTTCTCTCTCCTCCTCTGTCACGCTTCTACAGAGCAGAGGAAACTGGTGACTCTGACAGAATACATTTTAATTTGTCTTCTCAGTGAAAGAAAATGACATAGTAGCTATGATGAGCTAAACCTCTAACTTACTGTGGATCACTCAATGTGTCAGCTGTTTCCTTTAGCAAGATGTCCTGCAGTACCTGGAGTATAAAAACAACAATTAAATGATAAATTCAGGTTGTTAGATAACACCTTGTCAACACACTACTTACATTAAGGATCTCATCCTTGCAGAAGCTGAGAGCTTCAGGCTGTTTGGTAGGAGAGAAAGCAGCCTGAAAAGCCCGGCATGCAGCAGAGGCTGCAGGCGTGTAGGTGTCACACTGGGACAGAATCCAATGGCCCATCAAGCTCTTCAAAAAAGGGGCCAAGCTGCGGCGCACCTTCAGCACCAGCTGCTCAAAGGCCTGCTGCGTGGCCTCCCTGATCCGGCGATCATGATCCTACAATGAGAATGACAACATACTTCAAACACAATGATGATAGTTGGATTATAAATTTTGCATTTTAATTGTACTATTTACAAAGTGTGAAAAGCACTTGTCTGTGATACAAAAGAGGCATGAATGTGTGGTGAATGACCAGCTCACCACTGAAATCTTGCAATAAATCCTGGGCCAGTATGGCAGCACCCCTTTAACCTCCTCTGCATCCCGCTCTTGACACATGGACCCAAAGTCCTGCACAGCCTGAGAAGAGTACACAGCATCAAGACACAAATCTGGACCAAAATCTGGGAGAAATTTCATTTAATCAATGAGAGGTAGGTTACAGAACATATGTTTCATAGAAATTACAAAGCACTGTTTATTATATGTGGTTATTGTTCCAACTCACTTTCAGTCTGGTGACAACATCCCTCTTTGAGAGTTTCCTGAGCACCAGGCGGAAATCAGCATCTACCAGGTTGTCTATCTCCTCGGCGCCGTGGACAGCGGGCACATAGCTCAGCTCCAAAGTGACCGATGAGTCAAAGCCCACGAAACCCGGGATGACACCACCCTCCCGGGCCAGTGCCTCGGCAGCTCGGCCGCTACTGGACGGCTAGAGGAGAAGGCAGAGAGAAAATGTGTAGTGTAGTAATATATAATCCCATAACTATAGTGACGTTGGTCACACGGAGAAGTTGTGTTATGAAACAGCAAGGACAACACAGTCACACGTAGCGTTAACGTTAGCTTTTAGCACGAAGTTTACGTTAGCTTGTGCTCGGTTAGTTGTTAACAGTCTTACTTCAACACAGTAAGTTAATTTACAAGAACTGCTACCTACCCGAACATTTCCTTTAGTGCGCTGTTTATTCTTACCCCCCATGGACAGGCATTAATCCTAAAAGTATCAGTTTCCTATGACAAATGTGTGGCTAGCTTCGCTAGTATTGATGATCCAGTATGAGAGTGTCTGATCGTACTCGTGTTACGGAAAGTAAGACTTCCTGTCTAAATTTTTCAAAATAAAGCGTCATCATCACGACTCTGACTGAACGCTCTGGCTATACTCCATGTTTAGAATATATGCTTTATAAGCCTCTTGCTCTCAAAATTGTAATACTAAAAATTATAACATTTGAAGACACCTTTTTTCAATTTCCACTATTTTTAAATTTAATATAAAATAATTTCCCATGAATCCCTTGCCATGTGTGTCCAAGTTGTCTTTGGAGGTTAAGATAACAATAAATTATCCTCTCAACTATCAGTTGACTAAATTTCTTGCAACAAGACAGCTTGGAAAGAAATACCATTGTTGCAACTAATGCAAATCACAGGAAGACCTCAGGATGCTTTCTGGAAGTGTTTTAAAAAAGAAAGCTACAATCTTGCTGGTGTGTGTAGGTGAAAGTAATTTTTCGTGCTTGATAGTGTGGGGATAGTATCTGAAGAGTTTGATCCACCTGCACAGAGTTTTCTATTGCTAACTTAAAATTCCCCATGATTCTTACACACAGAACTAAAACACAACATATCTGATCCTGTAGTCATTTTTCTGTTCCAATCAAACTGCTGGAACTGTGAAAGCTCTGAGGAGCATCAAGCTGTGCCAGCGTTTGTCAAAGCACATTAGAGACTGGAGCTAAAAACAGTCAAACCGCAGCCAAACAGCAAGGGGACACATAGAGGCCTTATTTATTAGGGTTGTAATAACTAGTTATTTTGTCTTGGTTTGTGTTCAGTGGAACTGTGACTGAACATGAAAAGGCCACAGCCAACTGAGGTTTTTGTTTTCCTTTCCGGGTAAATCCCTGTACAGTTTAGAGCTCAAATGTGAGTTTAAATTGATTTTCAGGGAATTATTAAAAAATTAAGTAGTGGAAAAAGTTTAAACAAAGTTAAATCAGTCTGATAAGATGCACCAGTCCTCTTTCGTACAGAAAGATAAAGAGTGCAATTCATGGTCTTCAGCAAACATGAAACATTTAAAACTCAAGCATCTTTTTTGGCACACATCTGCATCTCTCAGAAATAAAAATCAAAAACAAAAGCAGACTGAGCTGTGTGCATTTTATTCACAGAAACAGATTCCTTGCAACCTGCAGGAAAATACATAAAATACTTCACTGAACAATGTTCAGACAATGTGGATTTTAAATGACAGGCTTCACATTATAATTGACAGAAAATCAAAATGTAAGCAGCAGGCACTAATTTTTGAGCTCACGTGAAACAATCACATCTTTTATTTTAACTCTCAAAGTGTCTGAGTTCAGCCCGTACTTGTAAATATTTTATATTGAACCCATACACCTTCAGAGAATAAAATAAAAAGGATGAATCAGGTTGATTGTGGGTGCCTTTCCACAACTTGTTCAGACAATATAAAATGTGGTTTAGAATTCTAACTGTAATGACCTTTTGAAAGTTATTCAGATTTTGAATCATATCCATCTGCAAATTTTGTCTCCCTTGCATTTTTATTTGAGCGATTCGTCCCGTCCATCACATTATAAACTCTTGGCTCTTTAGTGTTGCACAAAAGTGAACAACTTTCTGCATCAAATATAAGATAAATGTGTATTGGACTGTAAACCAGAGGTGGAAGAGATACCAGGTAACAAGCACCAAGTATAAAAAAATTACTTCTCTCCCAAGATCTCTCTGCACCATCAACCCTTTGACCAAACAATTTCTCTGAGCGGCAGCATAGTATATGCCTACGTGGTTCTTGAACAACATTCGGTTTTTGTGATTACTAACAAACTGCTATCTGTAAATGCAGATTTTAACAGATTTGAATTAACAGATAAGTGTTCTCAATGTGCTGAAAATGCATTTGCTGATCTCTCACCCGCACTTGATTTCACCCAACAACAAGGTTTATTGTGTGTAAGAAAACATTGGTTGCCTTAACACAGTTTAACATACAATTGATTTATTATGTTTCCTTAGGTGATTGTGCATTTATGCATTTTCAAAATGTAATCATTGGTACTTTTTAGACTCAATCAGATGCACAGTAAAATGAAGCTGGAACAGTGACTTACAGTCTGACAAACTGATACTGATACCAAAACCCTCAAAATTAACATCCAAATTGTGTAGTGTATTTGCGTCCAAATACATGCTTTTTTTTAATGCTTTTTTAAGTATCTATAAAAGTGAGTGACCAAATTCTATTCATTTCTGTTAAATGGAGCTAAAAACACACATTCGTGTTTGTAAAAGGAGAGATTTTGTGGCAATAAATTACTCAATTGAATTTAGAAATCAACGAAGGGCTTCAAATAAAATTCATCTAAAGTAAATGGATAAAATTGTGATTTTACACCTCTGTTTTACATCACAGATCACAATCTAAATACATTTCCCGTAGTCTAACATGGAATAAAGTATCTGATAAGGCTACATATTATATTTATATCATGAACTGCATACATTGCCTTAAAAAAGTACACATTCAGATATTATCAAGGAGTAATCATCTTAAATTTGTTTTCCTCCTTAATTATTCAAAGTCATTTATCATTCTCTTTTTCAAAGAGTTGGTGAGTTTCACCCTCTGATGAGAGCAGCCATTCGTATAACCAAACTAAGTTCAGTACAAACGCACAGGTAACTCGCAAAATTACAAAGAAATGACAGAAGGAATGTTTTTGAGTCCGAAACAAAGTCATTTTTGTTTTCTAATAAACCAATTTTGGTGTTTACTGATTTTTAACAACATTAAGTGTTTTTTTTTTTAAATTTTACCAGTTACCTGTGTGAATACAATCCCAGTCAGTCACTGTATCACATTTGACACTCAAAACACACTGCTGAACGGATCCTGGGCTTTTACAGTCCCCAAAACATATCCAATCCCATTACATGATCATCACCACCTCTGAGCTGTTATAACACCTTTTGAAAATCTTTAAGTTACTCAGAAAGATCAGCCAGAACTGTCCGTGTCTTGTTGAGTTAACCCTGAAGCCTCTCCCGAAGTCTGGTCCCAAGTCAACCGAGCTGAATGTCGGCACCTGGTGGAAGCAGCGTGCAGAAACGAGGGTCCAGTTTGGGCACAAAGCCTTTAAAGTCTCTGGAAGCCTGAGTCCCAAACACATCTAGCAACTGTCTGTTCATCAAAGCGAACCTTGGAGAGAGACAGGCAAATACCTCTGTACTGACATGACGAATACAATTCTTAGAACAGATTACCTTTACAGAGACAGAAACTGTCTGATAACTGAATCTATTAATAGGCATTAATTAAATTGTTCATATGGAATAGCTAACTAGCCAAATAGTGCTATAAATAACATTTTACCACCAATTACAATCCATTTAAGGTCCAAATAGAAGCATGTACTGAATGTGCAAGGTTGCTTTCTAGTTTGAACTTGCTATGGAAGTGCATACTGCTTTTAAATGCTGACTCAAGGGTATGAAACTGGAACTGATCAGAACACATTTTATTCCACATGTGACTTCAGTCATGAGTTTCACAGAAATGTAATGTAATTAATGTCAAAATGTTACATATAGCACCTTTAACAGGAACACCTTACGTCTCTCTATAATGTAGCTTACTTCTTTAACACTGTGGGTGAATTTTAAAATCAAACCCTAAGGTTAGTGTAACTGGTGTTCTGATTATTATCTAATAAAATATGATTTGACAGCTGTTTATTTTCACATCATCCATTCATACCTGCCCTGGGTTAAACGCAGCAGGAACTTCCAGTATGTTGGCCTGAGGTTCTGCACTTCCATCACAGCCTGTGTAAACACAATGAGTCATACAATATGTTCTTACTCAGCACTAAAAAAAATGCATGTGAAGCATATATATGTGCTTATGTGTGTGTTACTTACAGCTTGGAAACAGATGGCAGTGGAGATGGCATACAGGACTCTGTCTGCATGAGGAAAGTAAGGGAACCGTCCAGCCTCGATGCCCTTGAAGTACATGGTCTAAAGGTAGAGAGGCAGATTACATGTGCTGTTACTGATAAACTGTCCAATACAGATATAAAACATGTAGAATATCTCTACCTTGCAAATCAGTGTCTCTTTCTTTAATTAAAAAGAAGGCTTTTATGAGGATATTAATCCAAATATTAATTAGGTTAATTTACTATTTAAAAAGTAAATTGATTTTAGTAAATTACTGTTAGTTTGTACCCAAAATCTGATTAATAATGGTCTTGGCAATGTTACTTCTATTATTATATGAATCTGCTTTGTGTTCAGGGAGATTTTCTTTTACCTCTACCAGTTTTGTGAAGAGGTACATGGATATCGTTGTGCTTTTGTAGAAAAACATTGAAATACCAGCCAGGAAGCCTTGAAAGACAGAGAAAAAGGAAATGGGACAGCTTTCAGACGGTGTAAATCAGCTGGAACATGACAATATCAGAGGAGGATTGCTCTACAAGGACTTTATTTGACAGTTTACATAATTCTGTCTAACCAGCAATCAGTGCATGGAGTTCATCGTCAATGTTGCGCACCCAGCGCAGCAAGCAGCTTGTTCCCTGAGTGAAGGAGAAATACATTAAAGAAGACTTGAATATGTAGTTCTCAGAAGAGATATAAAGAGATACTGTAATATGGAAAGATGGGAAATCTTGACAAAAGTTAAACCAAACACAGCATGAAAGGAACAATCAGATTACACAAATCAAGTGTGCATGTGTGTGCATGTAAAGTTAAAATATTCTTTTTTTGCCAACATACAAGAACAGAAGCAAGACAGAAATAAGACAAATAACAGCCAAGTATAAGTCAGTACCTTGTAGATACTGACGAAAGACCCTAAAAAGGCCCCTAGCTGGAAGTTCTCTTTGTTGTAGAAGAGGGAGGGGAGCCGTGAGGGTTTAGAGAACATCTGTCTGAAGGCTGAGGGCACTTTAAGACAACACTGTATCAGGTAGCCAATACTGAACATCCTGACAAAACCCTGCACAATGACAGGAAAAAATATGCATACAATGTTGTATTACTGACATTTAATATTAAAGAAATTTTAGCATTATAAATGCATCAACATAACAAACATGTCTTACTTTAATGCAGTAGGAAATGCAGTTGTCTTGGTAATGTTTACAACATCTGTGTCTTGGACCCTTTTTGCATCTAGAATTTGAAAAAAAAACATAAATCCGGGTAAATTCTGGGTGTATCAATATGTGCATATAAAAATATGTTTATCCTCTTACATTGATTCTAGCAGCTCTTTTGTAAAAGCGACCAAAGTTTTCTTCCTGGAGCTGAGCCTTTCTGCTGACGCCTGCGAGTCCTGAGTCTCTATAGCAGCTGTCCTCTCAAAGGGCCTTGTGCAGGTGTGTTCTGCCGCGACAGATTGCGTGGGAATCTCTTCTTTCCCAATTATGAACCTTAAAATGCACACCACATCCATGAGCTTTACCAAAACAATGTCAGTATTCTAAATCATGGCATCTGCGTGAACAAAGTGAACTTACTTTAATGCAGAGAATGCAAAGCCTTTGAGACCATCTTTACTCCTGCAGTGCAAAACACAAAATTGAATTCAAACTCCTAACATCTGCTCTTCGTTTTTAATATTTGAAAACCATGCATGATAAACAATGTCAATGTTTCACTTTTAACAGAAACAATCAGTTCACTGTGCTGTTCTGACCTGAAGAAGAACATATAGAGTGATGCAGTAATGCAGAACAGGAGCACCTAAAAGCATCAAGAAAGTAAGAGTAAAAACGAAGCCATGGATAAAGATTTACACCATACAATAGTGCAGTGCTTCTCAGTTGTTTTCTGTTAAGCCCCCCCTAGGAAGAAGAAAACATTTTGCACCCCCCCACCCCCCCACCCCCCACCCTCTGCCACGACTATAAATAGTATCATTTGTCTATAAAATTGTAACAAGTACACC
>JAPZDY010000006.1:11539614-11578029 GCA_029783645.1 Ctenochaetus hawaiiensis | reverse complement strand
CGGCTGGGATAGGCTCCAGCCCCCCCCCGCGACCCTGCAGAGGATTAAGCGGTATAGAAAATGGATGGATGGATGTTTCTCGGGGTCACACGCGCCCCCCCCAGCATTTCACCACGCCCCCCTATTTGAGAAGCACTGCATTAGTGCAACAGCTGCTGCACAGAGGATATATATTTGTGTATCTTTAAGGCATAATATGTAGGATTTTCATTAAAAAACAAATTCTGCAGATAACCTGCCCTCTGACTGGAATTTCTTATTTTCTCCTTAATTTGTTTCGATGATTTTCTATGGGATGTTTCCTTGCATCATCCTTTGGACCGTCTTTTGCAGCACCCAGCCGATAACAGCTCCTCCTTGCCCATGTCTGTGTCATGAGCTGCAAGTCTTTTTATCTGTTTGACGAAAGGTGCGTGCGCACACACACACACAGAGCAAAGAGCCAAACAGCAGGGAGGGTCAAGAATGCACTTGGGCCGAATTCAAACAAAATCCAGTATTACAGGACCTTCCAGCAGGGTTGTGAGGAGAAGTGAGCATTTTCATTGGTACTTAAGAATGTACCGTAGGAAAAAAAAAACCCAGAAAGTTACATTTTTATTGTCTGACTGACTGCTCTTTCATGTATAACACTGTTTCTCTGTCTAGCTGAGGTGGGGAGGAGAAGCCAGCTTTGAATATTGTATTTGCAAAAAGTAACGTATGATTCCTGCATATTATGCCTCTACACATTCGTGTGAAAGCACAGTGGGAACAGGGTCATTCTAGCTCTGTTTGACAGCATTCCGAAGAATACATTTTTAGAAAGTTAGATCACAGATAGCATGCATTTCTCAAATATACTGCTTTAAGTTTAGATGCTTTTCTACAGCTGGTTGAACAGTAATGAGAAAAGCCATGTTAACAGAGCTAAAACCAACCTAAGGGTCCCTGGAGAGAGATGAAGCATTCCTGTATTATGTGCTATATCATGTAACCCCTGAGTCCCATATTTAGCCTGTTCACTTTCAGCTCACCCAGACCACCAATTTATCATACCTCTCCGTGTTTGATGGGTTTGATGAAGCCTCGTGTCACTGCCATGCGGAACAACGTTTCAGTGGCCTGACAATAAGATTACACTGTTACAAACACACTGTGTGGCAAAAGAAGATATGTCTTATTACATATAATAAATCATATTCAAAGAAACAGAGTGGCTCTTACAAGATTTGTCATGTATATTGTTAGCAGCCCTCTCCTGGTGGGGGGAAAAAAGGAAGAAATGTATAAATTCTCAATAAAGAATCAATATTTACACGGCCTTCTTTAATATTTGAGATATGACTAGTACCTAAATATTAGGTCCTAGAACAAAAGTGCTATTTTTTTTGTCTTTTGCTTTTTAGTTAAAGACATGAACATATTATTAAGAGTAGGAGGATGCAAGGAGAATCTAGTTCAAATAAACAGACAGGAATCATACCTGCTCTTACGCTCCAGGAGAATGGCAATATAGGAGGCGGGCAGTGCTGAGCCGAACCCAACAGACCAGGAGGTGAACCCTCCCATAAGTTTCCTGGAGTAAGAAAAAAGAGCTTTATTTCAATGTTAGTTTGGTGTTTTTTGTTTGTTTGTTGTTTTTTACTGGAAAGTAGTAAATGGATTTATGTTAAAGTTAGCACAGATTTGTTTTAAATTTCTGTTTTAATTCAAAATGCACCTGGGTGCACAGTCCACAATGAGCATGTTTAAGATGCAGCAGAGAGCTGCATGGGACAAACACTGTAGTAAGTGTGGCCTTGTTGCTTCGCAGCATGTGAGGTGCAAGGTAAGGGGACTTTGACCAGAGTGACAGAGAGACCAGCACTCACTGTATGTATGTAAAGCTGGCAGTCATCAACAGCCATCTACAGCAGCTGCTATTAGACTCTCTGTGTCCACAGCTTTGAAAGTCACTGGAGTCACATTCACAGCCTTTTGTAAAAGTTTCTGTGCTTTATCTGTGTTGTAGCTGAGCTAGCAGCTCAGCGAGGCTCTCCGGTGTTTGTGCGTGTGTGGGTTAGTGCATAGCTGTAGCCTAGTTGCTTATCATGGGATCATCATTAAGGAAGAATGCAGTTGAGCCCTCAAAAGCACAGGTCCATAACATTGCTCCAATAAAAAAAATAAAATAATAAAATAAAAAAATGAGTAAAGTTTTCGCAAAAAATAACACAAACTCCTGCGAGCAATAACTTAAAGATATGTTGGTATGAAATGTTTAATTTTTCATTAAAACACTGAACACATATGTTCGACCTGAAGGATAAACGCAAGTCGCTTTAATGATAAAAATGTCATGTTTACATAACCTCTGCTTACAGAAATACTTCAAAGGGAATATTTAAGTAACTTTGAAAACATTTGAGAAAAACAGGCCAAAGAACCTAAGTTACCCTCTCAGCATAGAGTGGCTGCTGCCGTTGTGTAAATATGCTCAGTTCATGCTACTGTGTAAACCACTAAACTTTCAGTTTCAATGACAAACAATTACACTGATCCACAGATCTATTCTTTTTAGTTCTGACATCATTGCATCTAATCCTCTAAATTTCAACACAGCTGTGTGATTGACACCTTGTATCTGTGTGACATTTCCTGAACCAGCTTACCTGAGAATGCAGAAGAAAACAATGTAGAGACCTCCATTGGCAGTGAGGAAAGAGGTAGACCATAGGATTTCAGGGAGAAGCCTTTTTAAATAGTAATCCTTCTTCTTTCTCCTTAGAATTGCAGCTATCTGCAACATATGAAAGTTGAGTGGCACTCACTGATGTAATGTCAGGTCATTCAGTTTGGTTGCCAAACTATTGCAAAATCATTCAAAAAATCATAACGGATTATATTCGACTATGCACTTAAAATGGTTGTTTGAACATTTGCTTACAATGCCCCCAAACTACTAAAGAATCATAGCTGACCGGTCAAACGAGTTAACTCGGGAATTCATCGTTTTGCATAACTTGTCTGATGATGTTAGCCTCACTTGGTTAGCTAGCTAACTTAAGCTGCAGTGTGCAAGTCTAAATACTGCAGGTCGAACCGCAAAACTTACCAGGTAAAGCGGGGCGTATATTTTGAAAGAGACCTCCAAGGCGCTCCGGGTTACAGCCACAGCAGACTGTACACATGAGGGATCCCAGGTGTGACCGATTTCGTAGCAGTTGTACGGTATTTTGCTGAGAGCAGCCATGTCTGTAGCGTACACTGATAACCAACAGCAGAGGGAGGGCAGCGCGTTGTCGTGCGCGTTCACAGGGAGGACAACGCAGTTACGCAAAAAAAGTTGGACACGTGCACGGTACTTTCGAGGCAGGGCCGTCCCACTGATTAATAAATTGATAAATTATGAGTCAGTCTTTAATTTGACATGTGTCGACAAAAACAAAAACTATAGGGACAACTGGCAGAAATGACATTTGACAAATGTATGGACAAATAAGTTAATTACATCCTATGTGGAAAAGCTTTCGGTTTACATCTATTCAGCACTGAAATCATCGCTTAAAATCACTTAAATTCTTTTTTTGTGTGTGTATCGGTTTAAACTTTCAGAATTATGCGTGTCTTCCAATACCAGTCTCTATACCTGAGTTGTCAAAACTGAAAAGGCCCATTGAGAGACATGACACTGAGAAAAAGCCCATTACTCATTAAAAGATTTGTAGCCTATTAAAATGATGAGTAGCTGTGACCAGATGTAAGAGGTTTGTTCTTTGCTACAGTGCTAAAAGCACCACTTTCCCTACTTGCTCACTGTAGATATAATTGAATGGCCTCCAAATGCCTAAATCTGGATTAGATTATGTGAAAAGAATTTAATCATTGCTGTAAAAAGTGTGCTGGTGCTGAAGTGGATGTTTCTAATGTATAGAGAAGCATTTTGATAGTTTTTCTCATATATATTTCTTGACAGTAAAGTTATGCTGGCCATCAAGCATAGCATGGGAATCTAAAAGTTTCAGTTTAGCTGAGCTGCAAGAGATTACTTTAATGTGTAACGTAAATAATACAGACATCTGCCTACAAGAATCATCATACTGAATTTACAGATTCCAGCTATCCCGGGCTGGAGCCTGACTGAGACTAAATTAAAGCATAGATGATCTTGTTGAACAATGTGTTCCTTCTGTGGGCTTGGATTTCAAGGGGGCATGCTGGTGTTACAAGACAAAAGAGAACACAATCACCTCCTGAGCCAAACTGAACCCTGGTGACCTATAAGTACAGAACTGAATAATAACAACATGAAGTAGCCTACTTTTTTCAGCCTTGCTGCTTATTTCCTGTACAACCACTACTTAAATCCTTTGTTTTTACACCATAACAATACTGTGCTTGTTGGAGTCAGACTGTACAGATACAGTTGTACAGATAATAAAAAAAGTAAGCTCAAGAATCACACTTCCCTAATAAATCAGAGGAAAAGACAAGAGTGACAATAATGTGGTTAAACTGTTCATTTATAATTAAGACATTCTTCATTCACACTGTGGTTGACACATTTTCTACAAATGTTCTGCTCAGAGTTGGTCAGCAGGTGTCAGCCTCACCCCTTTAATGCACAGTATGACAAAGCTTAAGCTAAGAAGATGCAGGGATGTTGGTGCTGGGCTTTAAGTTTCACATTGGTGTAGTGCAACTGGTGCACAGCAGTGTGAAAAGGTTCAGGTCTGTTATGTTGCATGCACCTGTCTCTAAAACTTTCCCAGACTATTGTCAGCTTATCAAAGCAATGCTTCAGTAGGAACTTGACCTAGACTTGTATGTCATTGTGGTTAACACCTCAGATAGAGCACGTGTTCAATGTCTCTGACTTTCTTCCATTACTCTTAACACCTATTGGTCCAGATATGTCCATGACCCCTGACCTAAAAACCTCTGAAACCTACCCAATGAAAATGTCTCAATACATATTTGCCCTTTTATGGAAATTGAATTATCTTGACAAGAGGAACATGAAAATGCACCTCTGAGCAGATTTGACTCAAGCAGGAATCTTATTTTTATTTCTACAAGCTTTTTTCTACAACAGAAATATCAGGCTACAAGATTGAGAGATAAAATGTAAAATGTTACTACTTTAATTTATTCATAGCTAATGAATCCTTCTTTATGCTTTTTACATCAATTGTATGTTATAGGAACAACTTTTAGTGTAAAATTTATCTTATTGAGTAGAACAGTTTCTGCCAAAGACTGTAACGAATCTGGACCTCTATTTAGCTAGTATTTAGCAAGTATTTATCATTTATTTATGGATTATCTTCATTTACGACAGTATTATTAGCTACCAAACAGAGAATATATACAATTGGATTTTTCACAACCAGGAAATTGAACCATTAGTAAATGACTGACCAGACTGACTTAGTGATATGAGGTCACTAAGAACAAAATCCTTGATGTCACTGATTAGAAAGTGGCAACAAAATGTTTAAGACATGATTTTGAACTAAATCATACGATTTTCAGAAAGTAGCCCTTGCTAATTTTAAACCTAAAATGTCATTATTATTTAATTACTCTTTTTGTTTGTTTTTAAAACTCAGTCTGACAGGTCTATCTAAATAAAAGCCAATTTTTAAAATTGTAGACACCAGCTGGCTAAAGTGTTTTTTCATCACCTTCGGAAAGTCGACAACCAATTCAGTTGACGACTTTGAATCTCAGCATAAGCAGATAAATTATCTTAATTTCCCCGGAGGCAATTTTGATAACATCTTATAATAATTAACGCGAAAACGCCGAGCGGTTATAAAGCCCATCCCTGCACGTTTGTCACCAGAGGAGGCGGTTACACTGCAGTTGCTCTCTCTCTCTCTCTCTCTCTCTCTCTCTGAATAGATCAACTGTTTTCACTTTGCAAACTTTCATAAGTCTCGGAGACCCGCCGCACGCTGTTAGGCGGCCTGCATGGAAGAGTCCTCTTTCCCACTTGACACTCTTCAACCCCGCTAAACACTCCGATCCTGCGTCTAACTGAGCGATCGTCCAAAACATGGCACGGACTCTGGCGCTGTTTATAAGCTCTTTGTTATTTCTCTTCTCCGGTGCAAGCGGGAGGCGCAGCAGGGAGAGAGTTTACTATGTGGGGATCATTGAGGACTCGTGGGATTATGCACCCAGTGGGAAAAATCTGCTTGACGGGACAGACATCGCAAATGATGAGTGAGTTGTGACACGGTGAAGTTTTTTGGAGAGGGATTACGCTCAGACAGTAAGGGCGGGTAGATCATGCCATCAAACTTAGCAGATGGAGTGTGTGTGTGATAAATAGATACGGAGTAATACAAGATACTGCGAAGGCACCCGAGTCCAAATACAGAGAATTTAAACCATATATATACTTTTTTTTTGGTCAAATGGTCTATGTCATCTTTTCGGTGAGTCAACAGTGTCTCCGGTTTGCTTTGTGTGTATGTTGTGCTGGCAAAGTATTCTACAGGAAGGAAAATACTAGTATGACGAAGTGTAACTTCTTTCTACAGATCTAGAATTCTTTTGGCATGTGCCAATGTACAAAAATGAAACAGGAAATGCAGACAGCTGTTCCTCATGCATATCAAAGAAGAAAAAACAGCTCAGTGATTGATACCACATAGGCTTGGCCTAAAATAACTCCACACCAAGAACAAACAGAAAGATGACAAATGATTCAAGGGGAATATTCAAGTCTTGATTTTCTGATTACTTCCAAACTGTGACCCTTTTGACAGGTAGTCAAGCCTATAAGTAAAGCTGTTAACATGGCTGGTCATTGTGCCCCTCTGGGCTGTACATCCCAGGCAGTGATGACACACTGTTCAGATAGCTAATAGAGGATGATCTCTTAATAACGGAGAACCTGACAATTTGTATTTGTATGTTTTGTGTTCATACTGATGATTTGGCTGTTGACACTTGAAATAGACCACAAACAACACAATCTACCTTTTTGATTAACCTGTAATAAAGTACCAAACAAGTTCAGTCACAGAGGAGATGACAAGGTTTGAAAAGTTTAATCGGTTCCAATGGAGTATGAGGAAACTCTGAAGGGCTTGTTATTTGAGAAAAGCTTGAATTGAGATTAGAGCCAACTGTCATATTATGGCATAAGATGCATAGTACATAATTAAGACATGAAGGATTTTCCTAAGGTTGTGGGCTGTGAATGGCGGACAGTTTGTCTCCTCCTGCATCCTTACATAATGCTGGTCTTTCCTGACTTAGTCAGTTGGCTGACCCAACACTTAGTAACCAGTTCCAAATACACAGAGACACAGTCATGTTCCCACATCAGTGGTTGTAAACAAATCGAGATATTTTTAGTACTTTAACAAGACTTACTTTATTCTCTTGTCTCTTGCATTTATTTGATTCTCCTATTTTATTGATTATTGAATCTATTGGTCGATCATTCCTACTTATACACTTCCTCAGGTTGTCGGTCCTCATATGTAGCCCTTCATAAAAAAAGGAACATCAGCAAATGAAAAACTCAGCCGTAGTGTGTTTTCCTGAGGGACACAGAAAGCACCATGGAAATGATTAAAACACATTTATAGTAAAATAATCAAATTCATTGAAGAAGCTTGGGTAGCATCCAGTGTTTCATACATGAAATCCTGTTTAACAGGAATGAATTAGGTAGCACATTAGCACTAATTTTTTTTTAACCTGTTGCACAATGAAATCCTCTTTGACATTACTGTCAGTGAGGTTATCAGTATGACCCATTTATGAATCTGGTACAGGTAAAGCTTTCTGTCCTCCTTGTTGCCTGTGAGCTGGATATACAGCAGCAAAACTGTTTGTTGCAGCTCATGTAACAGGTTATTAACCCACAGACGTGTAATCACAATAATAACAAGTCTAATTGTTACAGTCTGCAACATTACATCTACAGTTAAAGCTAAATAATCTCAAAGATAAATTAGAGCCTGTTGTGAAATCTCTGCGACAATAGCATCACACTTTTTGCCATAATGTGCTTCTGCTATTTGTTTGTACTAATGGCATATAGTTGCATACTCGGTCAGAGTCATACAGTCTGTATTTTGACAATAATTAGACAGTTGCACTGTTGTCATGGTGGTATCGTGCTGTGGTTGCTGCATTTCTCCCACTTGTATTAATAGACTAGCTCACAAGTATCTTTATTCCATTGCTTAATCTTGCTTATTTTTTACTGTTTGTGCTTGAACATTCCTTTTTTAGTAATCAGAGTTCTAAATTTGCAAAAGATAAAACTGCATGTGCAATCTGTACTGCACAATGTGACACTGACCTGACCCTGACTTTAAAAAAATGCCCATTGAAACATGATTATGGTCAGCCTTTTCTCTTCACCCTCCTGCACACTCCACTTCCTCTGTGTAACCACTGCTCTGTCTGTGTCTGTGATTATTTATGTCCTCTTTCCACTGCTATCTCAGGCATGCATCTGGATTCCTGGAAAGTGGACCCCACCGTATTGGCAGAGTTTACAAGAAGGCCATGTACCGACAGTATACAGATGCTACATACAAGCACCAGGCCCCCCGACCGCCCTGGTTGGGCTTCCTGGGACCCATACTTCGAGCAGAGGTTGATGACAAAATTGTTGTGCATCTGAAGAACTTTGCCAGCAGAAACTACTCCATGCATCCCCATGGGGTTTTCTATAAGAAGGATGCAGAGGGTATGGTGTTGCATTATACATACATGTGCTCAAAGTAACATACAAGAAGTGCAACAATAATACGATATCGCTCAGATAGAAGAAATAGCTATATTTGTAATAATAATACAAAGCATGATACTAAGTACCATAGTTCCTCATGGATGGAAAAGTGCCAAGCGGACTGAAAATAGTTTTTTAAAAACGAATCTTGTTCAAGATACTAAATGTATCTCTATATGAAGTGTATAGCAGTTTCTGCACTAGTAGGTTACGAAACAGTGTATCAAGTTTTAGGAATGATTGCAGTGGGAATATCAGATATCAAAGAGAGTCAGTCTGACTGTTTATAAAACTGCTGATTCATTCAGTAAGACACTGCTCTGCTTTGACAGGGCTGCACAGGCCCAGTTATTTAACGTTGCATGTTCAGATACACCATTCAGCTCAGTGAACGGCACCTCTTCCATCTGATTTTAATTTTTTAACAAACAGCTGTGGCTTTGTGTAACACTGGTCTGAAAGTATGACATTTAGACATATCCGCCACTCTGCTCCAGTGCCAGACTGTCACAGATAACAGTAAGCTGAAAAAGGAAAAGACTGGCAAATGTGGTACAATTAAAGAACTTTAAGACTCAAATTAGTCAGTGTAGTAGTGCAAATGGTTACACAGGGCAGGTCAAGTGCCTGTCAAGTATATCTCTGAATTTTACAGCTCTGTAGCCAAATGTCCCCTCCCCCCGCTCATCTGCCAAGATGCAGCCTGCTTCTGGTATTTTCCACAACGTTTGGGGAACTGAAAGTGAATCTAAAGTTGTGGCGTTTTTATCCCTCCTTAAACGGATTATGGCAAATGTCATGCTTTATAAAAAGAAGTCTGATGACCTGACAATGAGCCAGAGAGAACATTTTTGTTAAGTGACCAAATAGTTTTTAAAAAAACAGCATCTTGCATATGAAAGGAAGAGAGATCTAGAGTTAGAAGAGTAGTACAGAGAGGAAGACCAAGGGGAGAAGTGTCAACACATAACATAAAACTGATTAAATCAGTTAAGGTTAAACAATGTCGTGTCATGTACAAACTGATACAGAGGTCAGAAAACCACTGATGTCTGTCATTAAGACTGAGGTCATTCATTTTTTATAGACAGTACATAAATGCTGAAAGCTTAAGAGTTAAAACCAATAGAGGAAATGAGTATGATCAGGATTTATCAAACCACCACTAAGGAATGGGATTATCAAACCTCTTTGCAGTTGATCAATCATTTATCTCATGCATGATATTTTGCTGCATCACTCTACAGCACAGTTAAGGCAAATCTGTGCTTGTTAAGACTATGTCATTGTTTTTTTCTGACTTTAAGTCAAAGCTGTTGCAAGCCTTTACTATAATTCAGAGAAAACAGTGAGCTCAACACAAACATCTTGTATTTATCTACCAGGGGCCCTCTATCCAGATGGGACATCAGGCAAGTTGAAGGAGGATGACTCTGTTCCTCCAGGAGGCAGCTACACCTACCGCTGGGAGGTCAAGCCTGAATTTGCCCCCACGAATGACGATGCCAACTGTCTAACCTGGGTCTACCACTCTCACTTGGATGCACCCAGGGATATCACGTCAGGACTTATTGGTGCATTGCTCACCTGCAAAAAAGGTTTGACGACATGTGACAACATGTTGGTGTAGTCAGTGATTTTAAAGCAGGCATGTTTCTCATAATGTTTCCTTAATATTGCCTGTTGGCTCATCTATCTGAATGTATAATTTGTTTGCCAAATAAAGTCAGATCAGTTATATTTGTTCATCCAGTCACCGCAGCTTCTTCACACCCCCCATGTTAAAAAGTAAACACTCCCTAGTCTTAAGCCTTTAATGACTACAATGAAAATCTGCCAAAGAAAGCTTCACAAGAAAACAAACATGGTGGGAATTATTACACTATCTGGCCTATCTTTCATCCACTGTATGCTGGGAGTTTGGGAAAACAAAGTTTGAACGTCCCTTTACCTTTGCATGATTGCAAACAATAATATATAAAATTTTATCCCCCGTCATACATGTTTTCTTTGTGTCTGATCTTTTTCAATGACGGCAGGAATCTTAAAGGAGACTAACAAACCAGTCAGGGGTCAGTCAAAGCCGCAGTCAGTGGTGGAGTCAGTCCGAAATGACGTGGACCAGGATGTCTTCGTGATGTTCAACGTGGTGGATGAAAACCTGAGTTGGTACCTAGAGGACAACATTCAGAAATGCTCTGATCCAGCTGGGGTTGACCCAGAAGACCCAGAATTCGAGGAATCAAACCTGATGCACGGTGAGAAATGAGTGGGTGAAGTGTATAAAAGAGGTTTTAGAAGCTGCATTTTTTCCTCTTTGTCCATTCCTCTCACCTCTGTCTATGTTTTTCTCTGTGTGACAGCTATTAATGGCTACATGTTTGGTAACCTGCCTGGAATCGAGTTGTGCCAGAACCGTGCAGTGGCCTGGCATTTGTTGGGCATGGGTAACGAGGTGGACATTCATTCTGCCTTTTTCCATGGGAATACACTGCTGGACCGTGGCCACCGCACAGACGTCCTCAGCCTGTTCCCAGCATCATTTGCCACTGCCGAAATGGTCCCAAAAGCGAGCGGGAAGTGGCTGCTGGCCTGCCAGGTTAATGACCACTTGCAGGGTAGGTCACCTGATGTTTGACCCCTGTGTCACCTTTGATCTCTTTGCTCTGGGCCTTTCAAGGTTGTACAGAGTCGCTGACAGAAGGGAATGTGTTTTTCAGAGTGATACCTGTTATTTTCTAAAAGGTAGATGTTATCAGAGCTCATGTTTCTTTTCTTAACATGCCTGGGCTTGTATGTTAAAGCTGTCCAAAGTTCAGTGTACGTAGAACTGAAGGAACCATTTGTGCTCATCATATGACAAATAATGATTACACTTGAAAAATACCTCCCTTTTTTATTATACCTTTCCATCGTGACCTTTTAATATCTCTTTAGAAAGATTAACACAAAGTTAATGGCCTAATGTAGAAGTAAATGAGTTTCACAACTCCTGTTATGTACAAGTGCAGTTATTGTATTGATAATTCAGACAGTTCAATGTTAATAACTTAAGTGTTATGTCTTTATTGGATAATTGAAAATTGCCACTGTTTGAAATAAATGGACAGCATCAGCCTTCACCTGCTACCTTAATTAGTCATGTGCTTCCTCAGTCACAAGGGATCACCCAAGGAGGTCAGAGAGGACATTTGGGTGCTTCTTCTGACAGCATGGTGGGGAAGTGTGCTGTTGAATTCAAAGGTTGCAAAGTGCCTGGAAGAAAACCACTGTCCTAGAAGGCCGGTTACTAACACCTTTAAAGGGGCTTATTATGCTGATTTCTTGAGACAGCTACAGGAGAGATCAAGAAGATTTGGCTTGGGAAGCTGAAAAGGGGAGAACTCTTTCACCCTGATAGCCCCCACAGCTCACAAGCCCACAAGTCTACAGCACCAATGGCTGCCATCTAGAAATGCAGATTTGAACTCCACGAACACCCACCATTTCACCCGCATTAGCACACTGAGGATGCTTTCCCTTTCCTAATATAAAGTAGGAGTTGTCAGTACAACACTGATGGTGACATAATCCATAATGTGGACCACTTTCTTGAGGTCCAAGATGCTGAAAAAAAAAATAGTATATGTAGTGAGGGACTGAGTTGAAAAGAAATGTGGTTTTCAAAACTTGACTCCTTCTGTTTTAGACCAAGAACTTCTCACTTTTCTGTTCTTAGTATACAAATCATGCCAAGGTCCCCTATACTTTTTACATGCAAATTACTATCTAACATTTCTCTATTTTTTTTATTCCAGCTGGGATGCAGGCCTTTTATGATGTGAAGTCATGTGGCAGTGAGGCTGCCCCCACAATGAAGGGAGGTGTCGTGAGAAATTACTACTTGGCAGCGGAGAAAGTCTTGTGGGATTACGCTCCCTCAGGAATGGATCTCATTAGCAATGTATCCCTCACCAAGGCCGACAGGTGGGCATACTGCTGCATCCAACCTAATTAATGCTGACAGCAAAGATAATTATTGAACCCAGTAAAATTCAAAGCTCTACTGATGTTTGTACCAAAGACACAGTGAGCCGGGCCCACATGGTTTCATACCAGCTTTCTTCCAACTGTGTAGGTTATTAGGGGACGTGTCTATAAATGTTTTGTTGCCTCATCTGGTGATTTTGTCACAGTCTTTTGAAAGAAGCTGTTGAAAATTTTCCTGCTTATGTCAGTCTGTTTTTGTCCAAATGTACCTTAGAGGTCATTGTGTTTATTCCATATAACTGAGGCCAAACATGTGGTGTTTTATAGAAGCTCAGGTTTACAATGTCCGGCTTTCCTGTTGTTATGTTTAAATTGCACCTGAACTTTGAAGCCTTTAGCCAACTGAAAAAATGTCTTGAGATATGTCTCAATGACATTCAGGTTCCATCCAAACCCAGGTATATGACACAGGAAGAACAAATCCCTTTATTACTGTAATAAAACTGATGAGTCAAAATAATACAAGTGTTTTATAGCCGGATGATCGTTAGATCGTTAGTCAAAAAGTGTAATATGTATCACGTGCACATGTTTTGCATTTAGAAAATACTGCAGTGCTTCAGTGGTTTAAGAGAGGGAAACCTACTAACTCCTTTAGCGGGAACTATCGGCAGAATTGTAAAATGATATTATAAGTATGTTTTCATTTGTGTACAAACACCTTAAAAAGAGAATTACATTTACAATGAGCCCTTTATATCGACAGAGGTATCAGGTTTTCTTCCATGGAGTCCGCCATGTTTCGCCACCATGTTTCTAAAGTAGCCAGGGGCTGATAAGCCAAACACTGACTCTAAAAAGGGTCTTTCAGGTCCTGCAGGTTCTCCTTCATAGCTGAATGGGTTTAAGCAGAGGGGTGTTTAGCTGATTGCAATCTGCGACCACACAGCTAGATGCCACTAAATCCTCCTCACCATCCCTATAGGGGTGGGCCGTTCCTTTAAATCGTGCCAAATCCTTGAACAAACTTTCCTGTGTGTATGTATGTATGTATGTACAGACAGTGCTGGTCACTGGTCATTCCTGTGGTGAGGCAGGTTTGTGGTGTCAAGAGTAAACAGTGAAGAGAGTGATGCAGTGACTCAGTTGTTACTGTGCCTTTGTAATTGTTTCCTGACCTGACGGTGAAAATCCTTCTGACTGGCCATCTATTTGCTCTGTCGGGTTTTTTTGCAGTAAAAAATTACACATTGCAGTCTCGAGGCCACATAGGCTACTTTCACACTGCAGGCCTTTGTGCTTATTTCTGATTTATTGCTCGGATATGAATTTTTCTTTTTGGCTTTTTTCACATATTTTTTTTTAAAATGTGACCATTATCAGAATTCAGCATGAGCTGGTCATGGTCCTGAACTGATCCACATACGCAAAATAACAAAAACAAAGATGTCACCTCCTTATAGTTACACACACAGTTGTATCAAACTAAGAGGTTACTTAAGACTTTTACTGTTTCATTTTTAATTTTTTAAAACAGAATAAGAATTTGTGACAGTGATGACAAGGACAAGAAGAAGAGAGCCACATTAGTCATTTTGGCTTTTTACAGCGCAGTTGCTGCTACATTTCTTAAGGAGGTGCGTGTGGATGCCGAGTCCGAGTCAGGAATGTTGGGATCAGAACATGAGTGACCTCAAAGGAAAAGATTTTATCCAAAATGTCAAGGGCTACACTTAACTATATTCTTATGGTTAAGTGTAGCCCTGTAGTGTAGCAACTATATTCTCTTCACAGTTGTCTCACTGCAATGCATTCAGTTCAGTTGAGTGAGTGACATAAACATTGCATGAATTCTGATTTGATGCTGTCATGGAAAAAACAGGTCTGAGTCACATATGAGCAAAAGAAACAGATATGGGCCTTTGTGTCTGCTGTGTGAATGTAGTCATATTTATTCTAACCCATGTTGTTCCCCCCACTTGTAGTATTTTGTACCTCATATTGTTCCTCCCCCACTCCCCACCCCTTTCTTTTATAGAGCATCAGAGATATTTTTTGGCAAAGATAGTGGCAGGCTTGGGGGTAGCTACTACAAAGTGATATACAAAGAGTACACAGATGCCACCTTTACCATCACAAAACCACCAACGCCTGATTCCCAACACTTAGGACTCTTAGGTAAGATCACTTCCTGTTTTGCCAGAAGTTTCATGCCTTCTCTTTCACATCCTAAACTTCTAAACTAGTATACTGGTGTCCAGGCTTTGACTAAAACATCTAAACACCTTTTGTCTGGTTGCATTGTTCTCCTGTATTTATCCAGGTCCAGTTCTGAGAGCAGAGGAAGGAGATACTCTCAAAGTGACTTTCATGAATAAAGCTGATAGAAACTACAGCATCCAGCCTCATGGGCTGCACTATGAGAAAAAGTTCCAGGGAAGCAGCTATCAGGATGGTGAGGAAGCAGCCAGATGCATAGCCAAGAAAACCTTTACTAATATTAGAACTCAACTTTAGATATAACAATTGCAGAGGAATCAGCAAACTCTATCCTGTAAACAGAAGTTGTAGCCAAAAGGTAACAAATCAGATTGACAGAGGCATAAATTTGAACTAGAAAAAGGTAAATATCCTCGTCTGTGCCTCTGCTTTGTCAAGACCAATGACATTTAATCAAAGCTTAGATTGGGATTGGCCACTGAGAAACATTTTTGTTTCTTTTATGGATTATATGCTGAAAGGTTAAGCGAAAAGGTGTGAAAATATCCGTACAACTTCAAAAAAGTAAAACAAATGCATGAATTGAACTGCAAAAGAGTGCATTTGAATTTCAGAATGCCTAAAATTGAACATGACAAATGTTTTTTTGGTCCTAGTTCACTTGTAGACTTTGACAGCAAAAATTCTTTGAAAGGCACCAACGTCACTAACACAGTTGAAAGGTCAACTTAAGTTACTCCAATTAGCCAAGATGAAGCTCGGCCCACAACTAGCAAAAAGTCAAAGCAGCCCTGCCTAAGCATAACTGTAAGCCCTAGTATGATTCAAATGATTCTTTGTACAGTTTTCACAAATATGCAGCTATAAAGACCAAAACCATTTTTGTACCAGGCCATAAATATATTTATTTCTGCTGTAAAATTTGATCTATGGAATTGAACTTGCTGCTAGAGTCAGCCTCAAGTGGCCGTTTTAAGTACTGCAGTTGTTGGCACTTGACGTAAGCTTCATTTTTAAAAAAACGAAGGTTGCAGCTTGAGGAAAATACAAAGGCTCCAAGTACAGTTAATAATTTCTCAATGTGTAATGTGACCATGTTTAACAAAATAAAATCAAAATGTTCCCCGAAAAATAATGATAGATGTTACAATACCTTTGACTGGTTTCCATGCAGATTATAATAGTTTTTTGTGTGTGATGCCGCAGGTGTAAACAAACCAGGCTCCCACGTCGGTCCAGGAGAGAGCTTCACGTACGTCTGGCAGGTGTATGAGGGTCCATCTCCCTCTGATTCTCCTTGTATCCCTTACATATACTACTCTGGTACTGAACCTGCCGTAGACACCAATGCTGGACTAGTTGGACCTCTGCTTGTGTGCAAGAAAGGAGTCCTTGACGAGAAAGGCAGCCAGGTACTGTTTTATTACCATTCACACAATCTGTCACATTGTGAAACACAAGAAATTCACGTATTTACGGAACTTTAATTAGCAGAGGTTTATTTTTCACTTGTTATCTGGCTTATTTACTGACTGTCATTTATATTTTTTTATTTGTTTACAAGTTGAACTTTCTCAGCAATATGATAAGATTAAAATAAGCTTTAATATCCTCCACGGAAAGTTTGGCTACTGAGATAAGATAGTGAAGATGAGAACAAAATACTCTGTGCAAAAGTTAAATAGCAATTAACAGTTTACATCTTCCATAAGCTACCAATTAAAAATGCATTTATCTGTTCAAAGGTGCATATTTATGACAGTGTAATGCAGTTATTTGTTTATAATCTGATAAATGCAATCTGCAACACTGAGACTGCTTCTCCTTACTGTTTGTGCAATGTGCAACAGAAAGGTGTGGATAAAGAGTTCTTCCTACTGTTTTCGGTCATGGATGAAAATATGAGCTGGTATCTGGACGAGAACATCC
The DNA here is from genome assembly GCA_029783645.1 of Ctenochaetus hawaiiensis. NCBI lineage: Eukaryota > Metazoa > Chordata > Actinopteri > Acanthuriformes > Acanthuridae > Ctenochaetus > Ctenochaetus hawaiiensis. The sequence goes on along the minus strand of JAPZDY010000006.1, from coordinate 11,561,183 downwards.
TGAAGTTTGGCAGCAGTGAAACAAATCGTGGTGACGAGGACTTTGAGGAGAGCAACATGATGCATGGTAATTAGTGTGTTCCCTTACTGCTGTTTCTGCCATATTTTTACACTGGTCCATGTGTTATTTTGTGTAATCCTCTCATTACATTGCAGCTGTAAATGGACGTATGTATGGGAACCTTCCTGGGCTGGAGATGTGTGCCGGGGACAAAGTCAGCTGGTACACTTTAGGGCTCGGTACAGAGGTGGACCTCCATGGTGTTTATTTCGAGGGGAACACCTTCAAGAGGCAAAGCACAACTCGTGACACTGTCAACCTGTTTCCACACACCACTGCTATTGCTGCCATGCAGCCAAACACTCCCGGTTAGTCAAATTACACACACATACACACACACACACACACAAACATACACACCCACTCACACACACACACACACTCAAACACAGGGAGCTGCCACTTAAACTACATCCCATTCTCTCGCACACATTATTAGACTTTATCCATACATTAGGTTTTGTTTGATAGAGACATTTTCTAACATGTTTAGATTACCTTGTGAGTGTTTTTCTTCGACTCGTCCACTATTCTCCCCTCATTTGACCTCAGGAAACATTAGTTACTACAATACAAACAGGAAATATCCAAACTATCTATCTTTATCTCTTCTGAAGGATCCTGAGATATTTTTGAGGGCTACCCAGCTCGGTTAAAGGACTTTTCTACTATAAATGAAATTAATTCTCTTATCTGGATGATTTTATAAGGTTATCCCTTGTGATTTCTTTAATTAGTCAAAACCTTAAGTTTAGATACACATTGTAAATGTGCTTTGAAGAGTGTATTGGTTATTTCTACAATGAAGGAGCTAATATGGATTCCCTGAAGTCCAAAGATTAACAAGGGAAAAGTGGTAAACTAAACTGAATGTTCAAGTTATCTTTAAAAATCCCATCCAGACATGTTTAAGAGATAGAAAAGGATATTAAGCTCTGAATAAAAACTTGTGTCTAATATGTTTTTCTTACATTAAGCTGTAGTTTACCATTTAACAATACAGTTTCCTGTTTAACAATATTTTGAAGTACATCAGAAGCTAGGAATTTGCACAAAAACCACCCAAAATGTTACAGAAAAAACAATGAAAAAATATGCAAGCTTTGTGTTTAAAACTTACCCAAACTGAAGATAATCTGCAAACAAATGTTAGTGCAACACAGAGGAAGAATAAAACATAAACTTATTTTCTAGTCACGACAGGAATCGCTCATTCCAGACTTTGAAAGTGAAGATATCATTCTTCTAAATGACGCTGCAGTCACTTGGCAGGGTTTTTGTTCAAAGCGAAAGTGCATCTGAGGTAAGCAGGAAGAAGAGCATGATGTCATCAGATTTTGGAAACCCTGCCCTCCGGACAAACTCTCAGAGAGCTGCAGTGCCAATGCTTTTTATAGCTGTGCGTGTTCAGCTGTGTGTGTTGTCTGAATGTAGGATTAATATCTTCTCATGTGTCCAAATCTTTGACGTCTTTTCATTCTTCCCACAGGTGTGTATGAGGTAAGCTGCAGAGTAACAGACCACTACTCAGCTGGCATGAGGCTGCAGTACAGGGTCAACTTCTGCCCACAACACAAAATAAAGGAAAACACACATCCAGAGCGTACCAAGATCGTGCAGTATTTTATTAGTGCTGAGGAAATTGAGTGGGACTACTCACCTAAGAGAAACTGGGAGCTGGAGAAACACCACGCCACATCAAAGAACAGGTGTGTGAGTAAGATCATTGCATGATGTTGCATGTGTTGTAACTAAAGCCTGTGATTTGTGACATAACATATTACTGTTTGTTAATGGAGGTAAATTGGTACATGTCTTCCAGTCCAGGCAACATATTTGTAGACAAAGGGCCAAACAGAATTGGTTCCCGCTATAAGAAGGTGGTATATAGAGAATACACTGATGAAACCTTCAAAGTACAGAAGACACGGCAGCCCAACGAACAGCACTTAGAAATTATGGGTAAGTTTAAAAGCTTCTCTTTTTTTAGTTTTACCCAAAAAAAATCGACTGAAAAAGACATGGGTTTACTTTTCCCCTGTAGGTCCGATAATCAGAGCGGAGGTAGGAGAGCAGATTGTTATCACGTTCAAGAATAAAGCCAGCCGACCGTACTCCATTAGAGCACATGGAGTTAAAGCCAGCGGGGCGCACGTTCCTGTCAAACCTGGTGAGAAGCCAGTTTGAAAAAATAAATGAAATGCATGCTGATGCTGATGCTTTCTCTTAGAAGGCACTTTCATAAAAGCATTGAAATCATATTTGTTTGTCTCATGTTCTCTCACCTTCAGGCTACACACTTGAGTTGACATGGGATGTTCTTCAAAGCTCCGGACCAGGGGACTCAGATCCAGACTGCATCTCTTATGCCTACTACTCCACTGTTAATTTCATTAAGGTAAGTATTTTCTGTATTCACTAAAAGTCACATGGAAGCACACATTTCACTGTGTTGTTGTGAAAAAAATATATTAACTTGAATGTTAAGAAGTTCAGTAGAAGTATGAGATGTTAGTGACAGAGTAAGTTTTTTTGTTTATATTCAGGATCTGTACAGTGGTCTCTTGGGACCTCTGGTGATCTGCAGGCCCGGCACTTTGAAGGGCCCCAATGGGCCCGACAGAAAGAGAAGTGACGTGGAGAAGGAGTTTGCTCTGCTCTTTCTAGTCCATGATGAAAACCAGTCCTGGTACCTGGATGAAAACATCAGAACATACCTTGGTGTTGATCCTGATACTTTTGTTGGAGATGAAGACTTTGAGGAGAGTAACATGATGCACGGTAAGAGGAGAGGCTCACAAGGTGAAAACTTTTTCACAAGTTGCCCTTTCAAAGGTCAAAAGGTCAAGTCAAAACTGCAGTTCTTTTGATGGCCACTTGAGGCAGCTTTCAAGAGTGAGTCAATCCCAACAGACCCTGATTTTAAAATGCATCTATCCGAAAAAAAGAAAACATATTTGCCTGCTACAGAACACAGTTTTGGTTTCTATAGCTAATTTCATTTGATTTATGACAACTGTCAAAGAGATTTTTTAATAGAATTTTCCTATTTACTATATATTACAGCTTTAAGTTATCCATATTTGATGGAGAGGTTGCTTTGAGTTTTGCCTATGCTTATTTTGAGTCACTGAACTTGACCTTTCAGTTGTGTTTGAGTTTTTCCCGTCATTAATGCAACTTAATGCAAAACATAGGATATTAATTTCTGGTATTTGAACAAAAAGTTCCCATAAAAACATTAAAACCATAAGCACGACCAAAAGGAATACCAGAAATTAACATCCTATGTTTTGCAGTTAGTTGCATTAATAGACTGTCTGAGGAGTCTGTGCCCCACCGATATTACACCTCCTTACCCGTTGTTGGGTTAGTAAGGGCACAGCCAGAGCCAACACAATAAAGAGCAACACAATGGAACAATGAAAACACCCATGTCTGTATGTATGTATGTTTTATATGGGCTTTTACATATCCTTGAAAGAATTATGGTCCAGATTGATCCCTCTGAGAAAACTGGGGTCATACTGGCAGGAAAAATGAATGTTTGGGATTTAAAGAATGTTGGCAAACCTACAATTTAGTGTGGGAGTAAGAATATAATTATCCTGATTCTTCCTTTATACCTTAACTGCATTGTTCACGAGAGGAAATTTAGCTTGTAGTCAGCAAAAAGACAGAATACACACAGATTCAAGCAAAATACATATAAAACTTAACAAAATAGATAAAATATATACAAGAATGTGTTGACTAAAATATTGAAACCCAGCATGCATGTTTGTATTAGACAATGTGCAACGAATGACAGCCTTAGACTGAAGCTGACATTTAAATATTCAACCAAGTGAAAAGTTAAAATACATGAAATTTAATGAATGTTGAACCAATATTTTTAATACATTATGCAAAAGATAGTTTCTTTATTTTGTGATCAGAGAAAATCAGAAGGCCAGACATGGTAGAAAAAAAACAATGTTTTTCATGTTATGGTCAGCTTTGAGTTTTTCATGCTCTATATATTCCTCTGAAAAGAAAGCTTTCAATATATCTATGTAGGTTTTAATTTTAGTTAGATTTCTGTTTCTGTTTAGTTCAGATTTCTGTTGTGTTAGATTTTTGCATATTTAAGGGAAGTATTTTAGAAATCTCGTAATGCAAAAACTACTTGTCTTAATCTAAGTAATTAACTGAGGAAATTTCATGGTTGCATTTATCATTTTTTATTTATCTTTTTCACCTGTAAAATCTTGCCTAAATTGTTTTTCTGTTATACCTGTGTGAATGTGCCTCTTATAGGGATCAATGGGAAATTGTACGGTAACCTCCATGGACTTGAAATGACGAAGGGCCAGAAAGTTGGCTGGTATCTTCTGGGGATGGGCAACGAAGTGGACATGCACACTGTTCACTTCCACGCTGAGACTTTTATCTATAAGGTGACATTAAAAACAACAATCAAACCACCACAATAACATTTTTACTATCCTTTATTAAAATTTTTAGCAAACAAAAAACACAAGTGGTGCTGCAGCATGAAAAAATTCTCAGACTTGAATTTTGACACAGTGTAGTTGTAGTAAAAGGGAACCAAAATAATGAACTTCTGATACTGGGTGTGCCTGTTGTTAAAAGCTCAGATAGGAAGTTTGCCTTGCTCAGTTTTTTGGCTTACTGTTTATTTCCTTTTCTTTGTTCCCCTGGATTGTGCTTGATGTGCTGTTTGTGTGTGTGTGTTTGTATGTGTGTGTGTTTGTGTGGCAGACGGACCGCGTGCATCGTGCCGATGTCTTTGACCTCTTCCCTGGGACTTTCCAGACCGTGGAAATGGTGGCAGGGAACCCGGGGACGTGGTTACTTCACTGTCATGTGACTGACCACATCCATGCTGGCATGGAGACGACTTTCACAATCAAAGGTGTGTCAAAAGATGTGCATGTGTGTTTACATTTTGTATGTATATTTATAAGAAAATCATGTCAAGATCTGTCAAACTTCTTCTTTTCTTGTTTTGTTTTGTTTTTTTTAATTGCATAAGATGTGAATGGTAAGATCTGTTTTCTAGAGCAAATGATGCACAACAAACACCTCACTGTACACAGGCTGGATCAAAAACTGCAGTATTTTAGTATGGAGTTGATATTTGAAATACACATTACACAACATATTATCTAGATTAATAATGAAGCCAATTTAATTTTACATTGCTTTTATACTGTGCTCCACATCCTCCTGATCACTTTTATCATGAGATCATGAGAACAGTCAACATTTTTGCTGTTGAGCTTCGCAAACTGTACAGCTTTACTAATTCTATGAAATTCATACCTTTATCTTCTTGTCAAAAATCTCTGTATGGCACCAAACTATGTGCTTGCAAGTTAATTTCCAACTAATTGCCATACTATATATAAATTATATTATTACTATAACTTCTCTTTTGATTATTTTGAAAGCAGCCAATGCAAGTCTTACAATACAATAAAACTAACTCTAACTCACAAAAATATCTAGACTCTGTGTTCACTTTGACGAATTAATAGCATTGTGTATCGGCTCTAATCTATTGTAAGTATATGACTACAGCATGTTTCTCAAGTGTGTTAATAGATTTTCATATTGTGCATATTTATAGAGACCAGTGGTTACTGGAACTGTGGACAAAATACATCTAAAATTCTGATGCACAGGAGTAGTTAAAAATAAAACTGGTCCTTAAAAACTATGAATAGTCTCATTTGGTCTGGTCACAGTTGTAGCATACCATTCATTTGTCCTGTTTACAGTTGTAGTTCCCTGTAGGTCAAAATGGGGGCAGCAGATATTGGACTTTCTCTGTCTGTGTTGCTTTGTAATGGACACGGAATGTTTTGTTGAATGTTATCTAAATTTCCTTTGTTAGTATTGGATATAGGAAAAGAAATACATCATTTGGTTCAGGCATTCCTTCACAGCCATGACACTGTGGTAAAAAATGTAGTGCAACATAAAAATAGCCTGTTAATAAGAGAACAGTACAAGTGAAACACTGAATGCACCTCTGAATATATTAAAAGGTAAAGCAATGTTACACAGTTATGGTTTTGACTCAGGTTGCACATTTAAGAACTGACAGATTTTAAGGTTAAACTCTAAATGAAACAAGATGTCATTGTTATAAATGTTTCTGTCTTTCTTTCCTTCTCCTGTTTTTCCAGATGCTGCTCCAGGAACCAAAGGCTCCATGAAGACGCTCCTACTCTCGCTGGCGTTTGCTCTCGTAGCTGTCGGCGGACTGCACTAATGAAGGGACACTGACACTGGGCTGTGTGTGTCACACACAGCATCAGTCATTGATGCACTTAAAAAAATCATCCAGGGACAAAATCACTTTTTAATATGTATTTACTACAAGTTGTTATGTAAATATAGGGCAATGATTAAGCCAGTAAACACTTGCAACATCTGTACAGTCGTGTAAAGGCAGAGATGATTTTAATTCTTAGAGCTAAATTAAGCTTTTTTATATCAGTTGGTTGTTTTTATGTTGCCGTTTCTGTCATTTGCACTGTGTTGCAGTCGTTTTGCAAAGCATTGCTCTTCCAAATATTTAATTATAGCTATGATCGTGTAATAAAGGTATTTGTTTACTTGTGATTATTTGTGTATCCGTGATCATGTCTCTTTCGTGCCACAAGGTGGCGTTGGTTTTAACTTGAAAACAGCCAGACTGCCAAGATGTTCAAAAATCTCGTCTTGTTTGCGGGAGCCCTCAGCACTTTCTGACTCTTTTATAACTTTTAAAACACTTAAATCTTATTTTTAACCGTGACTAATTTATGTTTAAAACTCCACGGAGCCATGAAATATATACAGAGGTAAAAAGTTGAGTATTTCACAGTTAGACAACAGCTGCAACTCCGTTACATCTCAGACGACAGACTTGAAACTCTTTGGTTTTCTGACTAAAGGTGACTGATCATAATCGTTTCCGATAAACTGTAGGAAATGAAACAACGTGCATGGTGATTAATCGTGCTCGGTAGGTGTGTTTTGTGATGAGTTCGTTAATCACCGTCAATGTGAGATCAACTGATCAGTTAATGACTTGTACTCCGCCTGATTGCTTAATCTAGGATCGATAAATCAAATGCCCTATCATCGTGGGTGCTTTCAGGGGCTGGCAGATTTAAAGGAAATTTGAATTTCAAACTGAGCGGTTTTTACTTCTAATCTGAGATACTGATCATGGTAACAGCACAAATTACCATATCAGTGTTTGTTTGAAAGGGTTCACTGTTAGTCACTCAGTGATTGATTTGCATATTGATTGCAGTTTCAGCAAAGTGGGCAGCCGGTCGTCTGCAACCTGAAAAACATGGTGTGACTTTATTATCGAGTGAAAACTTGCTCGCCTAAAGGAGACTCAGAATAACTAAAATAAAAGATGAGAAAATTATGTAAAAATGTTTAAAGCTCAACATGGATTCAAGTATCTATTGGATTATTTTAAATAAATTCACAGCAGTAAATCGGGATGACAGACAGCCATAAACAGACACATTATTGATCATGCAGACAAATTGTAACGTTAATTACCTAATTCAAGCATTTATGGACGCTTTTTGTTCAGCAGTCATACTGCCGGGACTCAAATCAACCAACTGTGAACACACTTCCACCTCATCACCGGTAAACACTAAAGGCAACACAGTAAACATCAGTAAACAGTTTACGCAACAATGGCTGAACCAGGGGAGTCACTGCTTCAGTCAATACTCGTTATTGATCCAGACAGTAACACATCCTTATCTGCAGGAGTCCATCATGTTTTCCACAAGACTTTGTTTGGCTTGATTAATCCTTTCCACTCGCTCAGTTAAGGTGCTTTCGGACCTCCCATTGCACAATGACTTTGATTAAATCCAACTTGTATGCCATTTTCATTAACACAGACTTTTATTTAGCCCATTGAATTTAATCACATTTCTCTAAATAAGAAAAAAAAGAAAGAAATTAATTCTCTGATCCTGCAAGCTGGCTTATGTGCTGCAAGTCCCTACTGGATAAGTATAAAAATGTTGGATCTGACAAACATCACAGTCAATGGTCAATAGGGGGCGCCAAGTGAAGACAGTCTGAGTATATAAACCTGGCTTTTCACAGATAACTGGTCACTGCATGCACTCAGAGTGCAATAGAAAGTTTGGAGCTGGATGGTGCTTCTTACAGTCTGCTGAGGTAAGGAAATTTGTCATTTGTCTGCACAGCTTATTCAGGCCACATGTGATTTACTTTGCACTGCAAAAAAAAAGAATGAATTGAATGGGAACAAGAATAGGTTTGCTTGGTGTTTTTTTGTTTTTATTTTTGAATTAAATGTGACAACACATTTAGAAACTGAACTGAACAGAAACTGGATATTACTAATTATTAACACTTGCTTACTTATTTTCATTAGATCTACATGTAATACTAATTTTGTCTTACTGGTTGAACACATTGTGTGTGGATGCATGTACAGTACTGTGTATGTATAACTGTGTATGAGTGTGTGTGAGAGGGAGAGACAGAAAAAAGAGAGAGAGGGAGAGAGAAAGGTTGGCTGTGTGAGCTGATTTGTTTATTGTTAGTCTGGCAGCTCCTTTATGTTTTGGATGCACCACAGTAATTGCAGAGGATAGTTGCGGTTGGATGGGCCTGAGAGAACATTTAGGGGTTGTGTAGGACAGAGGAGGTGGGGGTGGCGGTGAGAGAGCCCCAATTTTATCCAGTTTGGACCAGTTTGTCATCCTCACCAAACAGCAGAAACTCTGTGAAGCCACGACAGATGATTTTCCAGTTATTATTAGTTTCTATGATGTGATGTAAGATCTTTGTCCCTGCAGCAGAGTGATGTAATGATCTTTGCACTAGCAAGATAGTTAATAATTTGCCATCTGTTGTTGCTATTAGCCAGTAAAGCTCTTTGAAGAAGCTGCCATTACCACTCCTCTGTGTTTAATCAGAGAAAAAACTTTCAGTTAATAAAATAGTTATGAAACAAACAGAGCATGTGTGTAATTCAGATATATCACAGTTTCATTTTCACTTCATTTCATACAGTGCAGCCAGAGTCGAGTGGTGTTGTCTTTTGATCTTATAAAAAACTTAACTGTCTTGTTCTGCAGTCACCTTTGTGATAGGCTAACTATAAAACCTCCCCCTTCTTCTTGTGCCTTTCTCTTCACAGATAAGTGATCAGCGATCCTTCATCCTGAGCATCTGTCAGAGGTTCCCTCCACACACCCAGCTTCCTCTTCTCTTTCATCTCCAGCGGTCTCCCCCTCTCTCTTTACTTTCTACTTTTCTCTCCTCTGGTTCTGCCTTTAATATCTGACCTTCAACCATGCCCCCGACCCTGGCCTCAGCGTTCGCCAGGCGCTGGTGGATGGCAGTGACTGCTATTGTCGAGAATCTGCTGTTCTCTGCTGTGCTGCTGGGATGGGGATCGCTCCTGATCATGCTCAAGTCAGAGGGCTTCTACTCTTACCTCTGCCACGAGGAGGGTGAGTTGTTTTTCTGTGTTGAAGAAGTGATTATCTCTGTTCCTAAAGCATTGTCACATGAGTAAGTTTGCACTGATGTAAAAGGCAAATAGCCCCCAGCACCAAATTCTGGCAGGTGCTTCGTGTTTTTTGGTACAAAGGTGGAATTGATGCTCAGTCAGGTATTTTGGAAGAGAGAAAGCAAAACATAATGTGAGAGAGAAGTAAGGTCAGACTTACTGATGGGAAGTCAGGTGACTGTGGTGAGTCCTGCCATTCACACAGACACTACTGGTTGGATTCAGGTTTACTGCCTCACCAGCAGCAGCTTTATCTCTAAAGGAGTTTGCACAATTGATCCAAATGAGGATGTTTTTCCAACTCTAAGCCCGCTGCTGTCTGCCTGTTTATCTTCATTTGCATGTCGTAAAACTTCTGTCTGGCAGTTTGTTTGAGCACTTATTCAGCATCACAATTAGCATTATTCAACCTTGAGCCGCAAATTTCTCAAGGTTAGTTTTAGTCAGATTTACCTGAAAATGTACGCTGCTTTTTTAAGGAATGTTTCAAGTGTTACAGTTGAGCATCCACAGACGTAGGTGACTTCCTGGCGCATTGCCATGGACTTCTTATCATGTTTTGATGATGTAAGAGAGAGAGAGAGGACAGCAGCACCAGCTCAGCTCTTTTCATGCGTGTGATAAAGAAGCAGAGAGATCTATAGTTTTATTACTGGCAGTATGGAAGATTAAAGTCCACTGATAGCGGACGGGGAGGGAGAGAAGACTGATAGCAAAGTGATGAGCAGGAGAAATCAGACAGTAAAAACAAGATGGTGGATAAAAAAAGGTAATGATTATGTGGTGAAGGTTAGGCTTTTGTGCATATGCAGCAGAGATGTTGGAGGAACAGTTACAGCGGGTCAGCAGACATGAGTCATCTCTGAGAGGAAACCATGTGGTCTTAGCCTGATTCCCCACAATGCAACCTCATTTTGATAAGTTGTTCAAAGTGTGCATGAGAATTTTAAGTTATTTTTTTACACAGTTCACCAATACTCTAACAGGCTAAATGTTTTAACAATTAATCTATATCACAGGATTGGGCCATATGAACGTATTAGGCTTCAAAAGTCATTCATTTTTTGCGGCATCTTGACAAGTAAAACTTTTTTGCTACACGTGCCACAACACAGTCTAATGTGCACTCTCAGACTTTTTCACCCAGCTGTTCCCTTAAGCCTTGCTGCGCAGTGCATGATCTGGTTTCCTGAAGCTGACGCTGGCACTTTGTCATGAAGCGCGTCATAGTGTGTCACACGGAGATTCCACACACATACCATACCATGGAGGTGTGAGGGGGTGAAATCCAGGAAATCCAGCTCATGAACAACAAAAAGGATCCCAAATTGCCGCTTCCCTTTCTTTCTCCCCTGGACTTTGAACTGTACTTTTTTTCACATTATCTCCTTGCAGGTTGTGATGATAATGTCAAGTTCATTGCTGGAGTCAGCTTATCACATTTTATCCTCTACCTTCCAACTTACTGATAAAATCTAAATAACTTCTCACTTATGAAAGGTTGGCAGATTTGAATATTCCTGTAGGTCTTTTTTTGCTTCTGCCCATGTTGCCGATGCACAGGGTTTGTAGTTTGTGTTGTTTCACGTACCCAACTCTGCACGTGTTCTGTGCACATGCAGCCTCTATGTGTTGAAGTATCAGGCTCATGTGAATAAACAGAACTGCCATCTTCAAACTTCATCTGTATGACAAGAGCCCACAGCTCCCTATACACTAAACCATCTGTAGCTGCACACACACCTACGATCAACACTGATGTGTTTTAGTCAGACTAGAATAGATGTGCTTCATTACAACTAAAAGTGTGTTTTGTACTTGCCTCTTGTTTTTCAGGTAACAGCTCCACTTACAATCTGTCCCTTCCTCTGGCAAAGCCAACATCTAATGAGTATGCTGAGTTCTATGAGAGTGAGGGTGACGTGGTTGGTCTGGGAGACGGAGTGGAGATGAGGCCCCTGGTCCCTATGGATGGGCCCCTGAGGATGAACGGATGGCTGATTTGTAAAGAACAAGATGAGATGCTGAACCTGGCGTTCACAGTTGGCTCTTTCCTGCTCTCAGCCATCACGCTGCCACTGGGGATCGTCATGGATAAATATGGGCCTCGCAAGCTGAGACTGCTGGGCAGGTAAGCAAAGAAGACAATAAGTTACCCAGACTGATCATGATGTTTTTTTTCTGGAAAGATATTCTGGTATACGTCATAAGTATGTGCAATATCAATCTTATGAGAGGCTAAATTAATTTGTGTTTGACGTGACTTCCTATTTTTAGCACATGCTTTGGATTATCCTGTCTGCTCATGGCTTATGGAGCGTACAAACCAAATGGTGAGTCCACTTTAAGAGTCCACCATACAGTTTTTAAATGTACACAAATGTACAGTAGTTTTTTTTTTGTTGACAGACTCCTGAGCTATTATCTGTTTCATTTACAGAACTCTCTGTCCTTATCTTCATTGCCCTGACTTTCAATGGCTTTGGGGGCATGTGCATGACCTTCACTTCTCTTACGGTAAGTGTGTGCAGGGTTATGTTTGCTACGTAGTCCTCCTGCTGAACAGCCTTTGCTACCGCTTCAGAATGTTTGCCTCGGTGTATATCTTTTATCTTAGGTCTTTGTCTTGCTGTTAACTGCTCTCTAATAACAGTTTGCAGGCTCCCTGTCTGCCAACCCCCTCCCCTCACTTCTTGGGTGAAAGTCTGTGTTGTGTTTTTCTGGTCATCTCACCCTGCACTTTGTGTTCCTGCAGACAACCAGGCTGAGCTCTGGATTGCAGGAGGGGGGTTTGACGGGAGTAACCCAATGGTTCATTATCACTTTCCACTGCATCTATTATTGTGCTTTAGCAACAACATCATAGCAACTGTTGGGCTCTTGAGCTGCTGTTCTTCTCCCAGCACAAACACATGCTTTTACTGTAATGAACATGCCCAATAAGGAACTAATACAAATTTGTATTTAAAAGCTAATGCACTCAAACACAACCAGTAATGCAGCAACCCTCAGCTCTCAAATTGGAACAATAAGGCTGCACAGTAGTTTGCAGCTCTAATTTACTGTTTCATATTGTATAGCAAAGTTGAAGACAAATAAGGAGTGACATTAAATTCAGCCCCTTTATTAATCTACCCTTTTTTTTAGAAAATACAAAACGCTTTGCCGGTTTGGGCTTATTTTGTGTGTGCAGGGAAGTTAAGAGAAACAGTAACTATTATTGCCACACCAATGATGGGCAGTTTAAAAAATGCAGTAAGAATTGTAATTGATGCAGCAGAACCAGAAATATCCTCTTCCCAGTTTTGGACCGTCTCTAGATTACCCAAAATGCAACTTAACCCCAAATTATACAGCTTGACAGTTAGGCGTGTTATGCTAGAGGTAGCTAATGTAGCCTTGAGATGCTAGCATCAAGCAAACTTTAGGAGCAGACCACAAAGATCTTGTGAGCTCACTTCTTAAGTAAGTAGTTTCTTACTCAAATGCACAAAAGCATTTCTGCAACCTTTGGCAAATGCAGTAGTGTTCCCCAAGATCCTTAAACACACTTTTATGTGTAAATCAGTGATGTCCCCCTTAACATTTGAGCAGAATCACAGGCACAAAAAAGCAGCACAACTGATGCGTTTAAAGATTCGCAGGGTTCACAAGGTCAACCCCTCACCATTCCCGTGCATTCTTTCCCTGCTGTTCCTCCTCCTGTGCACTCCCCTCACCATCAGTTTAGCCTACTGCGACACACACAGGAGTCCTGGGCTGTACCATGGTGATGCTGTTCACTAAAGAGGGGCTCTGCCGAGTAAATCTCTCAACAAAATGCCCCTCTTCAATACCACCACAGGCTATTAGTGTTTCATCTTTCATCTCCTATGTGGTACAAGTGTCATCTCTCTAAATCTCTCATTAGTTGCCGCCATTGACCTGAATGTTAGTGATGTAGTAAAACCAAATTTAGGGCTTTGTTTGCTCCTTTTTCTTCAGGCCCCAGGTCATGTGGGCCCCTCAGAGTCTGTGCATAAAACCATGTTTTTCCCCTTACTCCACCTTTTACTCCATCTCCTTCACACACTGATACACTGTACTTTGAAAACCTCAGTGTCAGGTTAATCATTAGACTCCATGTTGCTCCTTGTATCCTTGACCATGACTCCACCTCAGACCTACAGGCATTAATACTCAGCTGAAGGCTGTTAGGTAATAGTCAGCTGCCATGAACTGCCACCACGGGCTCCCAAAGTCAAAGCCAAAATCCGGTGACAGGTCACGTTTCTCCTTCAGGATTGTCCAGCAGCTGCTAATGTATCTCTTTTAAAATCCATGGGAAGAGGTTTTCCAAGCCCCCCTGACAACAGCGCTGGGAACTTAATGTAACATGGGTGATCCATGAGCATACCCTCACAATTAGGTCCTCACACACATACACACACACACCTCCTCCTCAACTTCCCCAGTCTTATGTAATTGAATGTGTTTGTTGTTGTTCAGTCTCATGAAAAAGAGAACAGCTTGTGAATGCCTTTGTATCTGGATGTTTTGCCACCCACTGTCTCCGGTTTTGTCTGTTTTTTTTTTCACCCTAAACTCTCTGCTCTCTTTCTGAAAACGGGAGTAAAGGCAGAGAAACGTCACCTCCTCTCTGTCGCCCTCCTCTCGTTGTTTCAGCTGTATAGAATTCACCAGCGCCACGTTTGTGTCTTGTGCTGGACAGCTGTGTGTGTTATGTGATGCTGTTTCATATTGCTTTCTCTGGTGTTCCTTGTCACTTTGTTGTGTTTTCTGTTCTCGGATGTTCTTTCTGTGGAGCAACGTCTGCTTGTTAATTGGTTCCCACTGTCCGCTCTGACCGTGGTGTCAGTAGGCACCATCCTCACAGTGTCCCCAATCTGTCCCCGGCCTCGAGCTCAGAGCAGCTACACTGCAGCTGAGATAACCACAGTCTCAGAGGATAGTTTAACCTTTGTACTCAGATAAAATATTAAATATATTTCATTTTCAGTGCCAGTTATCACAAAAAAACTAATTCAAGAGGATGTGAATATTTCGTATCTAAAACCTTAATTGATCTCTCTCTTTCTATTTCTCTTTGTTTCCAGCTTCCTAACATGTTTGGAGACCTTCGTTCCACCTTCATCGCCCTGATGATTGGCTCCTATGCCTCCTCCGCTGTCACCTACCCTGGTATCAAGGTAACAGACGCTGAATCACCCTGTAAACATCCACACACCTACACAGACACTATCAGGGTTTCTCCATCCTCAACAAATATGGGACATAATGATTCATTAGTTTCTCTTAACTGCTCTTCTAAAATTTTCACATTTAGCTTCACATATTGACCAACAGTTCTGCAAAATTTGTGAGATTTTCACAATTTATTCTTGTATAAAAAAGTTTGTTTTTGTTTTTTTTATAAATATTATAAATATCAGACCTATCACTGTTTGTTGGATGCAGATCAGGCTCGAGATGATGAAACTTATCAAACATTTTTACTACTAACTGAAAAAGTCAGAGAATTTTGCAGCCTTGACAAGCCTACACACCATGTTGACTCGCATTCTGATTTCAGGTGCTTGATGTCTTTGTTTTTTGTATTTATTGACCATGTTTTGATTGTCACAGGTGATCTATGACCTTGGCATATCTTTCATCTCTATTCTGGTGGTGTGGGCCGCCTGTGCTGGACTGGTCTTCTTAAACTGCTTCATGAACTGGCCACTGGAACCGTTCCCTGGACCAGAGGACATGGACTACACGTGAGTACCACAGAAAGACACTGCTGCGCTTTGACAACGTGACAGTAAGAAAAATCCCACATGCACAAGTATATGCTTGCTCATAAACAAAAGGAATGCAAGAATGAGTCCATTACTAAATGTAATTGCAAATCTAAAGTCATTTCTGTAGACAGAGTCCTCTTCTCTCACTGTCAATGAGCCTTTTCCACAGATCCAGAAGTAATAGTACAAATGGCACTGACACTGTTAACACAAATAATTAAGTTTAAAATATGTTTAAAATATGTTTTAAACTAGATGAACTAATGAAGCAATAGTAGTTGCATGATGTATCTTGATGTTGTAAAAGTTTATGGACTAGTCATCGCCATCAGCACTTCTGTGATCTATGTAAAAATGTGCAGTGTATTGCTGCTGGGTTAAAGTCTATCTGCTGAGGATCACTAAACTCATCCCTGTGGCAAATCCTTTTTAATTAAAATCCCACTTTTGACTTTGACTTTTCCAGTAGAGTGATTTGTGCAGTACTTGCAGGATTACCACCACAGGAGGCCAGATTGGGCCTTTAAGCATTAATGGAAAACACAACATTACAACATAAAGTTACATGCTATGTGTTGCATGTTCTCTGCATGTTAATGTTTTCTGTTTCTGAAGTTTACTTTTTTTTATTTTTCTCCTTTTCATCTCCATCTTTCACTATCTGATTTTTTTCAGAGTAAAGATCAAGTTCAGCTGGCTGGGCTTCGACCACAAAATCACTGGAAAGCAGTTCTACCGTCAAGTGACCACAGTGGGCCGTCGTCTCAGTGTGGGCAACAGCCTGAAGCAGAAGGAACTCGCCACTAAGGATGGACACAAGCTCTGCCTCTCCACCATGGACCTGGAAATGGACTGCAAGCCACAGAACGAGAGTATGTGAGAGTGCAGAACTGGTATTTAGGATGTATTTCTTTTCTGCGTCCTCCTCTTACGCATGTAATTTACCTCAGTTTTATTTGTGCCTTTTCTCTGCAGCCCCATCATTCTTTAAAACTATCAGCACCCCGATTTTCCTGCTCAGTCTGGTGACCATGTGCATGACTCAGCTTCGCCTCTTGTTCTACATGGGCGCCATGAACAGCGTCCTGGAGTCGCTCAGTGATGGAGACCTCAACACAGGTCTGTCTCTCTGAACTTTGTATTGACAATCTTTCAGCTGCATGTGTTGCTTAAAAATTTAAAGTTACATCAGTTATTTATTGTCTCTTTAAACAGACTTTTAGATTACTTTTTCAATGACTTAAAAGCAGCTGGACTGACTTTCTTTTAATTGAATTTTCAGTGGAAAGAATGGAACTTGGTAAGACCAAAACCATGTAGCTGTAACTGTAGATCACTAGAGCATTAGACAACAAATAGACTTTAACCTTAAGTCTTGTACAGGTTTACCTTTAAAGTCCTGCAGACAGTCCTCGACCATTGCTTTCTGGCTTTTGACATAGCTGGTGTTGCTTTTTCATTATTTGACTTTGGCTGTTGTAGATAATCCAGTCCTTCAGCTGTCATTTAGATTTAATCTGAACCACCAGGTACCATTTGTTGTACTCATTAACTAACTTTGCCCCTCAGTGCCTGCTCATACAAGCAGGTCGACACCACACACTTTTCATTTGCCATTTACTCCCCTGGCCATAAATTCCCTCATACTGGCATCATATCGACTTTTAAGCAGCTGTTTTCTCTCTATCCACTGTTTCACTCAATGTGCTTTTACCACCCAGGACTAATAATTAACTGTACTGTCACACCACAGTCATAAACCAGATAGAAAATGCTCACGAAGCCCTTCATCTTATCATATTTTTGTCCTTCCCTCAAGTCCTCCCCTTAATTGTTTTTGTTAAGTTTTAATGGCCTTTTTAGACTTTTTTTTTTGCAACCTCTTCATCCTCATTCTGATCCCTCTCACAGTGAGTCTTTACTCCTCCATCTTTGGCGTGCTGCAGCTGCTCTGCCTGATGACCACGCCTGTGATTGGTCAGATCATGGACTGGAAGCTGAAGGACTGTGATGGAGAGGAGGAACTGGAACCCAGCAGCAAGTAAGTGAAGTCTGAGATGTTGCTTAGCTGCTGTCCATTAATAGGCTCAGACATCCCTGAAATGTTTATTTCCCAATGGGATGAATAAAACTGAGAAATGAATTATTAGGTTGTGATACCTGCGTCTAATAATTTTCTCTCTCTTTCTTTTGTCTGATTTTGACCACCAGGGGGAAGATAAAGAAAAAACCCAGAGACAAAAAGACCCAGAAGGTGACCAATGCGCTGCGAGCATTCATGCTCACAAACATCCTTTTAGTGGGATTTGGGATCACTAGCTTAATTCCCAACCTCCCCCTGCAGGTAAGTGGTTCACTTGTCACAGATGGACTTCAGGGATACAACTTACTTGCTAGCAAAGTTATCATGTCTCTTTATGGCTGTCAGTGTTTATCTCTAAATGATAGTTTCTGATAAGCCTTTTTTACAGTCAGTTATGTAAAAGTCACAGGCTCTGTGTGTAAGTGCAGCATCCTTTAATTTCTAGCATTAGATACAAGACTGATATTTTTGAGATCAGTGTAATGAGCCACCGTCGTGACTGTTTATAAAACTGTAAAGAAACATTTTAAGTCTAAGCTAACCAGCTGATGGCTGCAGCTTCATATTTATCTGAAAGTGATGAGAGTGATGATGAGCAAAAAACATATATCTCGAAATGTTTAACCTTTTCTTTCAGGTTTTTATAAACTTACTTTCTATGCACATTTAATTGTTCTACTTTCATCTTTCCTCAGATTGTGTCCTTTATCTTACACACTGTGGTGAGAGGATTCATTCACTCTGCTGTCGGTGGGCTCTATGCTGCTGTGTAAGCCTCATTGCACCTTTTACAACACACACAATTGAGGAAATTTTATTTTCCTTGTATATACATGAAACATCAAACTGAGAAACTCAATTTATCACTTCCATCTTTCCAGGTATCCCTCCTCCCAATTTGGCAGTCTGACGGGCATGCAGTCTCTGGTCAGTGCTGTGTTCGCTCTGCTGCAACAACCCCTGTTTCTGGCTATGATGGGACCCCTGGAGGGAGACCCATTCTGGGTATGAATGCATACACACACTCTTAAAAAACACCACAGAGACAAATTCAGCCTTTGGGCATGGCTAATTCTGTTGTCATCCTCCAGGTCAATGTTGGACTCCTGGCTCTCAGTATGCTGGGCTTCTTGCTGCCTCTCTACCTGATCTGCTACAGACGGACGCTCAACAGAGAGCAACAGCAGAAGGAGGAAGACGCTAAAATCTACATTAAAATCAATGGTTCTGACATCCCTGAGGCCTATGTGTAGAGCGAAGTAGATGAACAGAGGATGAAGAATGATTGTCTTACTGAGAGACACTGGCAAATCAGTCACATATGTATACAAAAGGACAGCATCTGGCTTAATTTTTTATAGATTTCCACTGACACACACACACACACACACAACTGCCTCATTTCTGAAATCCCACTAAGATAAAATGATGCTGCAGTTGTCATGGAAATGACTCCATTGGACAGTCGCTGAGGAGGAAAGTGAAATGTGGAGGGGAAAAGAAGAACAAGAGAGAGGAAAGACTGTGAAAGGAAAGAGGCATCAGTCCTCTGCATTCCCCCCAAAATCCTCTGACTTCTCTTTTTATTCCCTCCCCTCTGAGCGGCACATCAGTGCAGCTGCATTCAACATAAGACTGCTTTAATATTCCCCACATGAGCAGAAAAAGGAGGAAGAGAGCCCGCTTAGCGTCATGAATTTCCACCTGTGAAAAGCAGCATAGACTGCTTAATGTCACCCTCACAAGCAGCCTCACCGTTATGAGTGTGCGGTTCCATTACTATGAGTCTTATTTCTTTTTCATTTAATATGTTGATTTAAAATCAGACTGATTGTGAATCTCATTACATGGTGCTACATATCTATTCATCAGCTGGATTTTTTGACAGATGGTGTAAGGTAAGTGTGGACTAAATGGCATTAATTAGCGACAGGGAGGAGAGAGAAGCCTTGTTGCTGTTGTTTCATGTGTAAGTAGAAAAGGCAGTTGTAATGATTTCTTTTTGCAATACAAGACCACTGTAGCTTCGAAAATGCCTTAATATGGGATGGCTATCTTTGTTTTTGGGGCTGTATTCTGTAAGAGGGATCAAACAAACATGCATGTTTTGCTAAAAGTAAAATTTTCATGTATGTTTCATGTATTTATTTCATTTCCTGCTTTCTTTAGTTTTATTATTATTTTTCAATATAACCAGAGATGCCTTTTAATATTACCTCTTTTTGTAAAAGGGAAGATTTTTTTTTATTGAATTTGTACACTAAATATTCTTCCTTTTGCATTAAATGGTAATACAATTTATACATTAAGGTTTTAACATCTTGATACACTTTATGTTCTCCATTGAGTGTATCTATGAAATCATCATCATTCAGATGCCTTAGCTTAAAGGCGGTGTTTCATCCAGTCTGTCTGCCTCCTGTCATGAGAAATTCAGCACTTTTTACCCTGTTAAACCCTTTAAATTTCACACACATCACACCTCAGCTATTTCAGCACTTCTCTCCTGATGCCTCTCTAGAGAAATAGTCCCGCTTTGATTTTAAGCTCCTGCTCTCTTCATGCTTGTATTTATTTTATTTTACACTCACTTTTGCTTAATAAATTGCATGATATCTTGAAGTGTGCTGTGCTGGCAACTACTCATGTGTCTGTTGTTTGCATAGGGCTCTTTCTCCTATCACTAAAGCTTATGTAGAGATATTTTGCTGTGTGAGAATTCCTTTTTAAATATGGAATAATATGTTGGGGTAAATAAAGATGATTTGATATCTTTGAATATTTTCTCTTGTTCGTATTTGTTTGCTTTTTTATTCTTGACAGGCTACGTTATACATTTCTGTCTAATTCTTACCTGGCCATGGCAACTGTGGCTCTTGGGGAGGGGACATTGTAACAAATCAGATCTCTATCCAATTCTTAAGTTTTGCTTTGTTTCTAGCTCTGTGGGACTATAAATTTGATAGCTTTTGCAGATTGAAGATTTTCAGTTATGAATTGCAGTTGAAGTTATATGCAGTTGTGCAACCAACCAGCAGAGGTCAGTGTCATCATAGCAGTGTGTTCTGACAGCCATGATACTGGATGAAGAAACAGAGTAAACTTTGATCTTTTATGCCTGAATGCAACAAAATAATTGTTGCAATTTTATGTATTTTTTATATATTTTTTATTCACAAACACTCGAAAAATAAAACAGAGAACAGATACTCATTCCCATTTACACTAAATCTGCACAAATTGCATGTTTATCCTCTGTGAGATTTCAGCACTAACACTACAGTAAAGCTACATGATTGCAAATGCAACACAAGTCATATTTTTTCAGAGAGTACCCACAAGTTAAACGCTAATCTGCTTTAACATCAGTGTTTAAGAACAGGGTGTCTCCTGACTCCATGTCCCCCAGGAAGCTCGCTCAGAGGTGAGATTAAGAGTATTTCTGAACATAGGTTTTCCACCAGATGTTTTCATGCACACTCTCACCACATGTTTAGTTTTTCACCAGGTCTGTCAGCACTCTGCTCCGCCACCTGATACTACACATCAGCAGATGGATATCACTTGACACCTCAGCCCCGCTTGTCACCTGAGAATAGATCTGAGAATGTCGCTCACATCAGAAACTGTGGTTGCAAGAGCTCTGCTGCTGCTGCTGTTTGTTAAGCTGGCCAAAACTATGTGTGTGTGATTTTTTTCTCATTAAAGCAACATGAGACCTCTGCCTCATAAACCCACTGTAAAGCAAGCACAGCTGAAGGCCATTTGCATCATGCCTGATGACTGATTTGACCATACAAGTCTAAACTATGAACTGAAAATGTATTTTCTTTTCTTGAGCTCTATCTGATTGGATGAATCATTGAGGCAAAAGAAGGCAAATGGAATTTGGCACACTTTATCAAAACAAGTAGTACAGGATGAGCTCTAAATGTCTTAAATTATACCAAGAAAATGACCTATTGATACCGTTATTTTATGTCAAGGTATTATAGATAGATAGATAGATAGATAGATAGATAGATAGATAGATAGATAGATAGATAGATAGATAGAT
>JAPZDY010000006.1:11501458-11532091 GCA_029783645.1 Ctenochaetus hawaiiensis | reverse complement strand
AACTACTTCTGTGACCCCCCCCCCCTCCCCCCCCCCAACTGTCACCTTCATATTTATGCATTACTTGCACTGGCAACAGAGGAATCTAGCTTTGGTGGAGACATTTCATTTATAAATAAGTATTTGTTTATAACAGTGATCAACGATTACTTAATCTGCTCTCACACACTGTAAACTGTTAAAAGTGTGAGTGTAAAGCAGCAAAGTAGCTCAAAGACAAAACTGTCGAACTTGCAGCTGAGTTTAGAATGACATAGCCTCTTTATTTTATCCTACAAATTGTGTATTAGTCACATATACACTGGAAAACACATTCCTGATAGATTCTGATAACTTTATTGATCCCAAGAAGGGCATTTTATTTGCAGCTTACCAAATCCATACAACTCCAACACAAACAGGCAAGAAAGGTATATATCCAGGGCTGCAAGTCAACATGTATAGGTTGATACATGGAAAAACACTGAGCAACAATAAAACAATAAACAACAACAATAAAAACATTTTGTATTAGTTTATATCAACAATTGAGTTTGCAATAATGTGGCAGTCATTTGAAATGACTACTGTTATTATCACAGTTTTGTTATTACTGCATTTAGTAGCCTGACAGGGGAAGAAATAAGGGACTCAGAGTGGTGCTTTGTTCTCCTAAGGGGCACATTATAACGCTGGAGGGCATTAGAGTGAATTAACTGGACAAAATGTGGTTTGATTGGCTGATTTTTTTTTTTTTTTTGCTTTCTGGACCACCTTTTCTTCCCAGAGGGAGCACAAGTCTCTTTGCTTGCCTCTAATTATCTTTGAGCAGACATTTACAATGTCATACAGGCTATTCTCGCCCTTCACAGAGAAGCCATTAACCAACAGATAAATGGGAAAGTTAGGAGACTTTCAGGGAATGATCAATAAAAATGATGTAAAATAGTTTGACAAAAAGAGTTAAGATTCTGTATTAAATTAATTCTTTGTTGTCCTTGACTAGCAAACTGGTATTGAGAGTCCAACACTGTTTTTAGATATTTATACATTTAAAGAATTTGAAAATCCTTGCCATGTATTATGCTAGCTTTGGAGCCAGAAGTCACCATATTTGGTTGAGAGGGAAGAGCTGGAGAGGATACCTATGCCATGCATGACTGTGTGACATCTAGCAGACAGCCCAAGGCTGCAGTCACCTAAAATGGCCATGCCCTTAATTATACATAGCTATAATCCTTAATTTAAAGTTAAATGAGGTAGTTATGTAGAAATTCACAACTTGTTCAGCTGGCATGAACATGTAAATTAATTACAGAGACCCAAAATTTTTTTTGGTACCAGGTTCTAAACATGTTTATTTCAGTTGTAAAGTTGGGCATTTTAATAGGCCTCATGTGGCCAGTCAATGAACTGCAGGTTTTGTCACCTCTGTACTGGGTTCAATTTTTTTTCAGTCCCAAAAGTTACTTTTTGTATACTGAAAATAAAAGAAGATGGGACAGAACAGAATCCTGGGGTGGTCCCATATTACAGACCTCTGTGTTTTATTAATTCACTACAACCTGCAGAAAAGCCAATGAGGTATTTAAAATAAGAAGCATATCGCTTGGTCAGTAGAAAAGGCTGCATATTATTAAAAGCTGAGGAAAAATCTACAAATAAAAATCTCAGAGGAGATTTATGGTTTTCTAGAGGTGCATAAACACCTTAACAAGAATGAAAAGTTTTGCAACCTCCATACCTTTACCAGCTTAATAAGCAAACGGCAAGGGGTCCAGGGATCCAAAAAGGTCTAATCTCATTTTTAAAATTATGGGATGGGTTAACTGGAATTTTTTTTAGGTATCTGGCCATATTCAGCTCTCATCTGGAAGAGTTTGAAGCTAGTCAGCATGATAGAGCAAAGTATGTCCACAGTCGGCATCAAGTCCAAGCAGCTTTCTGTACAGTATGTTCTCTTTCACAGGGCTGCAAGACATACTGATATATCAGAATACCATTCTGAGTTATAAGAGGCTCTCTGGGCATGAGGACATTTTCAGAGAACTCAGACCTTTCAAAGCAGGGGAAAAATGAATTGAAAGTATCTGGCGAATAATTATCATCTATACCATTTTCACTGATGGTTTGTTTAGTATCATTTGCACATTGATTAATTGAGGTCATTGTTTCAATCCCATGCCAAGCTGCTTTCACACACATAATTGAAAACACAGGAACGTCTTCCTTTATTTGTAGTCTCCTTCAAAGCTCGAAATTCTCTACTCATTTTCTACAGCAACATCTTTGCTGTTTCTGGCGTTAATAAAGAAAGATGAAGACACAATCAGTTATACCTAGTTTCATCTTAATAATGCAATTCCTGAAAACAGCGGGTACTCCTAATTCATTGTGCTGCATTAGTCTTAGGACTTCAAGCGGCCAAACCTTAGATTTACAAATATTTTCTGACTTCTCAAATCTTTCCCTTTACTTTAATATATTTGTTCTAACTCAAGGCTTAATGAGGCTTTAGATCAACAACATATTGCTTATTTTTATCACATTTCTACATAATGAGGCCTGTTTTCACTGGAGCAGTCACAGTCTGCATGCCATGTCACGATCAGATGCGGGAAATATACTAAAAAAGAAAAATAGACTCAAATATGATACACAAAGCCTGAATACAGTTGAGTAATGTCCCCTGTCTCTGGGACTACATGTACTCCCTCTGTCAGTGAATCACATCCCTCTAGAGCTTCGTCTCATCCGTCTCTCTCTCTTTACATCCCAACTCTCAGGAAGCGGCGCTCTTCAGTTATTTGCCAGAAGATTTGCTGTTCTTTATGGTTGTAGTGATTTAAAGCATTACCATTTTGATTTGATAAATGTGATAAATACTTTCCCTTTGTGACCACAGTTCAGTTTGATTGTTTGGAAAAGCATGACAGATGTATCTTCACCGTGGGTTATTTTCTTCAAACAGAGTTTTTGTTTTGGGGAGTATATGTTGAATAAGACTGTTCTGTCTGTTGCAACCGTTGGAGAATTTACTCAATTGAATTTTCTGCCTGTCAACATCTTCCCAGGAGCTTGTTTTAACCTGAAGTCATTATTAGTGTTTCATTTTGAGAATGAAGGAAGTTCTTATATATCCGGATATTGACTCACCCCACAAGGCAAAGATGAATTATATTTGTCTACTTTTACCCACAAGGCTTTACGGTTTGTGCATCCCATTTATTTAGTGGACAGTAGCAATTTCTGCACCCAATCTGATGAAATGTTCTCTTAAGATTCCTTTGACACAAGGTAAGCAGGTCTTTAGCTAACCTTTTATGGTTAGATAAAGGTCAAGAGGTCATGGTTAAAAGGAGCGGTGACATTTCTGTTGTCTGATGCTTTTTAGTGGTCGTCCACTGAGCATCCAAAAGGAGTTAGACAACTGCCTGACACTTTTCATTGACAGAATGAACAGTTAACATTGCAGTGAGTGGTTGCCATAAATAAATACAGGATCTGTGGGTATTAATCAAACTGTTAACTCCCAATGCAAATATATCTGGGATTTGGCCCTTAATCCATCATCCTTATTAATTTAATATTTATGGCTATAATGATAAACATGTAAATTGTAATATTCTCATGGTTTCACTTTAGAAAATGTCTTACTTAAGTAATAGAATAGAGGAAATAATCTTAATCTTGTTCCATCTCTGTGATGTTGTAAGTGTGTCTGCACTCTGGTCCAGCTTTGTGCAGAGGTTATGCTGTGGATTAGAGGTGATTAAGAAATGAAAGAAGCCATTGTCCTGTGTTTAAACGCTCGCATGCACACTCAGGATCAAGATCACAACAACAGGGTGATGAAAATAAGTGAGAAATGAAGGAAAAAGACAGTCGGCAGTTTGTGAGAGAAAAAAACAAAAATGGTACAACAAAATAAAGTTGTGTGACGAGAAGAGAAACAAGCATGCATGGGAAAGATTGTGAGAATTCAAAGAGAGTAGTGATCAGAAAAAGACTTTGGATATAAATAGATAAACAAAGGATAAATGTATGTATGCATGTGATCAGAACATGGCGACTTTGACATGTATTTATTAAAGGAGGTTTAAGGAGCACAGCTCTTCATGTCTCCCTTTAAACACACTCAACAACCTCAGTTCAACTTGTTTTTTCCTCTCTTTTTCAGTATCAGGTCGGCCAGCTGTACTCTGTGGCCGAGGCCAGCAAGAATGAGACAGGCGGAGGAGAAGGAGTGGAAGTACTTAAAAATGAGCCCTACGAGAAAGATGGAGAGAAGGGACAGTACACACACAAAATTTACCATTTGCAGAGGTAGGCGGTTATCTGTTTACTCAGGAAGACAACTTCATTTATTCCTCCCTGGAGGCCACATATCATCTCCTGTCCATTTATGCATTTTTCTGCTTCACTCAATTACCCCATCACTTTAATGTCTTCTTCCTTGTTGATGCCATGTAGCCTGGTAAGCCATAAAAAGACACCTGCTTATTAAGAAACAGTTCAGCGTTTCAGGAAATAAGCTTATTAGCTAGATTGGACAGATTGATGAAAAGATAGAGTCTTGTGTGCAATGATAAATATTAAACTAACATCAGGTGCCCTGTTAGCTTAGCTTAGCATAAAAACTGGATGCAAAGAAAAGCCAAACCTTTGCTCCCTCCAAACAGAAATAAAACCAAGCCAAGCTAGTTTCTCTGTGAGTCTTTACTTTGTGATGCTTTGAGCTAACTGTTAAGATTAGCATACTACAACATACTCACAACGCCAATGCTAACTCGCTGATGCCGAGCAGTTAGTGCTTACCACGTTCGCCATCTTAGTTGTGCATATGAGCTGTCGTCCCTTGTTTCCAGTCTTCACACCAAGCTAAGCTAAGCTAATCGCCTGCTAGGTCAACCCTCATATGCTATTTAGAGTAACATTAGAAGATGCTGTCATATACTGCATATGGCAGGTAAGCAGAGTGCTGCAGTCAGCTCTCGACATTCATGGTAAAATTCCCAAAACCACCTTACTATAAAAAGTTTAATCCTTGCAGGATCATTAAGAATGCAATGTGACTGGCCAAGGCAAGAGGTATATAAGTGGTTATGTTTTGGTTTTAAGACATCTTTGTAGTGTTAAGAGGATTGAGGTCAGGTGAAAGTTTTACTACAAGAATGTAGGCAGCAATTGTGTTTCTACCCATATCCAGGGTGTGATCTTTTTCCTCATAACTGCTGCTTACCTACGGATTTTAAATGCAGTTAAAAAAGTAAAAATAACGTGTAAAATACCATTCAACTTAAGTTGTATGTTCTGTCTTCATCCTCTATCCTGCAGTAAAGTGCCGTCATTTGTTCGAATGTTGGCTCCAGCCTCAGCTCTCAACATCCATGAGAAAGCCTGGAATGCATACCCATACTGTCGCACAGGTAACACACACACACACACACACACACACACACACACATTCGTACACCAGATGTCATACACGTGTGTGCACAGAAAACTTGTACTAGCACACAAAAATGCAGAGGACATCATCTTTCAAGCTCTGTGTAAAACCAAATGTAATCAGAGTCCTAAATCTCCATACATGTTTTTTAAATTATTTTTTTATTACGTTACTTGCTAATATAAAAAAACAACCCTGGCCATGAGTTGGGTTTGATATATGGCAGAAAAGAAAACCTTCATATTATTTCAAGGTTACAGGAGTCGACACTTTACAAGGATACAATGCTGGAAATAAAAAAAGAATAGCAGAGAGATTCAGTCCCCAAAAAAAAATAACAGGAAATTTTTGGCTATGTTTTAAATCTAATCAGGCACTCTATCAAACTATTTAAAGAGGTCCCAGGAGGGAGTCCCATCTTTCAAACTATCTTTTAATCTACTGAGCACAGACTCATATTTCTACCACTGCATTTATCCAGTCTTTTAAACCTGGAGTGCACTATTTCCACAATGCCTCATAAGAATTTTGGAGGCTGCAGTTAAGCTCAGTGTAATAAATAAAAATGTGCAGTTTATTAAACAGGAGTCGCAAGTATTGCTGAACCAAACCAACAACCTATGACTTCTATAACTATTATTGACATAATTCGTTTTAAAGGAGCTTTTTCTGCATGAAGGACATTATAGTGCCCTAAATAATCATATGTGCGTGAGCTCTTAAAAAAAGTGTCCATACCATTGACAAAAATCACCTAGAGGTCACATTGATGCTGATCTGTCAAAGAGATTGTTGTTTTAGTTTGGGCATCTCTGTGTCTCTGTCTCTGTCTCTCTCTCTTTGTCTGTCTCTGTTTCTCTCTTGTTCTTCCCCTCTCTCCCCTCTCTGTCTGTCTCTGTTTCTCTCTCTGTGTGTTTCTGTGTCTCCCTCTCTCTCTTAGTCTCAGTCACCTTCAAGGAGTCGTTGAATAATTAACCGTATGTCCAGTGAGAAGAAGCCATGCAATCACTTGAGCCTTTCAGGCTGAGATCACACACATATTCACACTCACACACACACACACTCACACACTACAAGCTGTCTGACAGCCATCTGTCACACTAACACAGGAAAGTCAAAAGCATAACCTGAAAGCACAATTGTTTTTACCCTTGACCTCTGTACATTACACGATACTAAAAAATGCTATTACTTTTCTCATATGTTCCTCAACTGCATTTTTTTCTTTCCCTCTCTTCTTTTGTGCTTTCTCTTATCTGGCTCTGCAGTTATCACTGTAAGTATTTTTTTTCTCTTCTGTTCCTGCAAAATAGATGTATGTTATCACAAAAGACATATTAATGTCCGTTGAGGGAACAAATTAACCTGAAAGTTGAGAGAGAAATTTGATCTTTTTCAGCAACACAGCAGCAGCAGCAGGGATAGTCAGACACCATTACTCTGTGTGTTTGTGTTGGTGTGTGTGTATGAGAGCAGGAGATGGCATGAGGTCAACTGTATTGTATGTGTTTTTCCACTTACATATACAGTATGTTACATTCAGAATTATTTCTGTTTTCTCTGCAGAACGAGTATATGAAGGATAACTTCCTGATCAAGATTGAGACATGGCACAAACCTGACACGGGACACCTTGAAAACGTAATTAGTAAAGACTGTAATGATCTGAGGGGGTGTGTGTATGTTTGAGCTGCATGAGGCTCAATTTAAACAATACATGTAGAAAAGCAGTGCTCATAATTTACCACTGGTGCCTGATTTTAAATCATACTGTACCTTACACAATGTATGGGTGTATTTTTAATTTATTATCCATTTCCTTGACTGCTAGTTGAGTATAGCCAATATTTCCCACTGCTGCAGTTGGTTTAATGTCTTCCAACTAAAAATCTACACTACGCATTCCTGTGCATGTCCTACAGAAACAGAAAAACATATATGTATAATACACTTACATATAATCATCTAAAAATTGTTAAAATGCAAAAATTTTCACTTGCATCATATGGTCCTTTAAAAACATGTTTACCCTGAGCTTTGTGTTCTCGCCTCTGTTGTATGTGGGCCGCCTGCAGAGACTTGTGCCAGTATCTAGCTGTGCTCTGCCGTTCTGTTTCAGGTACATGGTTTGGATGCAGAAACCTGGAAGAAAGTGGATGTAGTCTATATTGATATTGCAGACAGAAGCCAAGTGGAGCCGAAGGTGAATATGTGTAGTTTAAGATCCATATTTATCCACACCGTCTTTGTCACATCATCCACATTCTTCACTCTGGGTTTTTCTTATCTTCCTCCAGGACTACAAACCAGAAGAGGATCCTTGCAAGTACAAGTCAGTAAAGACAGGACGAGGCCCTCTCGGACCAGACTGGAAGGTACAGTGTCTTTTTGTAGAAGTCTCAGTTGGCTAAGACACATTTCAGGTCACTCAGATACATAATAAACAACCTGCAATGACATTACTGTTAGATATTGTTATTCATAATAAAAACATCACTCGCACCCATACTTGTTGCTTAGCAACTATGATGTTTGTCCAGTTTTGAAATGGCTGGAAGAGGACAAATATTTTATCATGAAATAACAAGGGCCATGGCTATGGTTAAAAGACACTGGGGTCAGCTTTTTCTGGAAATTTGTTGGGTTTGTCAACCTGAGGTAAGACAATCCATCGATGGTCAATGGATATTCAAGTATTTGACTAAATATTTAAGTTTGACTGTTTTAGGCCAACAAACAAATGAATTAGAAGATATATGAAGGCTAACACTCCCAGTTTGTTGGTATTATAATTTAACACCATTTAAGTTGATGTGTAGGGAAATTAAATTTCCGGACAACATATTTAAAATTAGCTGAATCTCCAAAGTATGAAATTGCAAAATAATTCAAAGTTTAAAAAAATGTATTGGGGGGTCAATTAAAATTTTTATATTTCTAAAATTGTGGCTAAGGCCTTAAATGTAGTGGATTAAAAACTTAATACGATTAGAACATGTTCCATCTATAATTATTTTTTCTACTTCAGCAATCTATGTTTCTTATGTATATTTGTTCCCTTGCAGAAGGAGCTTCTTAACAAGAAAGACTGCCCACACATGTGTGCCTACAAACTGGTCACTGTCAAATTCAAGTGGTGGGGCCTGCAAAATAAAGTGGAGAACTTCATTCAGAAGGTTTGTTTATACTGTGGACTGTGGTGCATACCAGTTTGTCACTTTATGATCAATCAGGAAGCTGCAGGTCAAGGTCTGCTACTATGGAGGGAAATGTTTGTCATTTCTTTCCTGCACAGTATTTCAGTTTTATGCATGTGTGTTAAGGACTGCTGTACCACAGTGTCTCATATCCTGTGCATGTATACAGTACAGTGTTTCACATCTTCGCAGCTTGAGGTAATAGTGGAAAAGTACAACTTAGTATAATGCTGCGGGCTGCACCAGCCTCTAGTGGACAAACAGAGTAAAGCAGGTTGGAATTAAATAGGTTTTATCATTTGCACTTAAAACGTCAGTGACTTTCTTGAAACGACAGAACAAATTCCTCTGTGTTCCCACCTTTGTTGTTTACAGCAAGAGAAGCGCTTGTTCACTAATTTCCATCGTCAGCTGTTCTGCTGGATCGACAAGTGGATTGACTTGAACATGGAAGACATTCGTCGCATGGAGGAGGAGACGCGCAAGGAGCTAGATGAGGTAAACAAGAAGGCTGAGGAGGACAGAACCAGACCGATTCCTGATTTCAGATCTTATTTCTTCTAAGTATGTTATTCCTAAGTCAGTGAACACATTAGTAAACAAAAGTAATTCAGTCTCACGTTGGTGAATTATTTGTCTTGTGTGCATCAGATGAGAGTGAAGGACCCAGTGAAAGGAATGGTGGCTCTAGAGGACTGAGGTTGTGTTGGACCGTGAATGCTGCTGCTCATCAGGTGAGAGGAATTTAACTGTTTGATGTGACATTTCATTGTACCTTAGTATTTGTTTGACTGTCAGTCTGTGTAGACACACTCTTTTAAACATACAAGATTTTTTTCTTCCTATTGTAAGAGTCTACAAATGGCTTTTTTTGTTCAAGCAACCACTTGAGACTTAAAATATTCCATTTTCAGTGATATAAAGCACAGAACAGCAATAAAATCCCTACATTTTGAAGCAGGGACCTGAGTTTTTTTTTTGCATTTTGTTTAAATTATATGAATGATTAACTTGTTAACAAAATTGCTTTTGAATAACTCTGTCCGCACTAATCTGACGAATTCAAATTAATAGTATTTATTTTTTTTTCTGTGTTTTTCAGACCAGAATACCCAGACACCAGCGGATTCACATCCTCCCTCTATTCCAACTGACACAACGTCTGACCGGCCGGTCCAAACCCCAAACCTCTCAGCCCCTCCCTCCTCCCCCTTCATCCCCCGGTACAGTCTGGTTTTCAGGGACCTGGATTTCCAGTTTTCAGCTGATCTCCTGCGCTGCATCCCACGTCCCTTGAGTCCCATTCATTTCTGTTTGTTTTTCCATCCAGTGTCCTCTCTTTAACTGCTCTGAGGCCTCCAGTAGCAACACTGTAGATCTTGTCAGTCAGTCCTCTCAGTCTTTAAACCGTTCAGAACTACAGAGAATAGTGTTATTTATCTCTGCGAATTAGGATTTATTTCTATTTANNNAATGGTGTGTACAGTATATCGTATATCGGGGGAGCTGAATAATTGTATTGAAATATATATATATATACATATATATAAATATATATAAACAGGGTTTTTAAAACTATTTTGTCTGTAAGTTTGTCTGTGGATGTTGATTTTTTTCCAGACCAAGCTGTATTGGCTCAGTGTTGATTTTTTTTTCTTTGTTTTTGATTTGTCATCATATTTCCTTTCCTCCATTTGTGTCATGCTTTATGCGGTGTTTCCTTTTGTTGTTCAAATCAATCTGCGAGTCTACAAACAGCAGCTGTAAGGTCAGGACTGTGCTGAGAGTGTTATGTTGTGTCTGCTATTCTTCTGACTAACCAGACAGGTTTTTCCCACAGTTTCCTAGTTTGTTGAGGCAATCATTGGCTTTTTTTTTGCTGCTTCTTGAGTTTTGTGGGTGCTGTTCTGTTTGTGTGTGTATGTGTGTGTGTGTGTGTGTTTCTGTGACGTTGTATGGTTTTCCCTCATTTTTCTCTAACCAGATCGATCTGTTCAACAGATTGCTTGAAAATGCAGAAAATGAAGATCACTTATGAATTTATACACTCAGTAATGAACACACATGAACATACACACACAGACAGAGATATTACACAAGGATAGAGAAGGGGAAATGCACAGTAGACCAGCCATACATGAGTCTATAACGGTCATTCTCTTTTCAGACTTCACATCCTTTTTAGCTGCAAAAGTCAACTTGACCCTTAGCAGCCATCATGGATAAATGGCTCCTTCTTCTTGCTGTAGATACATTTATTGTTCTTTGAAAGTAAAATTTAATGCAGTCTGCATCAATTCTTGCCCTGTCACCCATCCCATCACCTCCAGTGGATAAATGGTCTTATCCAGCGATAGCAATAACTACCATGACACGTTGGTCTCTCCTTTATCATTGCAAATCTCTTTTACTCTACTGTTTGTTTCCTATCCTGAAAACAGTTAATTATAGCAGAGCCCAAACTGAAAGTCAAGGATGGTAAAGTTGTTGATTGTTTATTTATTAAATGCTGGTTTTACTGTGTTTTTCTTTGGATGAGACTGGCTAGCTCCTGCTTGAATCTGATGCCAGTTATTTGTAATTGTGTGGTTTTTTCGGTGTGTGCATGGTTGTACATGAGTGATGTACAGTTGTTTGTCTTTTAAGAGATCTGATACTGGCTGGGTAATGAAGGGAGGAAGTAATGGAGTGAGAGGAGTGATAACAGCTGGCACTAACCTTCTTCCTGTTGTTGATGTCTGTTTGGCCTCTTTTGTCCTCAGTTATTTTTTATTACCTTCTTTTCCATCCTTCACTTTCCTCCCATATATTTTAACTGTGTGGAAACTTTAAAGAGAAAGCAACAGATAATGTCAGAAGAGCAGTACTTTAATACTAATTTAGGCCGCCTGTCTGCAATTACATATTTGAATCATAAGAAGCGCACTTAAAAACTGCCATCAGAACAGGAAGATAAATATATTTTCTGTGTCTGTTTAAGCACTTAAAGTACTCGGTTTGGATTTTCTTGCCGTCCATACCTTAATTTTTTAAAAAGAAAATGTTAAACACAGACATTTTGCACTAATTAGTAAATATCAATTCTTTTTTAAATTGGGTCACTTTTAAATCTCTTGCTAAATTAATAATTAATATTTATTTTTTATTCTAAAAATATAAATGAGAACATTTTTTATCATTCAAACAGCTTATTAATTTATTATCATTTTAAACAGCATCAAATTCAGTTTTAAGTAAAAAGTCTATATTGGCCTAATATTTAAGAATTTTATTTATAATTTCTTAAACATTTTATTGATTTAGCCCTTAAAGGAAAAAGATAAATAAACTTTTCTAATGTTTGCTCGGTCTGGAGAAGATGCCGGAAGAAAAAACTCATATGCAACATTACAGATAAATAAGTTTAGATTATATCTTTATTTGCTATCGTTCACTGAGTTGTGTTTGGAATTTGGGTGCATTGACACCTGTCTTCTAGGGCCTGTTAAATTACGATGAGTCACATATCAGCATTTTCTTATTAACCTGGCAAAAATACAGATGTTTTCCATCAGTTTTCTTGTAGTTTATATTCTTGTGATGTCAAAATAAAATGGCCTCATTCATCATTTGTTTGAAAAAATACTTGAGTGGTGTCAAATACATATACATTTATGTGTTCTGTCTAAAGCCCAAGCACAGCAGCCAATAAATCTGAAATCAATTATATTTTATTGGCCATAAGGCTTAAAAAGCCTTTTAAAAAACTGCTCAGGGCATTTACTGTAACTGTTTAAATATAAAAGTTTAGACTTGCTTTGGAGACACCTCCTTTATAAATGCTAAAATCTCCTCTTTGTTTCTTCTTGTGACACCTTTTTGTATATCTGTTTGTCATATTAAGTTCATAAACTTGTGAATGGGAGCCACTTTTTCTGTTGCCTCCTCTTGAAAGAACACACTGACCCTGGATGTTCAACCCTTTCACCTTTCTCTCTGTCCATCTCACTTACAGTCTGTGATGGGGCTACCAACTGAATCATGGAGATTTGTGGATGTACTGTATGTATTGACTTTGTAAATAGTAAATAAATTAATGTAGATGAACACATATATATAGATCAGACTGTCCTGCCAAACCTACAGCACACCCTCCTGCCACTCAATCCTCTTGTTCCATCACTAAATATTCAGCATCACACAGATTACAGTGACCAAGTGGCTCTCACAGAGGCTGTAGAGTTATAGTTGGTGAAATTTAGTGCTGATAAGACATTTTGAAGACTACCATCAGCTAATGCATTCTTATATATTTGCTCCAGCAAAGCAGTGAAGTGCTGAGTTGCTGCGCGGTTTGTAGTCGGAGGGAAAAAAAAATATGAAAAGCTCAGCAAAAACCACATTTCACTATTTCCTCTCCTCACGTTCTTCCCTCACAGGGACCATGTCTCATTGGCAGGACAGTGTATAGATATATATTTTTGTTCTGAGTGTTGTTGTACCTCTGTTGTCAGTCTCTGAACTACACTGGCGTCTCTCACTGAAAAAAGGAACATATAAAGGCAGCTTGGGTCAGTTCATTGATCCACATATGGTGTCAGCCCTATAAGTGGAGTCTATGGTTAGTGATGGGGATCAAGGGGAAATTATTCTACATTCAGGAGCCATTTCAACTGGGTGCTGGAGGGTTGGAGTTTTAAGCTATATAGAAAAAAAAGCAAAGACAATTAGATGTGGTTGTATGAAAACAAATACTGACAGTAGGTCTATTTTAAAAGCCTAAAGAAACCATATAAACTTGTGAGAGAACATGGTTTAACAGAGACAATCTCATAGATATCTGTTGTTAGATTCCTCGATTTATGATCAGAATATGAAACCAAATGATTCCACAACCCCAAACTGTTTTTAAATTGTTAAATCTCTCTCTCTCTCTCTCTCTCTTACTCTTTCTCTCTCACTCCTGTTAACTTGTCTCCTGTTTTTCTTTCTTTTATTGTGAATTTGTGCCTTTTTGTCATCTTATCTTCCAGTAACACTACTGTACATTGGAGACATAAAGAAATGAATAAAAAGAAGCAAAGCAACTGTACATAAGCTTCGATTTATGTTTTTTTTTCTTTTTAGCTGATATGTATGTACTGTAATACCAGAGCAATAATTTTCATGGTGGGTAAGAAGAAAAATGATACAGGTTGACTGTGGGAGCTTCAAGGTTTTCAAGGCGCATTAGACTAAGAATAAAACCTAAGACATTTTGGACATTTGAATTACCGTCATTCCGTTGAGAAGCTTTGACAATAGAAACAGAAATATTTAACAGTTTGTTCAAAATCTACATGTCAGTAAGATCAATATTAAAGCACTTCACTATTGGATTAAGGGTTATTGGAAAAATAAACTACAGTTTCACATCTCAATGTAGAACCTGACAAACTGTCCCTGACTTCAACCATGACAAATGTAATGTAATGCAAGAGGTCTTGGTAGATACCAGACTTTGAAAATGGGCTCTACTAGTGTACTTTGTTCACTCTGTGCTTCAGTTTTGTGTTAAAAAGTTAAATACTGTAACAGTTTGCCGGTGGTTCAAAAGCAATTATTGATTAAATGGATGTTAAAATGAAAGATTGAAAACTTCTTCCACTGATTAGGCAAATATGAATGTATATTAATCTATACAGCAGCTGGACTTAAATTAGATGGATCAAAAAATATTATGTATGAAATTATTAATTCAGTCCATTGAAATTATATTGGGATGCATTGAATACAAGGTTTCACATAAAGAATTTGAATAATTGTCTTTAGCGCCCCCGGTATTAGTTAAAAAAAAGGACACTGCAGCAGACAGCAGTCATTCACACACACTCACACACACTCACACACACAAACACACACACACACTGTAGACAGGGTAAAATTAATCAGGTTTGGTTGGCAAAGATTACTTTAAATCCTGATTATGAGGCAGAAAAAGGGGCCAGTGCAGAGAGCTGCTACACATTTTGTGAGAAGTTGATGAGAGTCTACGCAGTGTGTGGGTGTGTGAGAGGACATCTTTGGAACTGCAAACATTTATGGAGGTCATGAAGCTTGTAACTAACAACTATATTAATTTCTTTAAATGGGTTCAAATGTTCCATCTCTGTTTATTTATATTATTACAGGAGTCAAAACAAAATAAATAAATCCTGGTTTTATGTTAAAAAATATTCATTTTTTTATATACTTACTGGATACAAATACAGATATGTGACCTTGAGAAAAATAAGTGTATTTATCAAAATTTCAGAATATGCCTATGTAAATTAGGTGACTGAGAAAACATTAAACACACCATCATTGGTGGCCTGAGGAAAAGGCCTGCGATCACTGCGTCACTTACACTGACTTTAATCTTTACAAATGAACTGACAGCAGACTTTAAAACCCCCTTTTTTGCATTTTGAAAGAACATCAAACTGATATTTTTTAGATCAAAAGTAATGAAGTTTTACTATTGATTACTACAAGGACTAAAGACAGTATATGTATTATTCCCCACCATGACAATGAGTCATTGCCTTGTAGAAGGCAAACTGCAGGTTTTTACTTCACTTTAATAGAAATATAGCAAAGTAAAGCAAAGCACTCAACACATTCCATACAGCTAAGAAAGTGAAGGATTATTTATGAACATACAAAGAGGGTTTTAGTGTTACAAATGCCATGCGTCATGGTGACATTCAATAAACAGACATGTCCATTCATGAATAAGATAATACTCTCTCTCCGGGTTGTTAACCAACCTGGGATAATAGCTTGATCCGATGTTACGCTTTAAGTCCAGAGCAGGTTGTGAGTGGGACCTTGCACCCAAAAACCGCTGAGTAGAAAGCGAGGGAACCGAAAAGAGAACAAACAGTCAAACAACGGGACTCACAGCAGGAAAGCAGGTCCAGTCTCTTGACTCCCCTTTGGAGAGCTTCATCATCTGTGCAGAGGGGGTCTGCAGCTTTTTCCAGACGGCACAGGAAAGACAAACAGACAAAGGTACTGTACTGAATGAATAATGACGCTTTCAACAGACACAACCTTTCAAGGGAGACACTAAATTCTTAAGAGTAAAAGTTTTTATATGTTATTCTTGCTCACATAAAGATTACCGTCTCAAACAGAAGAATGCAACATATGGCTGGTTGTGTATGCTGCTTTTGCTGTCTGTTATCACAGTCTCCTCAAAAATACTTGAGTAATAGGACCAGTAATGACATTAATAACCTTCATGAATTTAAAGGAAACTGTGGAGGAATCAGTTATTTCCTTGTTTCTAGTTTAGTAAAGAACTGAAGCTCTTAAAGGTCATAAACACAGGTAGAGCTGTACTACAGGGCCAACAAGTAATTTACTGAATGAGTTAAATATGATTACAATGGACTCTTGAGTTAATTTGTAATTCTAATGCTAGTAGTTTATCTGGTTTTAGGAAAAATCAAGTAGATTTGAAGACTTGTCTGCTCTGTTACATTCATTACTCCTCTGTAATCCTTTCACGCTCAGATGCCTGTGTGGTGGTATGGCAACAACAAATCCAGTCTCCTAATTAGTCCATGTGGGTGGGTGTCTTAAGCATAGTTTCATGACAGGTTGTGAAATTGTCCTGAGATTTATTAAACTGGATTTGCACACATGAGGAAAAATTGTTGACTGTTTTTTTTGACAGAAAACACAACTTTAAGAGGAATTTGTGTTTTTGCACACAAATCCTATTGATAAGGTCAATTCCCAGTAAATTATTTGGTTCATTAAATCTACACCATTCATGTCCACTTCAATAAGGCATGAAGGACATTTGTACTGCGTCACAAAACACATGAAGTTTGTGTCCATGAACACAAATCCTATGGATAAATTTTCAGCATTTCTTTAACAAAATGCCTTAAGACTATTTTTTTATTTTAGTAATACTGTAAGGACAAAGGCCTTTCGACACAGTTTCATTTTTCAGAAAGATAAATTATTTTTAACTGTATTTCCTACAGTCTTAAGGACTTTTAGACATTACTGCACTAACATTAGAACGGTCAGATAGGTAGCTAGGTAGGTAGAGGAGCATTTAGGAGCTACAAAGCCCAAATACCCCAAAGAAGTTG
Source organism: Ctenochaetus hawaiiensis (assembly GCA_029783645.1). Lineage (NCBI taxonomy): Eukaryota > Metazoa > Chordata > Actinopteri > Acanthuriformes > Acanthuridae > Ctenochaetus > Ctenochaetus hawaiiensis. The sequence goes on along the minus strand of JAPZDY010000006.1, from coordinate 11,515,349 downwards.
TTATAAACCAAATTAGGGCTGTAGATGAGTAAATATTAGATTTAACATTTGTTGATGGCCATAACTATAGATCCAAATTAATGTTAATGTTGCTCTATGTCTTCTGCATGTGTAAACATCCAACTAGCCGGTTTACTAACATGCTAGTCTTAAAGTGACATGTTCAGTCCTAATGCAGGCTACGTGAACACAATTTCCTCAAGGAAAAAAACAAGCTTTTTTACAGACCATAATCAAATAATCAATAGCAATAATATAACTGTAGCTTCTAAATAATAAGCCAGTAACTGTAAAAATATATACTTAACAAAGGCCTTGAAATACTGATTTCCTGCTTCAATAGCAGAGGCTAATCACAACCACAGGAGCAGGTTGTGTTATTAGCTCCTGATCAATAAAACTTCTCTTTTTAGATAATTATCCTAATGTTGTATAATTATTTAATCATTTTTACACGTTAAATCTTTTGATCATAATTCATAAAGGCAAGTGTCTCTGTTTGTACTTGTGACCTTCAGAGCACTGTCACTTTAACATGGATGAAGCTGACTGTGACTAGACATGATTACAAACCCATTTCAGAAATTACTCTCAGGCATCCCCGTCAGGCTGATTTTGTTTGGCACTGCCTGGTCTGTGCCGGCTGTAGAGATTTGCAAGAATTTTATCTTGGTATGCGTGTTTCCACTTGGTTTGCACTTTGTACAGGTCTATATGTGTTTGTGTGCGCCCACAGGGGAGACAATGAGCACTGGAAGATTTCGAAGTGGTGGGCGCGACAGGTGCAGGTAAGATCAGATTTTAACACAGACCTCTTCCTCTTCTTCTTTGTGCTCTAATGATCTCAAAAGGGTAAAGAGTAAGAGGGACAGGGGAGAGAAAATGGCATTAAAAGTAATGGTGAGAGAAAGCAGAGAGACTTTAGAAGAAAAGGGTCTGGGTAAAGATCAAGACAGAAAGAGGTGTTAACCTCTTTGTACAGTGTCTGAATTGCCCAGCCTTCAAATGTAGCTCTCAGGCTGCTGGTTGTGATTCTTTGCGGTCTTTTCTCTGTTATAAAAGTTAAGCAGTCTTCCATTCATCATTTCTCAAGGACTGTTGAACCCCTTTGGTTATCCACTTAACACTTCTGCTTGTTAAAGAATGTACCCTAAGTCTCTGCATGTGATACTGTTGCATGAGGTGAGGGAGAACTGAGGCACTCGAGATAAGCATTTTTGATTTTGTAAGGGGGCAATCTCCTCTCGTTTAACCCTCCACCAAACCTTTTTTTCCATCACTGTTTTTCCTTGTGTAGTATTTATCCCCCACAGCTCTTTCAGAAATTAAATCTGTATTCTCTCTGTCATGATTTTCTGCTATACCCACATACCAGTTAATCAATCGGTAACTTATGAAGTAATTTCACAGATTATGTAGTCATTATTTGCCCATTAAAAAGGCATCTCATACAATTATATTTATCTCATGTTACATGTGTTATCTCCCCTGTATAAAAACATGATGGAAAAAATTATTCTTACTGTAATCTAATTTAGGGAAATCCCAGAATTGCTCATATGACACATATTATGATAAGAAGCCCATGATTTCAGTGTTACAACGACACAGCAATTCAGCAACAATTGGTAACATTGCAAGACAAACAAGTAGGATGCATCATGATGTGGCCATGTCCATCATTCCAATGTAAAATTGCCATAAACTGGCAAAAGGCCAGACTTGCAGAAATCAGATAAATGAGGATGTCATAAAGTAGTGACTCTAGGAAGTTTATAACAAAAAAGATACATTGCACTAGAGTATTGATAACATATTGCAAAATTAATTAGTCCCTCCCCTAAAGTATATAGTTCAAGATCTCTACATTTTTCATTCATTTCTTTTCCTTTACAGAGAGACAGTGTTTTTCAATAGTGGCCTCATTACTCTGGCAGTAACCACAAATATGGTTTTGAAATCCTTAAACCATTTCAGCATTGGGCAAATTGTGTTGAGGTTGCTAATTGCTTCATGTACTGCGTGCTTCCAAATCTTTATGCAATCTATTAATTGTGCTGCAGCCCTTGTTAATTAGAATTATTTGAGCTTTTGCTCTCAGGGGGAAAAAAAAACTAAATAGACTGAGTAGGAGATTACAAAACAGCATTTAACCCCCCACTACTCTCTGGGTTTACAAAGATAACCTTTCACCTATATGAGGAGAGACTGGATTGAGGCCAAAAGAAGCTAATGCCATTGTGCGCTGTTGTCCCCCTGCTAATGCATGACTGCAATTGCGGCATTAAATGCGTTGTTCAGTGTGCTCAGCCGATAGAGAGATCGCTGGTAATAAACCTCTTAGAGATCTGAAAGGTTACTCAAGTCTTGCAACAGTGCTTGCAATGGAGGATCAGCCTCTGGTCCTCCTCTTCTACTTTCTCTGACTATACACACAAACACACACTTGTTCACATGCCAGTCTCCTGCCTGCGTTTATAGTCCACATCTGACTCGTTCTTGCCCACATTCCTGAGTCGACCCCACTGCTTTGTTAGTCGTTGCATGATTGGTGCTCGATCACACGGGGCTCTGCCACAGAGACGACCGCATCGGGACAAGCAAACTTCACTCTGGACTTTCAAGTTTTCTTTTATCAGAACCTTAATGAGAAGCTGCCTGGAGCACACGAGAAGAGATCTCACTAACTAGGAACCAGGTCATTTTATACCAGTGGCCTGGACAGGGTAGAGGCCCCTCGCATCAAATGGCTGCAACTAAACCAACAAAACAAATCTGAGAAGAGATCCAGGAAGAGGTTTTTCCTCACTGGATTTTTGCTAGTTTGCTTTTGCAGGCAGTTTTAATTTATCTTGAACAACCTTCCTGACCTGGTTGGAATACAACAAAATTTTCAGCGGGAAGACCTTCTTTCAAAGATGGACCCTTTGACAGACGCTCCACGCGTGCGCTCAGACAGTATGAGCAGCTCTCAGAGCTCGAGGTCCAAGACGCTCCTCCGCCAGCGTTTGTCCCAGCTGCTGACCTGCATAGAGGACATGAGCTCTGACGATGAAGCCAGTGAAGAAGTGTCACGCACTCTGGATGAAGCCTTTCAGCTCTGTGGGCGCTTCATTCCCACCGATTCATTCAGGTGGACACATGCTCATTCATCCAAACACACATGTACACTGATACAAACACACAGGAAAGTGTGAGTTCTCTAATGTAATCAAGTGCATATTTGACCTTATTGTCTTCACCACCTTAGAGATAAGAAAACCTGTTCAAAGGTAAAAATGCTCAAAAAGTGCAAAAACGTGACAGGAACTTCAAATTAAATGTATCTGGGTTTCTCTAAAGTTTGACACTTCTAAGTGGTATTGAATGATCCATATAAGAATTGAAAGGTTTACACTAAAAAAGTGAATATGTTATCAATGTCTCCTCTGTTTTGACTGTAATATTTTCCAAAACCAAAAAGACACAAACTGTTGAAAGCTCTATTAGGTATCAAATGTTGTTGAATGAGAAACAGAAATAAATGACAAATTAAGTAAAAAATGAAGTAAATCAGGAAAAAACCAACTGGGATTTAAAAGGTTTGTTTTCCAGTATTATCTCTCATTGCATTTCATATACAATCAATGTAAATTACCACCAAAAAACAAATGCAATAAATCTGCAGTGAAATATAAATACAAGAAAGGAACTGAGGCAGATTTGTTTACAAGAAAGGAAAATATAGCAAAGATATTTTATATTTTCTCTTTTTCCATGGCTTTGGTCAAATCCTGCAATTACCAAATAAAGGCTGCACATGGTGACCTGGAACGTGGCCACAGCGGAGCCTCCTGAAGACGTCAGCTCTTTGCTGCAACTAGACGTCCAGCCCCCGACAGACCTCTATGTGATTGGGTGAGAGACCAAAAAAATGCTTTTGCCTAGTATTTGACTAAAGGATAAAATTGTCACTTTTAATGTTTTGGCGAGAAAAAGTAGGGAAAATATCACATGCGTCAGTGTGATGTGTTTCTCATTCATTTATGTTGGTGTGTGTCAGCCTGCAGGAGGTGAATGCCACCCCTGTGAGGTTCATCTCTGACCTGTTGGTGGAGGACTCCTGGAGCCACGTCTTCATGGACACACTGGCACCGAGAGGCTTTGTCAAGGTGAGAGAGGACAGTCATGCATTCCTATAAAGATAAGTATATGTAATATAAATCCATTTTTGTAAAATTTTAAAGACGAAATAAAAGGAAAAAGCCTTGAAATAAAAAATGCCCCAAAAATGAACAATTTAATGAGAAACATGATTAAACATGATTAATCAAATCTATCCATGTTTGTCTAGGTCACATCAATACGGATGCAGGGTTTGCTGCTGCTGGTTTTTGCCAAACAAATGCATCTCCCCTTCATCAGAAAAATCAAGACCACCTACACTCGCACAGGCATCTTTGGCTACTGGGTAAGAAATCACCATGGGATGCACTGGTTAGCCTTGAACCTTTAAGACAGCAGCACCATCGAACTATGCACAGCAGGAAGCCCACTGGCATCAGATGCTGTAGAGTTTAAGCACACTGTAGAAAGACCCATTGTGTTTATTTCAATGAGAAAAGAAAAAAAATGCTAAAACTGGTGTGGTACACTGGGGCAAACTCTTGCAAGATTAATGGTCTAATCCATAATCCAAGTTATTTTAAAACTGGGGATTAACTGGTGTTTTTTTTAAATTACAGTGTATATAATTTTCTTGTAAGTACTGCAGCAGAATGATCCTGTTTTTTACTTAAAATTGTTCTGGATTTATTCCTTAAAGAAAAAAAATAAATTTTTAAATTAATATGTTAGTTTTTGGAAATTGTCTTCACATTTCACTTCAGATATCATGTCTGTCCTCCGTTGCTTCTCTTTGTCAGGGTAATAAAGGAGGAGTGTCGATCCGTTTTTCCTTCTATGGCCACATGGTTTGCTTCATGAACTGCCACCTTGCAGCTCACATGAACTACGCTCTGCAGCGTGTCGATGAGTTCGAGTACATCCTGGAGGCACAAGACTTTGACATTTCTGACACCCCACATGTCCGGGACCACAAGTCAGTATGCCCGCACAGAGGAAGACAAACACACACACACAGGCACACACACACTCTATGAACTAAATGCTCTGTAGATTATTGTAAAGCAGGTAAAGTGAGCCTTCATCCCTCTCATACTCAGGGTGGTATTCTGCTTTGGTGACCTGAACTTCCGTATTGCCGACCATGGCTTGCATTTCCTCCGTTCATCCATTAACAGCGGACGCCTTAATTTACTCTGGAATAAAGACCAGGTAATGTGCATGTTAACACACACACATATAAACACAGATTCACATATACACACGCTCACTATTTTATCTCATGTTTCTGCAGCTCACCATGATGAAGAAGAATGAACCCTTCCTGCAGGAGTTTGAGGAAGGACCATTAAATTTTAAACCCACCTACAAGTTTGACCGTAACTCTGATACCTATGACACCAGGTAACCCATGTGACAAACAGATGTATTTAACACAAATACCCACCACATTTCTCAAACTTCATCCATGCTCTTGTTTCCGTCTGAATTTTGCACAGCACTCCGAAGGCATGGTTGGGTTTTACGTAAGACTTACCGCATTTATTTGTGTTGCATTCCCTTGTTTCTTACTCAATGGCACCATCTGTCCTCACCAAAGCTTTTGCCACCACATCTTTAGCTGAAATTAAACATGCAGCCCTGGAGACACATAAAGAAGTAAACCTAGATGTATAGATAAGGCTGGGAGCAGCTCTTTCTATGAGTCGTAGCCATTCCTGACACAAGCACCATGTATGTGTCTCTCTCAGAAAGAGCACTGTGGCGCTGCCCCTAACCATGTACAGACCCAGGCCCCTGCAGCGCTGCAGCACCACCCTCTTCTTCCTCCTCACCTCCCTCACCTGGGGGCTGCTCTCTGTTTGGTTGGGGGCTTGGTACAGGGAGTTAGACCCTCCAAGGTGGGTGTCTCCATAGATATGCCCAGTAGAAAAAGAAGAGGGCAGCATACTTTAGTAAGACACCTTGGAGGTTACATACTTGTAACCCTAATACTTGCAACCTAAAATCACAAAATAGCTGGAGACACTAATGTTGCAAACATGAAGAGAGAACTGCTTCCTTCACCCAGCTTCTCTCTGTTTGTTGTTGTATAACAAATGTGTTGCTTTTTATAGTGAATGTGCATGTTCATAAGCTGTAATACCATTTGCAATGGTATTGTTCACTCCTTCCGTCTCTCATTTCTCCACAGCACGCCACATTGTAGATATAGCTTTGCACTGCACTTGTATGTGTGTGCTTGTCTGGTTTGTGTTTTTTAACAGAGAAACAAAGAATTTAGCTCATTCTCAATCTGTAAAGTTGTGGTATCAACACTTGCCTTTGCTTTGCTCAGTGGTAAGAAAAGGAAACCAGCCTGGACAGATCGAATTCTCTGGCGAATCAAACCCAAAACCCCACCATCAGAAGATGACGATGAGAATGCATCGACTTCTACTGAGGATGTACCGGATGAGTTTCCACTCATGGTCACTCAGGACCAATACACTAGTGACATGAGCTACGGAGTCAGTGACCACAAGCCCATCATTGCAACCTTCAGTCTGGAGGTGAGAGACTCATCACAGGATGCTAACTCAGTTCTGTTAATTGATACATATGTATGAGTCTGTTCCTTTCCTCTCATAAAACCACTAAATGAAGAGAGATTTTTTTAATTATTACAGCTTCTCTCCTCTGTTTTCACACAGCTGAGGAAATGTTTTGACACACCACTGGTGCACATATCTCCTTTGGGTGTTTGGAGTGCTGACCAGGATGCACTCCTCAACTACACCATCCAAGAGGACTTCATGTCCTCCACATGGGACTGGATTGGCCTTTACAAGGTACTGGGATAGACAGAGAGAAAGGAAAACAAACAGTTCAATTCAAGACAGATTTCACTTAAAGGGTTGTTCTCCTGCAGGTGGGATTCAAGAGTGTGTCTGATTATGAAACTTTTGTGTGGGTCAGAGAGGATGAGCTGCCAGAGACAAATGAAGTCATACAGGTGAGGTCCAAATGAGGCAGTTGTGTCCTGTTTTGACAAGCATTATTTGAATGCATGCTTTATTAGTTTATGTGTGTGTTATGGTTACAGATATCTGTGAATAAGGATGAAATCCCTCTGCTTGGTGGACAGTATGTTTTGGGTTACTACAGTACGAACATGCAAAGCATTCTTGGTCTCAGTGCTGATTTCCAGGTGAGAGAAGCATTATAACATATGTAGTTTTGTTTTATAATATTTTTGTAGCTTTTAATTATGTATTTATTTGTATTGTTGTTTTATATTGTTATTTTTTATGCATTTGAGTTTTTCAATATTGAATTTACTGGATACAGAAACAGTCAGTGCACTATTTTAGAACAGTTAAAAGACAGTTTGACTGTAACTACTTCGTAGGTGTCCTTCATCAGCAACTAATGGACACATCGCAGTCAATCAGAATAAAGTATTCATCCAGACTGTAGTAAGAAAAGCAAATGAGATTCATTATTGGGATTTTACGTCTCTGATTTTCTCTGGACAATTATATAAATTCAGAATTCTGCCCCTAACACCTCTAAACATAATGCAACCTCGTACAACATCACCGCTATAACCTCAGCAATAAATAAACATATAACCGAATTTAGTCATTTACAAAGATTTTTTCTGACAAACAAAACCTATATAAACTGTACAATGTTTTGTAGTTTTAAAATTAAGAAATCATTTTTGGCGAATCTGTTGTGTAAAATTGCAACAGATTGTAGAGATGTTCTCATCACCGGGTTTGTTTATGTGGATTCAATTCATTTTGATCTTGCAGATCCTGGAGTCAAAGCGTGCTGTCATGGAGGGCCTCGTTCCTGAGAATGTCAACGGGCTCAACAACTAAGAGGAAATTTGCTGTACTGCTAAATTTCAACCATCTCCTGGAAATTTTCACAGAACTGATTCAGACTTTTAAATGCCCAAATATCAACTCCATGATCTGCAAGATTAGCTGACTCAGTCATGAGTCACCACACTCTGCTATGAGTTAAACTGGAAACTTCAACTTGTTGTTTCAAACTTTGCCTTCAAGGAGTTCACCTGATGTCAGATTTGTACAGTTTCTCTACAGAGAGGATTTATCGTTGTAACAAGTGGCCATACAACTTATTCACAGGCCTTTCTTTGCCTGTTAGAGCAAAAATCACAGAAATAAACTAAGTTTTGTGTCATGGATGTCTTGACAAACTCTAAAGACGTGAACAGAATAATAATATGATTAGTATATTTTAAATTTACTCAGACTTATAGATTTAAAATGATTATTTATCTGTCTTGCTGCAAGCATCTTAACTGTAACTTCTCATATTGGTGCAATAACAGGATGCCTTTACAATCCCAATGCAAAAAATGATGATTATTGTCATTGAACTGTAAAAATATGTGCAAGTGTGTGTGCATACATGATATAGTAAAACTATGTATATTCAGTTAACTGATTAATTTAAGTGAACAATATAACAGTAACATAATACAATCAGTTGGTAAGATGTGTACTGGCATTAGTACTGTTCTGTATATGAAGTACAGGTTGTTGGTTAAGGGAGTTGCCTTCCAAATTAATCTGTGACCACAGTGACTTCTTTACAAAATGTTCAAACAGGACTTGTGTTTTCCTCTTGATAAAACTGCATTAAATTCCCCACAATGTTTGAGGTCTGATTAACACTGGGAAGTTTCAGCTGTCTATGAAAGTTCTTTGCACAATATATAAGAAAGTTATTAATGTATGGTTGATTCATGAATATCACACATATTTTCACTTTAAAGATGACTGATTAGTCAGTGGAAAAAATATAAATTCTAAGTAACTTAACTGACATCTCGGGTCTGTAACCTATAACTTAGCATTTTATTTTGTGGTAACACCACATAAAGTCTAATTTATAGCAAGTGGTAATGTATAAGGTCATCACACTATTCTAAGACATGTTGTACCAATTATACTGCATATTATACTGTGACATAATGCTTAAGCTGTTAATGTTAACTTTTTGTTAACAATAAGTGTAAGAATAATATATAAGTTTTCACAAAAACACTTATTTCAAATGATAATAAAACCTGAGCTAAGAACTTACACTAATATAACGAAAGTGAATGCGTATAAAGTGAACTTGAGTCTAACCAATTAAATAAATTAAAGGGATAATCCCCGCACGTTGAATATATTATTCGACAGCGCTAGTTTTTCCCATAGTTCCTTGCGCGACTCCGGTCACTCACATGACAACTTCGGCCTGTTGTGTTATCCTTACTTTAAACGGTCTCCGGTGGCTCACACGTGGGGAGACTTAACACATAGCTACCTCACCAAAAGGTAAAGTTTTAGCTCATGTGTGTGCTGTTCACAGTAATTTAAAATTCAACACAGTTGTGTAAACAAGTGACGATTATTGTACTGTACTGGGATCACCGCTAAAACGAATTCGGTGCCCAAATCGATTGCTAACAGCAGGCTAGTGGAGTTAGCTTTGGTTGATATCAATGACTACGGTTGACAGAAGCAAAGTTAGCTACAAGTAAACCGCTGAAGTTTTTTTCCGGTACTATGATTTTTGTTCAAATCTTTGTAGTAACAGTTTAAAACAGCTGTACAGTGTGTTGCTTTCTCTCCTATTGTTAGATTGACGTCTGTAAGTTAACGTAACTGGCATTGTGTAGGTAAATTTAGCTAGCTTTAATGTTGCCTTCTTGACAAAACTGAGAAATGACAACACCACACATTACGAATTACATGAGTTATATTCACGTAATAAGAAAGACTGCAAATTTCAACAAAATCGATGTCGATACAAGTACATCGATACGGTGTGAAATTTAAGTGATAAGCTGTCCATTAACCTTCGTTAAGAAATGTTTCTTGTGCGTTGATACATCCATCCTAAAGATACATTTTTGTTAGATTTGTATCTAAACCACAAAGAGGATGACGAGTGAGGACGTGGAGCGGCTGTTGATCCAGTTTCAGGATGAGGATGGAGAGGTGCTGGGCTCACCTTTCGATGTGCCTCTGGACATCACACCAGACAAACTCCAGCTCGTCTGCAATGCACTGCTACAGAAGGTAACCAGCTGGCATTATAAAGCATCCACACAGAATTTAAGATGAGAATAACTGTGCACATCTCCACATGAGTCCTAAATGTTTGTCCACATCTACAATATTCATCTTTAACAGAAAAGGTGTCCGGAAAAATGTGTCAGGAAGATGTTTCAGAGTTTGAAGGTTATTATTTAACAGTGAAACCAGGATAACAGTTTGCATGCTACAATGCTAACAATACTAACTGTAGTCTTAAATACCTTCATCACCACTTTAGAAACTAAATTTAAGGTTTTTATTATTCCTGATTTTTTTTAAACACAAATCAAAACATGAAGATAATCTTTCCTGCCACATAATGGTTAATGTTTTAATCTCTCTAGGACACAACCCATTATTTAAAATCCAATGAAATGATCTTGTATTTTGCTGTTTTCCTCTGTAGGAGGAGCCTGTGCCACTGGCATTCTTTGTGCGTGGAGAGGCTGAGGTGGTGTCCAGTCTGGGGTCCTGTGTGAAGGCTCTTGGGGTTGAGACAGAGCAGGTTCTTCCAGTGGTGTACCAGCCACAGGCTGTGTTCAGGGTTCGAGCTGTTGCCCGCTGCACCAGCACACTGCAGGGACACACAGAGGCTGTCATCTCAACTGCTTTCAGCCCCACTGGCAAGTGAGTAACTCAGATACAGAAAGAGTAGCTGCCATCTTTTCTTCATCTGTTTGACAAGCTTTATTTGTACTCTGATGTACTGAATACTCGTTTTGTTATGGCAACCATTAGAGGGGGTAACGTTTTAAATTTTGTACTGAAGAAGCATCCTGTGGTTTGTTACAGATATCTGGCCAGTGGTTCAGGTGATACCACAGTGCGTTTTTGGGACTTGACAACTGAAACGCCTCACCACACTGCCAGAGGTACACAGTCATTGCTGTGGGAAAGCATGATCTACCAAGCATTACAAAACAAATGATTAATTAATGGTTTTACCATTGAGCAATAATCTGCTTAATTTCAGGACACACACATTGGGTACTAAGCATCGCCTGGTCACCTGATGGCAAGAAGCTGGCTTCAGGGTGCAAAAACAGTCAGGTGAGCTTCAAACACAGACACTTCTGATCTCATGTCTGAACTCAGTGTATTTGACTTCTTGGCGCTGTGTCTGTAGATCTGTCTGTGGGATCCAGTGACAGGCACACAGATGGGGAAGACTTTGACAGGACACACTAAGTGGATCACTTGGCTCTGCTGGGAACCCCTTCATCTGTGAGCACTTGATTCATCGCTTTTTCATTTTACCATAACTCCTTACTTACAAAAAAAAAGTTTTTTTTGAAAAAGTGAAGAAACATCTTTAAGAATCAGTTTGATGTTTGCAGTCAAACAATAAATACAAAATTTAGCCCTAGAATGTAAACCTACTTGAAAAAAGATCTAATATGGCGATCTAGTAGCTTAAACAAGTTTATTATTCGATTTCCGACCCACTTTCCCAACAGGGCAATCAAAAAAGTTAAATGTCGAACCCAGAAATGCAGAATGAGAAACTTCACTGAGTTACAGGAGCTGCTGGAATAGAGATTGATGTCATGACTTGGTTCCCTATGGTGCATACTTGAATGAGTAATGAACAAAGTGAGGAAACCTTGTTTCAAGCATCTGTTCTGATATAATGTTTCTCTGATCCAACCCCTCCCACTCTCTTCATCAGTAATCCAGAGTGTCGGTACTTAGCCAGTAGCTCAAAGGATGGCTCCATCCGTATATGGGACACTGTGTTGGGACGCTGTGACAAGATCCTGACTGGACACACTCAGTCAGTCACCTGTGTGAAGTGGGGAGGAGATGGACTTTTATACACTTCCTCCCAGGACAGAACAGTAAAAGTCTGGCGAGCCAAAGATGTGAGTTTGTGTATGATGCTGTAATATTTTTGTAACTTTGATCCTCAAAGATAGATTGAGTTGTATAAAAAGGGAAATGTTAGTGTTTGCAGCTTTGTAAAAACAAAAGGGGTTTTATTCGCAGTCCTGCTCTTCCCAATTCAGTCTATAAATGACAAATACAGACTACTGCCAGCTGCTGGAATGGAAGGTCATTTTCTTTCACACAGACTCAGAAATTACATGCCATATCTGCCATTGGATGTAGTCTTTGCAACTTTTTGGTCAAGACACATGCAACATAAGGCAATGCAATGGTCGGCCTTTCTTGTGTTGATATTGTGTGCCTGTGGCTTTAATGTGTTTGTATTTGTGCGTTCAGGGCGTCCAGTGCAGGACTCTGCAGGGTCACGCCCACTGGGTGAACACCTTGGCTCTCAGCACAGACTATGTCTTGCGTACTGGAGCTTTTGAACCTGCAACTGCCACTGTCAACCCCCAGGACCTCACTGGGACATGTAAGGATCATGTAACTTTCTAATAAAATGCAGTGCCAATAGAAAAATGTCTTTTTGAGGCTTGAGGCTTTTGGCTCCTTTTTGCAAGAGATGTTTTCATGTAACAAGCACATGTTGTTTTCCTGCAGTGGAAGAGCTGAAGGAGAAAGCTTTGCAGAGATATAATAAAGTTAGGGTAAGTTCTGTTTGTTGTCTTTACAGATGTGTAAAAGCCTGTGCGTCTCTTGTATCAGTTTCCTCATTCCTGTTCTTGTGCTGCAGGGTCAGGCTCCTGAGCGCTTGGTGTCTGGCTCAGATGACTTCACCTTGTTCCTATGGAACCCTGCAGAAGACAAGAAGCCGCTGGCCAGGATGACCGGGCACAGTGCTCTGGTCAACGAGGTGCTCTTCTCCCCTGACACCAGGCTCCTCGCCTCGGCCTCTTTTGATAAATCCATTAAAATCTGGGATGGACGCACTGGAAAGTAAGACCACTTATTGCAACAAAGCTCATCTTGTCTAGTTCAGAAATAAATCTTCTGTAATACTGCTGTTGTCCAGGTGATGGTGCTGTAGGCCTATTTTTTGCGTTTGTGTGTCATTGTCTCATGGCTCTGCATGCTTGTCCTTTGCCCAAAGGTATTTAATGTCCCTGCGTGGACATGTGGCATCCGTGTATCAAGTGGCATGGTCAGCAGACAGCAGGCTGCTGGTGAGCGGCAGCAGCGACAGCACACTCAAAGTTTGGGACATCAAAACTGGGAAGCTTAACATGGACCTACCTGGCCATGCTGATGAGGTAAAGGAGGGACACATGTTGCTGTCTAACTGTGTATTGATTAAATTTATTTTTTTTTCTGATTGCCTTGTTTTTTGTGCATGTAGGTTTATGCAGTGGACTGGAGTCCTGATGGACAAAGAGTGGTCAGTGGCGGGAAGGACAAATGTCTCAGAATGTGAGTGGGATGTCAAGAAACTGTCTCTATCTTTTCTGTGAGCTAGTTAAAGTTACAAACCAATGTTTTCTCATATCTAATTCTCTGGCTTTGGGTTTTGTTTCCAGATGGAGAAGATAGCTGCACATCTGTTACCCTCTCCTAACTTTGGCAGAGGATTTCACATCGTGGACTGTCAAGAAGCCTGGCAGCTGGAGCAAGGGTGGCTAGACTGTAGCTAATCCCTCATTGACTTTAATAGAGTCTGTCAACAATGGCATGTGTCTCATTGAGCCATGATGCAAATGCATCTCCAGGTTCAATACTGATGTGGTAATAACAGAAACGTAACACTGTTGAAGTGTTTGAGTAGGAATGTAAAATGGGAGAGTTTGTAATCTTCC
>JAPZDY010000006.1:11473877-11490902 GCA_029783645.1 Ctenochaetus hawaiiensis | reverse complement strand
AGGAGATCACATACAAGTTGCATTTAATTGGAAATGTGAACGCACTCGCAAAAAAATCGGATTTCACAAAAAAATCCAAATTGAGCATTAAGCCCTGCAGTGTGAACGTAGCCTTAGTTCAGCTATAAGATATTGTGATCTCATTGTGAATTCATTAATTTTATACTGCGCACCTCTAGTCTTTCAGACCTCAGCTGATGAGATCTAACAGATTTTTTGATATCACTAGCACCTTTGTAAAACACTCACATCTGCTGATACAGTATCTTTGGACTGGTGTGGCACTTACATGATTCTTGGAGTTACGCATACTGTTCAGACATACAGAGGTGAGCTTCGCGTATCCTCTGATGAGGAAGTGAATCAGGCAGTTTACTAAAGAGTTTCTGAGCCCTGAAGACCAAGTTGATCGGTCCAACTCCAGCCTTGTGATGCAAAGTGTCCGCAGTGGGGCCTTAACTCTGTGGGGACAAAGCAAATGTGAGATTTACAGAGTGGTCACTTACAGAATAAGAGGTGGGATTAACTGAGGTGCTGGATTGTGTGTTGGACCTTCAAGAAACAAACTCCCTTACTTGATGAGCTCAAAAAACAGTGCACAAATGGTTCGCTTCAGTCGCTTGGCTGACATGGATCTGCGTGGAGGACAAACAAAAATTTCCAGTTCCTCCAGGTACACACCCAGAGAGTTGGCATAGGTCACAGCACAGGAATACTCAGACAGCCCAGATCTGTTCTGTAGACCACTGAAGTAAAAGATGCGGGAGCGCCAGAGAGAGGGAGAGTGCGTGACTTGGTACCAGTGGTGACAAACCAAGCTTGCACTCATGCGATCATGGTCACAAAGAAACCAGAACACCTGCCTCAAGCACACTTCAGGAAGTGACCCCCAGCTTCCTGCCCCATTTGAACTCCACTCGTGACCTTCATCACTAAGATCTGAGTTCACTTCCATTTCTTCTACAATGTCTGTGCTGTCTTCACCTTTCAGAAAACCTTCCTCCTGATGGATGTCCCCTCCGTTTCGCAACTGGACTTCTATCTCTTCATCCATTTTTTACTTAAATGATCACAGCAGACTTTATGTAAAGATAATATACTAAGTGTTAGATTTTAAGAAAGATTGCAGCAGTTTGTATTTTATCTGTGGCTAAATACAGCTGTTTGTATGAGAAGGAATCCTACTTGAAGTTTTGGTTAATAAGCCAAAATGACATATGAGGAGATGTCATCGTGGAGAGAACCTTCCATAGAATGTTTTACTGGTTCTGTTGTGGCATCACAACTCAATTCTCAGTTCCATTCTACATTCAGTTCCATTAAAAAAATACAAGATTTAACTTGAATATAAAATGAAAGCTGTTTTATAAAATGAAAACAAAAAAACCAAGACATGTAGATGCAAAACAAAATATGGAGCAAAGGGCAGCTCTTAGAAAAAACAAATGTTACAAATACAAACTCCATATTTATAAGGAGCTACTGTTCCCAGTAATGCTCCCCTCCCCCACCTGTCCTAACCCCATCAGAGGTCATGTTGCAGACCTGTGAAGCAGCTTATGGAGCTAAAACCCTTAAAATAGCTAGGAAGTGATAAAATTGTACAACAGAAGAGAAAGATGGGGATGTGGATGGGGATCCCTGGCATGATATCAACAAATGAAAAAGGAATAGGGAAGCAAAACTAAATAAAATCAAACTTGTCATCACCAAATTACAGAGACACACACATGATATGATAGTTCTTGTACACAAAGAGTGGTGGAAGAAACAAGTAGAGAAAAATTCAAATACTTTCTTCATTACACAGGTATAAAACATCAGGAGTCTCAAAGCAGGTATGTTCCCTTGCTGTAATGTGTTTAGAAGTTCCTTTTTCCTTCTGCAAAGAGAGGCTTAATAGAGACAGCGTATTTGATTTTGTATTCAAAAAGACAGACAAATTTTGTACACATGCATTTATTTGTATTAACACATCATCAAAAATATTACAGAAATTAAACACTGAAAGAAGATGGCTAAGCTAAAGTACAAACAGACAGCTGTTTAGCAGACAGATAATTTCTAGGTACAATGTACTTCCTGAGAGCATTAATGCAGAGTGGACAGCAGTGGACAGCATTATTTTTTTACATTTATTTCTTTGAGTTCCTCAGCCCGTCAAACAGCAGACACTTGGCCTGTGCGGGGAGAAAGAAAACAGTTAGAGGCTCTCCAGTAAACAGAGTGACAATAACTGTTGTATGTTTGGTGGAAAGTGTGTCTATTTCTGTCTGTGTGTATTTACAAGTGTGTGTGCCAACCTCATGCCAACGCAGTGTGTCAGGGGGTAGCCCTAAATGGCAGTGAGGACAGGTGTGTGTCTGATCGGGCACTTCCTGGTTTCTCTGCCCCCAGCAGGGCCCCTCGCTGCCCCACAGGGGGCGACATGTGGAGTGAGTGGACCAAGCTACACCAAAGTGAGGTCGAGGGTCTGTCTGGTAGCTCACTTTCTGGCCACTAGAGGGCAGTGGTGACAAGGGATCTGTTTCTTCCTGCAACACAGTAGCAAGTTATGATACCATAAAGAGAAGCTCTAGACTTAAATGGAATAAAACAGAACATTTTAGAGCTCAGTATTTTTAAATGTGAATTCACCAAAATTAAAGCAGAGAAAAGTGAATTTGAAGAAAATTACAGCCCAAAATTTATTACTATAATTCAGCCTCAATGGACCAACTCATGCATCCTCCATCCCATCGTTTCCAAATGCAGTGCTTGAAGCTTGTGCATGATTGCTGTGATTCTTGGGTCATATCCACAAGGTTGAATGTACTTTAGTAAATCACTCTGGCAAAATGAGTCAAATCAATAAATGTAATGTAATAAACTATATTTCCTCTTATCACACTAGGTAACAAAATAAGGTTTGTTTTTACAAGAAAGATATGAGTTCCCGGTGAAACCAGGCTGCTTTTTATCTCTTAAGCTCATGTATCCTTAAAATGGGAAAACTGCGTCAAACTAATGTGTTTTATTATTGCACATAGAAGTTAAAGAGATGATCAGATCAGTTTGTGAAATGATATGAGATACAAAATGAGTTCACAGAGCTATTAAGACAAAGAACTTTGCCGCCTCTCAATGCCCAATCTAATGAGCACTGTCTTGGTGTAATATGTGTTTAGTCAGAAATGTTCAAACCTGTTTAGGAGTTTCAGGACGATACTCTGAGTCAAGAGACCTCAGGCAGTACCAGCAGGGCTCAGGCGGGCCATCTGTGAAGACATAAGTATAAAAATTTCTACATAAGCACCAACAGGAACACAGTTGTGATTTCTTTTGAATAGACTCACACGAGCAAGTGCTGATTACAGACACAAATCAAGGCGACACAGTCCTGTTTATCAGTCATCTCTTTATGTGTGTGTGTGTGTGGCTCACTCTGTGTGTTGGAGGGATGAGATGACACTGAAGGGGGGGTCAGCTCTTCCTCTGTTGGCAGGGGAGACAATGGGAGGCAATCCGCATCGTCCTGTGTGTTTGTGGCTATCAGAGCCTCCTGTTGTGAGGCGTCACTGACAGACAGATCCTCCACCGCCTTCATCAATCACACCCACCGAAGGACAAACCAAGATTTTGAGCAGAAAATGATGATGCCAAACTGATTCTGATGGATGCGGATGTTCGGTTTATATTATGATGCTGTAGTGTTTTATCTTTCCTGTCAGAACTGACCTGGCTGGGCTCTACCTCTCCATCACATGGCTCACTGTCAGCCTGGTTATTCTCCTCCGGTTCCAGGAGGTGTCTGTCGTTCTCCTGAGTCAGTGTGTCAACCTGGGTAGAAGTCGTCCCACTGAGGTTTAAAAGAGAAGAGGCAGAATTAAAAAACATGCCCTCCTAACCGCCTGACTAGAAGGTTATCAGCCAATCAATCTTCAGCTGATTACAGCAGCACAGCATCTTGTGTTACACTCAAGACGAAAACCTGATTCAAACACTAAGACGCTCCTTGTCTCACCTGTGGGTGCTCTCTCCCTGTTCCTCCTTCCCTTCCTCCATCGCTGCTCATGTGTCTCCCTCCCAGGGTGCCTGATGTGTTTTTCCTCTTAATCCTGCTGCTCTTTTTTTACTTTTCTCACTCTTCCTCTACACCTGTGTGTGTGTCTTCCCCTCTGTCTGGCTCTCTGCCGTCTCCCCTTCCTCCCTCCCTCCCTCTGTGTGTGAAACAGAAACTCCAGGCTTTCAATATTTGATGTGTCTGAATAGCTCACAAGCAGGTTTCTGTAAAGAGTAATCATGTGAGGGTTCTAATGTCTCAGTACTGGTGTCTGCTTTGACGTAAACAAGAATATGAAGTCCAACGGTCAATATAATAAAACGTATTAAAGAAGACAATTATGTTTGTCTTGTAGTTGATGCACTGACTTAGTCATTTGACATACAGTAAAATCTGAATGTTTAATGACCATCTGATTCTTGTCTTTTCATAACTTTTTACTTTATAAGTTATTTATGTTGTGTTTTCTACTCATTTAGAGCTTAAATACCTAAAAATTACTGCATTTGATTCCCCAATGTTAAAGCTTAATGCAAAAATAGCCAGGTAGCAAGTTCTGGAAAGTAATTAAGTAGGTTTTATTTAGTAGTACAGTTCTTAAGTACACTTTTAAAGTGTTTGTACTTTTCTAGTGTGTTTCAATATAATGTTACTTCATATTTATACTCCAGCACATTTAAGAGACAAAAAGTCCGCTCTACTTTCTACACTTTGCAATTCTACAACCTGTAACCAATCTCTTTGGTGATTATTAATTAACACACAAAAAATAATTATCTTGGTAATATGATCCATTGTTACAGACTTAACTACAAGACAGTGCATAAGGAAGTAAAAACCTTTCCATCATTATCAGTCCTCCTTCATATTTCCTTGCAATTATTATACTTTGTGCCTTTATTTATACATGTAAATAAACAAAGTAAGAAACAAAAAAATTAACCCTTACACCTCGTACAATAATGGAACAAAAGGAAAATGTCTCAAACAATTTTTTGTGTCAGCTGGAGCTCAGAAGGTGTCATTTGGTACATTGTGTTCATCCAGGACTGCCATCTTGTGCACACAGCAGCAACACGACTGCATTGTAAGTGACTTGTTCCTCCAGCAGATGGAGGAAGAGCGTTTGCTTTGTGGCTCATAAACTGTTGGAGGACAAACAATAGCCCACCACCTCATCACTGTCCTCAGGGAATTTCTGTCGTTCTCTCTATTCCCATGTCTTTCTTCTATTTTGACCACTGATTATTTCATTTAGTCTCAACCAGGTGAAGAGCATGAGCATTTTTTAGCTCTCCTGTACTTTAACTTCTTTACTGATTTGAGTTTTTGCTGAAAAAGAAAACTCAAGTCAAATATGATAGGCAGAACACCAATGAATACCATTTTCAACCACAATTATGTGTGACTTGGGTTTTAATTTCAGGGTCGCTTTGAAAAGCCGTGGTATGTGTGTGTGTGTGTGTCTTTGCATGTGTGTGTATATGCTTGTGTGTCTCTGAGGGGTGTGTTTGTATGTGCCAGTGCAGTCACTGATGTGTGTCTGTATGCGTCTTCCTGTAAGTACAAGGCAGGTAAGGAGTAATTTGAGTGTTTTTCCTGTATATGTGTGTTTTTTGTGGGAGGAGGGAGACAGGAACATAAGTGGCGATGACTCACCAGTCTTTTGTGACAGTGGTGCAGAGAGAGTGCTTTTCACCCATTTCTCTCCCTTGGGGCTTGCATACAAAACAAGAAATGGAGAGAGGATAAAGAAGAGATGGAGAGGAAGATTGGGGGTTAGGGAGCATTGGGGGGGGGGGGCATGGATAATTGAGGGAAAAAAGGGAGAAGATGGGAATGAGGGTAGAGAGCGGGATAAGGAAGGGAGAAGAAGAGATGAAAGGAGGAGGCAAAAAGACATGGGGTTGCAGAGAACATAAACAAAGGATGCAGTTTTCAAAGGGAGAGGCCTTCTCAGCTCTGCCTCTTTTGTCTTAATGGCTGGTGAAAACATGGTTGATGAGGCATATTACATGGCAAAAATAATGTTCAACAGCGGTAGTTTAACGGGCAACAAATTTGACAACTTGATGACGAGACAAGGTGTAGGTTTAATCAGAGAAACTGTCTAAGGTCAGAATCACATGCTAAAGTTCAAATATTTTGACACTTTAAACAGCTTTAGGAAGTCTGAAGAAAATATTTGATATTCACCTACAGCCATTTATATATTAGCGACATAACATAGTGTCATATACAGATGCAAGGCACAAAATTTGTTGGACATGCTTCAAATTGAAGTTCTCTGAGGCATATCTAGGTTTGAGAGCATTTTAAGTCATTTTGTGATACTTACACCCTCCCTAGATTTTTGCCCAAAGGTATCAATTTGTAGGTGGTTTCCACATCTCATGTTTTTCTTCGATACTTTCAAATTGTAGGTCTTCACTCTCACAGCAGATTTTACACCCTCAGGTCCTTAAAAGCTGACCAACATTTTAAAAAAGAAAACCACAAGTTGCAAGTTGTCAGAGCTCAGTAATGTGCACATTAAACAATTAAATAAAATGGTATAAAGTGACTAATTTTGTGTAAAAGAGGAAGTAAAAATTTTAAAATTCCAAACTTAAGAAAATCAAGAGATATAAACTGATAATGGTAAAATACATTAAAATTCATCACCAATGGCAACAACATTGCTTGTCATAAGATTTTTCACTTGGTGCACCAAAGCACTTGGGAGATTTTACAGATTTTTTTAGATATTTTGAAAAGACACAGAAATACTCACTTTGTCAAAAGTTTTCTAAAAGCAAAAGTAGTCAGCTTAGCAAAAGATATTGAAGAATCAGGTAAAATAACATCAGCATATGGCAAACAGGTGTGATGTGGATGAAGAAAAGGAAAACACTGAAAACAGATCCTGGCCCGAATAGCAGCTTAATCAAGCCAAATAACCAGGCGCAGAGGTTGACAGTGCACGGAGGTATGGGAATAAGGAAAGAGGAGCAACCATTACACCAGGCCATTAAAATACTGAACAAAAACCAGTAAACAAGATTGTGCTAGTTGCCATGCAACCTAATACGACCCATTTTTTGTGTCACTGTTTGCAGTGGCGATTTGGTCCTATTTCATGTGGCGCTCATGTTGTTTTTTTCCAGCCATGTGTAAACACATCCATTGCACTCGCTCTTGCACGAACAGAACTTTTTCCACTGTTGGTCATTGTACACTTTAAATGTGGAAACCCATGTATAACCACTGTGCAGCTCTTTACTTTACATCCATACATATGTACATTCTGTTTACTTAGTAATCACATTGACATTTAAAGTTAAAGGTTGAGCCAAAGTCCCACTACTGTAGAAATTTATGATCTTTATTTAATCAGATTTTAAAGGTCTTATGGTTGCATAAATTCAATATTCATAGCACTAATGGATGACATTTTTCCTTGGGTTTTTGCTCCTGTAAATGCATGGGCTTCTCTGCGCCATTACCGATGAATTGCTGTGCTGTCAGACTCTTTTTGTGCCAGGAGCTGGATGTATACCAAAGTGTGTGCCTGTGAGAGTTGCAGCCCTTTGAAAAATTCAAATTGCATTTTAATTATAGCACACCCACCAGGCGAAATGTAACTGATTACTATAAGGACGTAATGTGATCTGAAGCTTGACACACAATTAGGCCTATCCCATTGTGCTGGAAAAATTTAAATCTCAATTGTGCAGTATGTCACAGAGATATGAACATGGGACCGCAAATAGCAGCATCTCAACAATGCTCTTTCTGTCCACAGCTTTGCAACAAGGTGTGAAAAAGGACTTGATAAAGAAGGCCCCTTTCATCAGCAACAGTGTGTGAGCATCCTCCATCTCAACCTCCTCTGATCAAAAAGACTTAACCGTGTCATCAGGACTTAAACCTGTGAAATTTCCTGTATGAGGAAGAAAAACAGACCTTGCTTATGCAGGTGTTTAGATACTTTTAATGCCAGCTATAGGGTGTGCTAGCCATTAAAAATGCAGCATAGTGCCATCACTAAACTATCAACCCATCAGTTGAGACATAGAACTAACTGAAATATAAGATGAGTACAGAACAGCTTGGCAAGCTCTCTTCATATTGTTGCAGTGCTGTCTTTCATCCCAAAGATCACCAAAGTTTAATCTAATAATGTTTTTATTAATTTTTAGGAATGTTCTGATGACATCTGGAAGGGCTGCTTTCTCATTTTTGACCTCTTTTGTTATCATGTAGAGACTGATAACTAAAAAAATTCTCACTGTGTTCAGTCACGACAGCTCAGCCCCAAAGCGCCTCAGTGGCGTCTGCTCGATGACACAAATCATCTGGTGGACAGCAGAGGTCGCGGCTGTGGTTGACCCCTGTTGCTACGGATGACATCATGTGTCTGAATGTACTCAATACTACTCAGTACTGATGTCCACAGTGACTGGTCTGTGTCATATAAAATAAAATGAATACGTAGATAAGAATAAATTAGAGTAGATCAAACTACTAAAAAATAATTCAAACTAAAAAAAAAAATTGCATATAGTTTGAATCAAATATTTAAATGTATAATTTATTCTTTATTTGAATAATTGTTAGTAAAAGTTTAAAAATCTTGTATTAAAATTATAACAAAATAAAATTTAAACTTAAATTAAATAAGTAACATCAAATTACAAATTAAATTAAATCAAAATAAAAGCGACTGTGTCATGAATGCCATATTTTAAACAGACTAACAGAGGTAAACCTGTCACCTGCTTTTGCCTTTTAAATTACTGGGAGGTGGTGCTTCTGTAACAATCTGTCTAACAATCTAACAATCTGTAAACAGATTCTGGATGGGTTCATAAATGGTCACTCCAAATGGATTATTAGAATATAAAATGAAGTTATTCAGAGCACAAACTCTCAGTGCCCACTCTAGGCCCTCTTTCTGAGGATGCAGTCACTATTTTATGAGCAGATTAAATATCAGGCGTAGCTAAATGTAGCATCTGTGACTGATGTACTTGCTAAATGCTAGCTAGTAGCTTCAGTTTTCCGTCTCTTAAGCTTAATTTTCATAGTTGTTTTGTCACAGTGGTGTGTCTCATCATCTCTTAGACTGTAATCCTTCTTTCTGTTGATGGGCTCTTGCACATGAAGCCCCACATTTTATCTTGTAGTACAAATTGACAGGAAAGATTTTCTTTCATTCATTTTCTGGCAGTTGACCTGTTTGTTAATTCACACAGAAAGAGCACGCTTTTCTCCTTTGAACAGCCACGCTCTCATTTTAGGGCAGAGCGTCACGCTGGATTAACAAGCAAACACTTTGATGTGTAAAACTGGTGGAGTTCCCCTTTAAGAAAAATTAAGAGGAGAAACTAAATGTAAAGGAATTAATTATAATTATTTAGCCTACTATTTGAAAATAATGCATAGATAATTAAAATGTTGCAAATATCTAAACATCAAGCTACTCTTATGCCTTTTCTTCACATGTCATATAATTACTACGTTGGACAGTAGGCTATCATCATCACACACAGGGTAACTTACTTATGACACTGGCTCTCATAGTCCTGTTGACACTGGTTGTATCTTCTATGTACCAGCAGGAAAGTTTGCTCATGGCTGGTGGTCTGCATCACTAAAATCACTGTGGCTACAATAAATAAAACCCATCATTCTCACAGTCAGTCATGTTTGGCAAAGATATCTGCGGAAAGTACAAGCTGTAATTAAAAATCTGAATTTATAACATGGTGTCCAAGAGTCAGCCAAGAAGGCAAGATAAAGCCATGAAAAGGTACCGTTCCAATCAGCTGGTGAGCAAGCTGGCAAGACAACATGCGCTTAGACCATATTGAAAGCCTGCTAAATAATGTCAGTGTTTGTACCACTGACAGCATACATAAGGTTCCTTTTGATGCCAAACAAGCGGCAGCCAGAAGCACTTCAAGGAATTATAGCAGGAGGGCATATTGCCCA
Organism: Ctenochaetus hawaiiensis; assembly: GCA_029783645.1. Taxonomy (NCBI): domain Eukaryota; kingdom Metazoa; phylum Chordata; class Actinopteri; order Acanthuriformes; family Acanthuridae; genus Ctenochaetus; species Ctenochaetus hawaiiensis. The sequence continues at coordinate 11,480,884 of JAPZDY010000006.1, read as the reverse complement.
TGTGAAGTGAGAGTGAGGAGGAGGTGTGGAAACAAGATATGGCAAAACCTATCTACCACAAACCTTTCCACCAGCTGATTGGCTGGCTCCAGGCAGGAGCGAACATGACTCAATCTTTATCTTGAATGCCAGCAGCTAAATTACTATACAGCTCAAAGAGAATGTGCATGTGTGTGTGTGTGCGTGTGTGCGTGTATGGGTGTATGTGTGTGTGTGTGTGTGTGTGAGAGTGTGTGGTCCTGCGCAGTAAAGTGTACAGATGGATGACTCATCCACCAATCATGTGACTCATCAATCACTGCAGTTACCAGTTCCCTCCCTCCTCCTGAGTTCCTTCGTTCTTCAGTCATTTCTCCACTTTTCATTCTCATTCTTGCTGTTTTTCTCATGTTCATTTTGATTGTGGGGGGGTGTAATAAAGCCCCTCTGTACATCTTTCCTCATCTGTCTCTATATTGATGCAACTGTGACATGCTGTATATGGGACACACTGTCACTAAGCTGTAACTGATTGTCCTCCTCTTTTGTGTTATGATTTGATCCGTTCATTAACAATCAAGTGTTCTTGCTTTATCTTGCTGCTATACAACACAGCACTCGCCAAAAAGCCATTAAAAAACTGAACTTTAATAAAATAATTGCTTTTATTTTTTATCATATAGCAAAACTAGTAATCATCATGCTGTTATTTACACATTGCACGGGCATATTTATTTCACACTGTACATCTTACAATGCTAAAGGTGACATCAACAACAACACTCTCCTTTTACAAGACAGATGGCTTCACTGTGGACACAGTGGCCCTCTTCCTTTGAAATTTCTTTTTTTTATGTTCACAGTTTATTCAGAGAAAACAACCATCTTGAATTCCCCATACTGTTTTATTTTTTCTCTTTTTTTTGTTCTTTTTTTTTGTTCATTTTTTAAGATGCAAGTAGAAAGACGTGCATTTAACGGTTTAAGCACAATCCCTGACTCCCCGGCCTGAAACTTTTCAATGAATTTTCTCCTGAAAACGAACAAAATGTTTGTAGCCTCTTGGTGGAGATCTTGTCTTAAAAGGCTGCAGAACAGATAGCGTGATTTCAAGTATTTTTTGAAAAAATAAAATTTGCAATAAAAATTTCAAATTAATGAGGCGTGGAAAAAACATTAAAAAATGGTGAGCAAAGATGGGAACTTAGGACAAACACTGAAAAAAGATGACAGAAGTATGAAGGACTCCTACAAGGTCAAGGAGTTCTGTATGGCGGCGGTGATGGAGATTATGTTGGATCTGCCACAAATATGTTGACACAATAACTTTTAGATCCCAAAATGATTGAAAACCCTTCGTCCACCATGTTGGAAGTGTTTAGTGTTTACAGTTGTGCTTTTGGAGTCCACAGGGTTTCTACATTGGGACCGTTTGTGATGGTAATATCATGCAATATGTTTCCCTTTATAGAACCATGGTGCTTGTAAGGCAAAAATCTGAATCTTGAGTTTGAAACTGAAATGTGTGTATTTGGCACCTTTGCAAATTGCAGCTGTTTAAGGTTGATCCAATCGAGAATAAGAAAGGCAATTGCACACATCAAATACAACAAAAGTGTACTGTCAGCATGTGACAGCAGCAGTGGTCTGTTTTTTTTTTGTAGTTGTGTAGCTAAAAAGTCATTGAACTACTTTAGTTGTGTAATATGACATACAGAATATAATTCAAAAGATACAAAATTATGTTGTAAACATGGTTCTCTTACAATGGGCACATATGCTTGTGAATGTGTCAAAGATGTGATCATACGTAGGTGCGTCGATGTATGTGCCTGTGTGTGTTTGTTTGTCTGTGTGTCTGTATCTGTCTGTGTGTGTGTGTTCTCTAGAAAACTCTGAATAAAGCAAGAGCATCAGAGATTGACCTGAATGGAGGCAGACATACACCATGGTATGTTCTGTTTCAAAATGTAAACTGAGCAAGAGGCTGAACGTGGTTACAGGGAGCTTAAACTGGGACCCCTTCATCCTCTCCCTGACCGAGAAAATCAACAAAAATACAGTGATTAAAACAATAAAAATCTAACTTTTCACTTCTTGACCCTTAAGTTTCCATCAGGCTCAAAACACACACCTCTTCTGAGTCTTTTTTTTTCACACCCCTCCTCTTTTTAGCTTTTCTCCAGCTACTGTATATCTATCACACCTCTGTCAGTCCCTCTGATCTGACAAAATGTCTGAAAAGTCTCTCAATACATTCTGCGCTTCATGTAGATTCTCTCAATAAAGTTTTCCAGTTCCTCCTCACTGTCCAGCTGAGGCACCAGCCCATCTTCCTCATAGTCATCGCCCGGTGTGACTTGTGGGTAGTAGTACGGGGGTCGCCTGCCTCTCCTGGGTGGGGTTATGGGTTTGGGCGGAGGTAAGGATTGGTAGGTCCGTGGGTGAGGAAGGATATAGTTAGAGATATAAGGGGTGAGAGGCAGGCGTGGAGCTGGCTGTTGCCTCCAGCCCTGTCCACGGTTCTTACCCCCAGCCCTGTGCCTGCGCCTTGGGGCCTGGAGGTCAAGCTCCTGGGGGCCGAATGGCTGGTCTCTGGAGGTGGCAGGCTTACCATAATACTGTGATTTGGGATATGGGAAATAAACAGGGTAGTATGCTCGATATGGCTTCTGGTAGTATGGATAAGAGGGGAAGGCTAAAAACTGTTTCTGGGGTTTATACCAGTAGTCAAGCTGCTTCTGAGGCTTATACCAATAGTCCTGCTTGTATGACTTAACTTTGTCCTTGTGCCATTTCTTGTTGGACTTGTTGTACTTATAAGGGGCTTTCTTGGGGTTTTTTGAGGCTGTGTAGTGGTAGAGAGGCGGAGCAGCCAGAGGAGGAGGTACCAGAGGCCTGAAGCGCGGGGCAACAGGGTTGCTGTTGCTTGGCTGCAGTTGCAATTCTTTTCTTTTCTTCTTCTTCTCCTCAACGTCACTAATAATCTCTATCACGTCATCAGCAGGCAGGTGCAGCTTGCTGCTGATCTCAATCAGCCTGTCGATCATTTGCTGATCCATGTCATCTTCATCGGGGACGACCTCCTCTGAGCGCTTGTCCTCGGCTGTGTTGCCGGCCACCCCCATGCTGCTTTTCTGCCGGGGCTTCATGTAGGACTGCTGTTTCCTCCCCATGTACTGCAGCAGCATGTCAGAGGCGATGTCTGCCAGCCTCTGCTCCTCCTCTCTGGCTCGCTCCGCCTCCTCCTGCTGCCGGAGCACCTCCTGTTTCTCTGCACGTGCTCTCGCCTCCTCTTCCATGTGGGAGAGGCTCTCCTCTTCTTCTTCTACCTCCTCCTCAAGCTCCTCTCCTTCATCCTCAAAGTCATCCATGAAGTTACCCCCCTTGATGGGTCGGTTGCCCGACCGGTTCTCCTGCCAGTGCAGCTTCTTTCCTGCTCGTGCGAGCTGGGTGTTGTATGCCTTGTAGCCCTTTAGAGGAGGCAAGATCTCGTTATCTTGGAGACCCAAGTCAATGTTCTGGAAGTAGCCTCTTATTTTGCGCTGCAGAGAGAGATCATCCCCCTGTGAGCTGGAACCTGATCTGGCCTTGTTTAAGAAACTTTCTAAATAATTTCCCTCCTCCTGCCCCTCATCTTCTTCATTCCCTTTCTCCTCACTTGTGCTATCGTGTTCCATATTCTCCACAGGCCACCCCTGCGCCTCCTCTGACCTTGTGTTTTTATCCTCCTCATCTCTTTCTTTTAAGTCATCACCCTGAGCAGCTGTCAAATGGCCTACAATTACAGGTTCAATAGCCTTATCAGCCCCTCGCCCCTCCTCCTCCTCCCCTCTCTCCCCCTCTGTCTCCCCTGCACTCCTTATCTCACCACCCTCCGTGTCTTCAATGGAGGGTAGCTCCTGACTCTGATCCTCTTTCCAGTCTCTGTTCCTGCTTGCCTGGATTTCACTCTCCCCCGGGTGGTCCAGGGCCTCCAAAAGAACGGCCAGCACCTGCGCAGGGTCCGTCACTTTATCTGATTGGCTATCTTGACCCGGGCCCCGGCCCTGGTCCGCAGACACGTTGTCAGGGCTGGAGAGACTCTGGGGTGGGGGTGAGAGGAAGGGGACGAGGTTGTCCTCTTTCTGGTCTGTCCGGGTGCGCCCCGCCACCCCTCCCTCTCCCCCCTCACCCCACGCAGGGGCGGTGCCAGCCAGCTGTGGAGTGACAATGAGCAGGACCAATAGGATGAGGTGGGCTGTGGAAGGGGCGTGATGACAGGTCATGACCATGCAGAACTGGCAGGAGGGAGGTTAAGCACCTGAAGAAGAAAGGGAGAAGGCAGAGGGAGAAGAACAAAAAGATACAAATATCATTTGTTGTGCTTTTTTTCCTCTGGAGTCATGATTATATGGCACTTAAATGGCAGCACATACAGATCTGATTCATTTAGATAACATGCAGCTGTTTTATTTAAAGGCCAATTTCAAAAATTACAGGGAAAGACTGGACAGAAATTCTTCATTGACTTTAGGATTACAGCACACATAGATTACCATAAAGAAAAAAATAAACACCGCGAGATTACCAGCCTCTAATTTACAAACAAGATATTTTTTCACCATGAAGCCACCATACAGAAGCTTTTAACACCGTGAGCGGGTTTGAATTGAACAAACGTTTGCGAACAAAGCACGCAGCCAAACGCAGTCCAATAAGCCATGCCAAATCCAAAAATGAAAGTTACACGCTTCTCTTTCTCCTTTTGACATTTTTTATGCTGGCTGTTTTTGATAGAAATTCAAAATCTATGCTGTAATTTTTTGCCATTGGGTCTATTTTTGCCATTGCTGGGTAACCACAGTGTAGAAAACATATAGATAAGGGTCTGACCCGACCGTATAAATCAGTAGTGAATTTCTGACTATCTAATTACCTATGTTTTTAAGACACAAGTAATAATTTACATTCTGATCCTACCAATCGGACCGAAATAAAGGCATTTTTTTGTCTGTCCTCGTGCGTCAACCCAGCCATTATCTTTCCATCGCGCGGATGAATTAATGAATGCTTTGATATTCTTTGTCTTCTCATGAGATTTAACCGAGTCAACTGTCGCAACAATGAAAAAAATAAATGTTAGGCTAAGTCTGAATTTTTGTCATTTAAAAAAAAATCTCACCTCTTTCTCCGAGCCAAACCAAACAGAACGCACGCACTTGCCATTTTATGCGCAAAAACGTCTGTGTCTCAAAAAATCATAGAAAAAATTAAGTGTTCCGAGCTCCGTCTCCGTATTAGCTGTGATTTTGGTATTCCATGCGTCAAAGCGATGTGACCAGGACACCGGTGTACAGGCGGCACGCACGGGTAAGTCATGCGTAAAGCTGGTGGCTACGGTTGAGTTCTTTAACCCTACGGTCCCTGAGTGGGCCATCCAAATTGTAAATGAGCTGGATGTTGTATTTTAAGGGGAATCTATCTTTTTCCACGAGGAATGGAGGGAGCAATCAAGGAGAAACGCCGGTTTGTCCTTGTGTGGAGGGAGCATGTTCCCCCTCGGTGGCAGTGGTGGAATGCACACAAGCACAAATTTTGACAGCAAAGCACCGCGTGCCGCCCAAATTTTAACAATTTCCATTTTTTTAAACTGGATCAGCAAGGAGGGAAACTTAATAAGGTAAACCGACGCGGTTTTAAATCTAATTTAATTTGAGTTTAATAGAAAGATAAAATGCTGTTTAAATCATGCTGTGGATTTCAAATCCTAAAAATTTGCGCATTTTTTTTAACATTCACTTAAAAAAAAAAAATATGATCCGAATTTTTACGGGGGCTCTTGAGCAGCATCTGCAGACAGAAATATTTCTCTTAATACAATGCATATAATTGTCCACACATTGTAGTGGCTTAAATCTTTATTATTGCCCTCAAAATAAATACATATTAACAAATTTAATTGATTTTTGCTCCTACAATTATATATTATCATTATTATTTTGCACATTCATACAATTTTTAAAAATTTGATCTGTTAAAAAATGTGTTAATTTTACAATTTAATTAGAAAATACTCAAGTAAAATAGCTGGTAAATGGTTTTAAAAATATTTCTTGATTAACTTAAGTTAAAAAAGGTGTTCTGTTAAATTAAAAACAGACCAAATAGAAACAGTCGCAGTGCACATCCACCTTATAATTAAACAACCAGCAGTCGGCCAGCTGCCGCAAATAATTTTTTTTCAATAATGCTGCTATTTTAAAAAACGTCTCACTCCTCCTTTGTATTCAAAAAAATCAAAATTTTATCTATGTCTTTTAGAAATCGTGAATAACAGTTTAAAAAGAGATATCTGATTGAAATAGCTTGTGTCTGATGCAGAATCAGATTTCGTTTCACTTACCTGGAGTCCCACTGGGGGGTGGGGAAGTGGAGAAACTCACAACGCGGGTAAAGCCAAGATTATTTCATGAATAGTGGATCACCTGAGAGAATTTCTGTGTTTCCCCCTGCTACCTTCAGCCGCTGACCAACATCAAGAAAAAAAAACAAACAAACTGGCGCTTCTTTGTTTAGTTGCGTGGTGTGTTTGTATGGCAGCAGTACTGGTTCTAATGTACATTTGAGTGAATGTTTTCAGCCCCACGGTCAGCGCAACTTTATTGTATATACCCTCACTGAAACCACGTGACAGCCCCCCCCCCTCCCTACCCCCAGCTGCAGGCATTGCTGACGTCACTTCCATTGATAAGAATGTTGGTGTGGAGATGGCACTGCGAGTCTAGGCTGGCCCCAGCTGATGAATGAACGGAAATGGCATGAATGAAATAGTACTTTTCCTCAATGAAAAGAGAAAATTGTAGAGATAGAGCTGGTACACAGCCATTTTCCTTCTCCCATATTAAAGGTTAGTGTGTTGCTTCTTCCTCCCTTGTTCCTTCCTTCCTCTGCTACAACTTGTCTCAGATTCAGAAGCTGGGGAGAAAAAAAAAAATAGAGTGACCTCGTTCACAGGCTATCAATTAGGGTCATTTAATGAGGTGCTC
>JAPZDY010000006.1:11455593-11473773 GCA_029783645.1 Ctenochaetus hawaiiensis | reverse complement strand
GCCCCGTTACTCTGTGGCTGCATGGCTCACAGGCCACGGGAGCAGCCGTGCTTTGCTGCTCAATTTCTGTTCAATTTCCAGGGATTGCGCAATTTTCCACCTGCTGTCTCACATGATGTCTGACTGCTCTTCATCTGTCAGAAGAACATTGTGCTCTTAACATGGCCTCCCATCGCCATTCCTTTTGACATCACAGAGACCCAAGTGAATAACCATTTGTGGCCAAATCTGCAACACGCATGCTTAAGTAATGCACGATGATATTCGATGCATGAAGTAATGCAGCATGTATGATGAATTCCTGTCAGTCACCATCAGTTTATGTGATTAATTAACACTTCATGGATCATTAATAAATGAATATTAACCTACAGTCTCTTCACACATGCCACCAATTAGCTAGAACGCAGTTATGTACATAGTGGAGGACGTTTCCATGCATTTGATCAGAATACCCAGTGTCATTAAAGTATAAGGTACTGTATGACAGTCAGATGCAAACACTTACAATTTATTGCATGACCCATCAGTCTTTGATTATGTCATGTTTACATGTCACAGTAGGGGGTGGCATGTGTTTTTTTATGACATGGAATTGTAAAGAGCATCTAGCAAGTGCCAGTGATAAATCAGCATGGACGGACATGTGTGAACAAATTGTACACATCAACAGTTTTCACTGTAATGAAGTGAGAAAAAAAAGTCAGTATTAATATCAGAAATCTAAATTCAAACATTGCTGAAAATGCTGAAGTTTATATATGACACCAAATTCACCACACGGCTTCACAGTTCTATAAGACTTGGTAGTGAAATGCATCATCTAGCTAATTTAGTGCCATAAGTATAAAAAAAACTGTGCGTTAACATTTATTGACTGATGATAAATTAAGAATTTACACTGCATTAAATAGCCTTAATTCATATTAGTGACACATTATTCAAGTGTGTGAATTGTATCCTTCTCAAAACAAATCAATGGACGCGCACTCATACTACGTATTACACTGTACTGCTGACAAAAGGCTCTTCTTAATGATTAGTTTTATGCTCTCTGACTCTAATTTAGATCATTATCAATACCAAGACGAGGAGAAAAATCCAGCAGCTTTGCCGAAAATTAGCAGTGCGGAATTGACATAAGTCTGCCTGAAGGTTTTAAGCCTCGCTAGTCCTGTCTGAAACCAGATAAGAATCAAAGGCTTGCTGAAGTAAACACCTCTGGGTTGCAGAGGGATGCTTTGATTACACGACCCACTCATGTGTATACACCTCTGTTCTTTTTTTCAGCTTTCCTATGTAGCCCATTATAGAAATAAAAAACAACTTTTTGCTTCCACTGTCAACCAGTCATTCCCAAGGCCTGCTCTAATGGAGCATTTTGTACATTATGGTTCAAGGATAAATAAATATACACTTATGCCTGATATTTAGCCCTCTTGTTGTGCTGAGCATTACTGGCGTTCATGTGCTTGATAATGCAGAAACAAGTTGATTCACAATGTTCAAGTCAAGCTCATTTCCATACAGTTCATTTGTCAATGCCAAGCCTCCGCTCTGGCCTTGTGTGCCACTAAATTCAGCTGTCAGTCCTCATATGGGTTAGTTTCTCACTGCATCAAGGCTTTTTTTTTTTCCAGGTGTGTGTGTGTGTGCGCTTCTCTGCGTGTGCACACAATGGATGTGTTTTCTCCGCAAGTGTGCGCGTCATAACATGTCCTGTACGTTCAGTTAACCACAGACAGGGATTCTATATTCTCAGTGATGTTCTAAGGTTAATTGGATATTAGCTGCAGACGTCAGAGTCACATGAGGCCAGCTTTATTAAGCGATTATGCATGGCCTGATTCAAAATGTCACGCTCTACTGATGTGAATGTTAGATTTCTCTGTTAGATACTTCTTATCTGATGGGAGAGAAATATACTGTGCAGGTGAACAGAAATATCATCCAAAGTCTTTGATGTCCTATTTTAAAGGGAGTTTTGAGTTTATGAAAAAGCACATACAGAAACTCAAACCAATAGAGATGCTGTAACAATGGTACAGTCCCATGTGGCAAAAAAAAAACATGCTCGCTCTCTACCTGGCAACTGAAATGGAGCTCTGTTTCTGTTCTCAGGAAGGGTTCGACTTGAGTGTGCGTGCACAACTATGTGTTTTGTATTAGCAGACGGAGATATGCACACATCAAATGAAGTTGTAATTTGTTACGATGGCCCGAGGCACCACATAACCTCTGTTTGATTAGATTTTTGTGCAAGCGACTGTTTGCCGCCGAGCGCGGAGTGTTTGTGAGGTAGTCATGTCATCGTGTGTGTGTGTGTCTTTGTTGAAATGCTTGATGGCAGCGGCAGGCTCGGAGAGGTAAGCATAGAGCCAGAGGGCAGATGCTGATATAACGGTCTGGCATTATCAACTGCCACTCAGCATTAGTTGGCCCCTTACCCTCACTCCATGTCCGCACCCCCGCACTGACTCACTCTGCCGCCTGCTTGGCCACTCACATAGATTAACACTGGTACACCGTGCCTGCATTTAATGGAATACACACTCTGCAGAACACACACACCTCACAGTAATAGTTCCATTTCTCTCTCTCTGTTGTGCTTTCGGTCTCTCTTTCTCTCTCTCTCTCTCTCTCTCTCAACACACACACACACACACACAGAGACAAACACACTTCCCCTCTTACTGTAATGTACATTAGAGACAAATGAACCTTTGGAGGAGGTTGAGGCATGCTGTCACTGATGGTTCTCTGTACAAACTGCTGAGACAAGGGGCGGTGACTATATGTGGATGGCCTTTTGTTCCATTAAATTAACTTGCTCTTTTTTTCACCGCTGATATTGGACTGGGGAGGGCTGCAGGGTCATCAGAGGGAGCAGAAAAATCGACATGCTTAAAACAAGGGGAGATAGGGAAGGATGAATTCCCTGTTTTTTTGCTGACATTTTTGGCCACAATTATGGTAATGCAGGCTGGGGATCCTTCGGCAAGTGTTCTAATGCAGCTCCCTTGCACTGCAAAGGGTCTCTACCTGGAAGTGATAAAATAGAGCTCATGATTAAAAGAAGCTTTTCCACCCACGCCACCTTTTTTCAGAGGAGGGAAGGACAAGTAATTGCACCGTAAGGTTCCTACAACACAATGCATAGCTGGGACCTGATGATGTGTGCAGGACCCTGGCGCCCACACTATAATCTACTGTTTCATCTAGCTATTTTTCACACATGCTTTTCAAAAGTTAGCATTTGCTGCACACATTTTTGCAACTGTATATTGGAAAAAAAATGAATTAGTTCTTTAGTGTATCAATAAAGCATGATTTATTGTGCTTATGATTACACTGATTCTTAGGATTACCTTTTACAGCCCATATGTCAGTGATTTTATGTGCAGATACAACAAGTAGAAGTTGTTGTTTGGCCAAATTTTGTAGAGATACCATTTTTATCCCTTACTCTCAGGTCGCTCTCTGTGAGTCAAATGTTTGTTCATGTCAGACGGTCCAACACAGTCAGAAAGTGATGTGGCAGCAGTGAGATCTTTTAAAAATTAGTATCTCATTAGCTTCAGTAGCCTTTGTTCCTAATCTAGAGGTGATAATATTGTGACCTGTGCTGAGTTTTTACTGCAAAATGAGCATTAAATCATGCTAATGTCCAGTCTATTTACTAACATACTGCGGTTGTAATATCACCACATTAAAATGAATGATGCAAATGTATCCTAGAAAGTGTTCCACTATTAATAACATTGATATTAAAATGCTTGGTTTTAATATGGTAATTAATCAAGGCAGCTTTAGAAACATGCCTGATTATTAAATAGGGAAAACAGAATATTTGATGTGAACGAGGACTGTAAAAGTACAAGGAGCACTGACACCAACAATATGTCACTGATTTGATAATGTGACAACAATGCGGTGTTACTTGTTAGTTATTCTATCTTTCCAAAAAGGACACAGTAGCCAGTTTGAATAATGTTCAGCGTCTTAATAAAGTGTGGCTTGTATAATATTCATGTGATGGGTTACAATGTGCTAATGCATGCTGGAATAGATACATATTGACCTAAATGTAAACATTATACAGAACAGTTTTGAGCAATTGTATATACATTTCATAAGCTATCATGAGAAAAAAGACAGAACAGAAACAGAAAATTGATAAAATTCAAAGATGTTTGTTGTTCTCATTGTCTCTAAAGTGACACAGATTCACATATTCACAATTTTTTTGCACTGCCTCCATCCTCTCGGCTCCCATAAATCCTTTCTAAGCCCTCAAAAGAATGATGTCTCTCTGTTCACATTGTACAGCGCTGTGAATAAACCCCGTCCCTTTATAAGTAATCCGTGATGTGCTAACACCTCCACCTGATGAATATGGTGTTAAAAGTAATATTTGAGTCTGTGACCCAATATAGACGATGTGAGGGATTGAGCTCTGAACAACCGCTGAACGCCAGACGTCCGTCGCATAAATTATGAATGTGAGGAGACTTATGGTAGGAGTCGATGGACCCCTTGGTAAGTGGATTCTGTGTGAGTAATGTCTATGCATTGTGGTGAGTGTTGTCCCACTCTCTCATTGTCTGCTACTCAGAAATTATTTACCCCCCCTTGAATATTAGCTGTAAAATGTGCATTGCAACCTTTGAGAAACTGGTGGCGTCGGTGACGGATGGTGTTGGAGGCCAGAAGCAGGCAATGAATTTGAGGTTGATGAGGCGACTCATATCAGAGCATGCAACATCAGCGCTCACCATCAATCTCTTCCCCTCTCCCCCGTAGACATCTGGCACATGCATCAGCAAACACACTATTGAAAGTGAATTGCACCCAACCCTGACAAAAACTCACACATACACACGGTTTCAGAAGCAACGCTGCACGTTCAAGGCCTCATGACAAGACACTCGGCCTGCAGCCAGCTGCCTCTAATGTACCACAATAAAACCTAGCATGAGACTTTATTAGAGTAATAGCTTGCATCCACATCATTTGTAATCACTGCACCAGAGAGCACAGATGGCAAAGGCACAGCCTGAAGATGTAATGGCAGGGAAACCACACTTTTGTACTTAAACGTGAGCCAAATTTCAAAACCCATGCATCTCTCAGCATTAATGTGACCATTACATCATGAAAAACACTGCATTTTATTTTGATTGTACTATTACAATGCCGTTGTAACAGCAGTTTTTAATTCGTCTTTTAGCTTGAAGGTGTGTTATGTGTAAGTAATAGTTTCTGTGTTTTAGGTACGTTAATTTAAAACCTTTATTTTGTTTTTTTTTTGTTTGTTTGTTTTGTAACTTTAAACTTAAAAGGTCCACTGTCAAGGATTTAGGGGGAACTATTGTAGAATATGGAAGAGAATTAATACAATATTCATACGTATGTTTTAATTTGTGTATAATTACACAAAGAGCCTTTTATATCTACAGCAGGAGTGGATCCATCTCTTCATTTGAGCCTGATACATTGCATGTCACTACAGTAGCCCAGAATGGACAAACCAAACACAGACTCCAAAGAGGGTCTGCGGCAACTTTAAAGAAAGTGGCCACCATAGATTCTCCTACACACTTGGATGGAGAGCAGTAAGTTGCATTCAGTCTGCAACATCACTGCTAAATGCTACTAAATCCTGCACACTGGACCTTTAATTAACATCCGAAAAAAAATGATAAAATCAGACAAATGAGCATTGCATACCTGAAGGGTAATCCAAGTGTTACCTCTGCTGTCTGCACACAAACACACACACAAAAAGAGACAACACAATTAGCACTGCACACTTATTAGAGAGAATTTCAGTTCTCTTTTATTGACCAAGGTCTTGATTTATTTTTACTACAAGGAACTGTTGTGACCAAATGGATAGAAAGAACTTAATAAAAGTACCACTCATTCATATTTGAGAGTATCAATGATTGTAATAAAGCATATGTAGACAAAAAGAAACCTACACTCAGAAAACTATTACAGAGAAACTATTGCTGCCAGCTATCTGTCTGCTCCCTCACTGTAGTGCAGCAGGAGAGTCTTTACTGTGTATGCTGTCATTTAGGGTCATGCAACTTGCTCTCATTTCATCCTTCTGTGTTTTACTGTTGAGAGCAGGGCCTTCCTTTCCCCAAACACACAAACACAGACACACACACACCCAGTGGAGCAGAGGAGAGACAGGTGAAGCTATGCAAGTTGATGTCAACTCATGATATCACTGTATGCACAAGATAACCTTCCAAGCAGAGGTAATTCATTAATGTACTCTATCAAAAATCAGAGATGGACAGAAATTTAGATGAAAAAATTGGAGGGTGGAGTTATACCACCCAAAGACTTCATTATTTTTTAGTGGTGATAATATTAAATTTAAAGGATTGGAAAATTTGCTTGTCTCAACAATCCTGCCCTGGTTATGCATCCTCCAAAAAGATGTGTTTTCTACTTCATTGTCCATTTATTAAAGACAAAACTTAATGTATATTTTTTTATCTCACAAGATACATCGACTTGGAGGCCACTTTCATGGCAGGTGTGCACTGTGTCCATGTGTTTGCTAGTGTTTTGTCTGTGTGCTTGTGTTTTGTCTTTGTAGTGTGTGAGGCAAACAACAACATACTAATGTGATGCTACTGTAATGGCAATAAAATTGAAGGATTTCTATTCAAACCCTTTATTCATTCTCCCACAAAGTGCCTCTTTAGGTAGGTGACTGGGAAGCCCTGTACCTTTAATATCATCATTTGTCAGTTTAAATGAGCCTTTTTATGAGCAAAGATTAGATAGGCTTCCTCTCAAGTGTTTCCCCACTTGTCTCTTTAGCAGACAGGTTATGGAAAGCGTCCAGGGTCAACAAGTTGAGATTGTAAAATATAGAAAACATTTCTTTTGAGCTTTTGATGATTTTTCTATCGTCTCTAAGCTCATCTGTGTGTCCCACTGCCTCCTCACTTTATGCACTGTGCTGTAGGCGTGATGCAAACAGGCACTGGCTCCATAGGTTATACCTTATAGGCAGACAAACAGAAGGAAAGATGAGTCCTCCAAAACTCCTTGTTGAAATTAAAACTGTTATCGGTTATCAGCGCACCACCCGACTGGAAGGGAAGTAATTTGAAAGCCGTTTGAAACGTGGTAATTTGCTGGTGTGACTCATCGCCAACACCTACAGCGACAAAACCTCTGATCCTCCGAAGGAAGAATAGGATAGCATAACTGTGTGTATGTGTGTATGTGTTTGTGTAATACACCAACAAGCTGACATTTGAGGCTTATAGATAGAAAGCTATAGGAGGATATGTAGCTTCAATCATATCATTATGGATCATACATTAAAATATTTTCTGCTTCACTGCAGAAAATTGGACAACAGTTTTTTAAAAGCCTGCCTCAGTTTTCGTTTTCTAGCTATTCAATTGTATATTTTTCCTCTTAAAGAATTACACTACAATACTATTATACTGATGCTCTTTTTGAAGAAGCACAGGCTAAAGCAAGACACAAGGTTCAGTGGCAGTGTGTAATTGCAGTCTTGTGTCCTCGTTGAGACAAAAGAGGATAAATAAGTAATTAGTATAATTAAAACATTTTTTACTAAGTCTTTTTTAAACTGATTACATACACAGGAGCTGCAGTGTCTGTAACTGAAATGCAGTACAAATCTTACTTTATTGTTCAGCCATTTAACAGATGTTTCTATCGATAGGTATCTTGATTGACGCCTTGTGCAGGTTTATATGCCCTAACATGGGAAAACGGGCTTGCTGTGACATACAGAACAAACTGTCTACATTTTGATATCAGACAGGAAGCTGGGGTCCAGGTAATACAATTTTGATGAGCACCTGATGGTATCACAACAAAATAGGGCATGCTCACTTGAGGTGTCAGGGTGAGGGAAATTATCATGATTAATGCCAGGTTACGACTAGGCAGGAATGTTATCTTCAGTCATAGTCTCTTAATTGTTAATCATTATCTCTCCCTGATTAATTTTGGCTCAAGATGTCAAGTAAGATATCAGGCTTCACTGTGCTGGGCAGAGACCTCAAACAAGAGTTTACATTAAGATCCACTTAAAAACAATTCATCCAAAGATAAGCGGTAATTCTATGCAGTACGCAGATATAAAGCACTGGAGCGAGCCATAATAGTTATACATTTATAATAGAAGTAATTGCATTATTATACGGGCAGGATTAACAAAGATGGGCCTAAAACAACAAAGAAAGACTAAAACTAGCCCTGAACATTATCATTAATCACATTTGCAACATTTAGTTACATTTCATTTTTAGGTTTTTATGCATCCAAAATGTACAACCTCCATGCCACATTGCACTGATTAACTGATTGTTTTAGAAAAGTAAGTTGAAGTGAGTTTCTATAAACACGGTGATGCTCTCGCTCTTCAGCTTTCTCTGTTACAAGTGTCTGAAGCTCTTTGTTTATCAAATGTTTGTTGAGGATATTTATATAAGGTTGATGCAAGTTATTGTCTTCAACAACTGTTCATTATAAAAACCTTATGTGACTCAGGTGGAAATGTTCAAGGACGAGGTATCACACTTTAATCCACATCACATTTAATCAAGTCTGCTGACTTCTCTTTCTGACGTGCTCTTTCCTGTGTTTCCCCAGGAGCAAGTGGAGGAGGTAAAGGTGATGACGTCCACTGACAAGAGACCAAAATAAATGGTCGAACCTTGAGGAAAATAACATATTTCTCCAGGTTTGAACGCTATTGGAAACATTTTGAATAATGTGAGTACACAACTAAACAAAATACCTATTTGTTTTTAGACATTTTAATGTGAAAATGTAAGTCCCTGCATAATATCAAGGGGGAAAACCACATCCAATGAGGTCATTTGTGGTGTATTTTTTATGTTATTATGACCTTCTTTATGTTCACTGATCAACTACATTGTTGTATTTTTTATTTTTTATTTTTATCTTTTTCATTATCTTAGTATGATTTCCATGTATATGTGTACAGAAACACAAGAAAATTTACTAAATAAATCTCTGTTTTATTCTTTAAAAACTAAGTCACTAAAAACACACTTAGTGCAACACACCTTCACTTTCTGAAGGCAAGTTGTGCATGAAAAACTTTAAAATGGAATTAAATTAGTCTCACAACAACTTTTGTGTTTTATAAAGCATGAGGTTGTATAAAACTATAGCAACTGGAAGAGTGCAGTTTCAAGGGCTCCGCAGTTTTCAAACATTTGATAAAGTGTGAAAGCTGTTAAACATTTTCCTCTAAAAAGATTATTAATAACATGCACATGATTAGCAGTTCAGGAATACGTGGGAGTTTAAATAATTTTAAAAAGTCAGATAGGACCTAATTATAACAAGCTCATAAAATCCTACATTTGGCATGGAAAGTCAAGGAATGATTGAGTGTAAATTGTTCTTCTATTTTTCCGTTTGATGTCTTCCTTGACACTGTTGATCACATTGATGTGTGTGTGTAGCCTAATCCTCACATCCCACACCTTTGTTTGTTTTTAAATCACAGAATTAAGCAGTGCAGTAAATGAATTCCAAAGAGTTCAACACCTTTAAATTCCATGTCAGGGTTTTATAAAGGAATGCCAGGAACGTGATCTTCTTCAGCCTCCCACTGTCTGTCAATGAAATTTAGTTGCGTAGCCAAGTCATGGCAACAGTCTTAAAGGCTTCACAGGTAGACAAAACAAAGAATATGTAGTTGTTGTAATATATTGCTTTATAATGATGTTGATGTTTGGAGGATGTTGATGTTCTTATAAGAATACTAAGCCATTTTGGGAGATACACTTATTTGCTTTTTTGCTGAGAGTTAGGTTGTGTTGAGACCAACATCACCCTGCAAAAGCAACACAAAACTATCTTTTAATCAAATTGAGCTGATTTGGACAAAGCAAAGGAACATGAGAACCTCCCACTAAATATCTGGCTCACCTAATACTAGTAGTTTGTGTTTTATCTCTTTAAAAAATTCCTACAGCATGTGCAACTGAGCAGGAAAAAGCCGAGTGACATTTTTAAAGTCTGACGTTTCACTTGTTTCCAGACACAGGTACAGGAAAACCCACTGAGCCTTTGACTGTATTTCTATGATTTTACCTGTGTGATTTTTTTCTTTTTTTCCTCTTCTTCTTTTCCTTTCTTTCTTTAGAGCAGCCTACAACTATTTATAAGACATGTTCTCCATTGAAAGCAGTTATATTACAAAAATGTCTTAGTGTTGATCAATAGTGGTGTGAAAATGATTGGCAAAGGCCATTTTTTTACAAGAACTGTTTGTATATCAATATCTCAATGTCCTCTGGTTTCTTTTTCAGCGATGAATGTCACTGACTATAGTTTTGCTTTTTGCAAAAGTGCAGCTTTGTCTCTGTTAACTGTTAATTCCTGTCAGTTTAGTTTGTCAGGATCTAAGTCCGAAAGCAAATTTATGTGTATTTACAAAATGCCAAAAGGACTTGTTTTGGGTGAATAAGTTAAGACTGGGTAAGTTAACAATTTTACACAGAGAGGGACTCAACTAGGTTTTTTTCTCTTGCACAGACAAGAAAGATTTAGGATAAGAGTACAAAAATGTACTTGTATGAGGCCCAAATAAAGTTTGCAAATATGCCCTATAATATGTAACTTGTGGAGTCAGATAATTCTTTTTTCCTTGGTGACACAGGAAAAAAAAAGTCCTCAGTGTTGCCAGTGGGAAAAACCTGAGCTTGTAAATGAAAAAGGATTCAGGCAGTAAAGGACTGAATAAAAGCTTATATCCAGCCAGCTCAGTATTCACAAAATCCATTTTCCAGATAGCGGCGTACAATGAAATTCCCCATTTCTTTATCAGTCAATTTTGCTAATCCAGACAGTGATCTCCCTGAAACAAAGCTGTGTTTTCTATATGTCATAAACATGTCTCCTGTCCCTCTATCGTTGCAACTCATCACCTCCTCTGTTATGGCTGCATGTATTCTTTATAATTGTTCTTTATATACTGTTTCCCCCTTTTTCTCTATCTCTTCTCTATGTTCTATTTCCAGGCATGAGCATGCTTATCTCCTGGTGTGCTTGAGAATGAACAAAAGACAGCATTCACAGATGCAATAAAGAAAAAGAGGACAGCCTAAGCATGAATATATAGGAGGATTTCTAGGCTTTATTCAGACTATTTATAATATATTAATATTTATTTTAACCATGGAGTGAAAACAAGGTCCTAGTTTTTTCTCATACTGTCTTTTAACATTTAAAAGTTTACTTTTAATTATAACTTCAGTGCATTATTCAACAAAAAAACTTAAATGAATCTCCATCAGTCACAAATAAACCAAAGAGCCTTGGTATTTATTACTATAGAAAGCAGGCTGGCGAAAGACTTAGTATAATGGGAAATCCCCATTGTTATAATCAGGGACAAAACCATTGTTCTCAAATTGTATGTGAACATTGTGTACACGTAGATTTCTCAGCCTTTGTTTTTCTAATAGACTGTGGCGAAACAGTTACATAATGCTAAAATTGGGCAGACAGGAAAGACAAAGGAAATGAAATACATGACTAGTGTGGAATTTCTGGCCACATTCACAAAGCACAGGAAATCATTTACATGATAAAGATGAAGAAGATGCACAGAAGGGACTTTTTCTGCCACATATTTTTTTCTTTAAAAGCAAAGACGCTGGACTTAGTGTGAAAGGTTGATGAGTGACTGCTAATTTCCTTTGAGACTTGGCATAAAAAGTGGTTTCTTAGTCACGGACTTGATGCATTCAAGCACCTCAGTGATGTATTTACTGCTTTGTTCACAGAGAAGAATAGGAGAGTGTTATAATTAAAACATTTCATCTTGTGTCTGTCCTGATCTGGAAAGATGTCTTGCTGATAAACTGGTATACTTCAGATTTTTTATTGATCCCGATGGACAGAACAAGTCTCCCTCAAAGTAAAAACACTGCTGTAATGTAGATCAACCAACATTTACAGCTTGAAGTAGTGAGTTGAACATGAATCATTGCTTTGAAGAGTCACTGAAATTTTTTTGAGTCACACTGGGATAAGTTTGCAAATGACAAAATATTGCTATTGTTTAGCACAAAAGGTCAAGAACCTTAGCAAACATTCCTCAACCTGCACTGAAGCCAACAAGTCCAATAGAAGTTGAGTCCCAGTGTAATTTAATCACGAACTTGTTGGACATGGAAAAGCTGAATAAACAATGTTAAAAATAACAACGTGGAACGATCTTTAATGGATCACTGAAAAAACTGACGTAAAAAAAACAAAAAGAGAGTGTGACTTAGCCTGACTTAATATCGACCACTGGGACCGATGTCTCATCAAGACGTCATCATCTTCTCTGAGAAGTGTCTGCTGTAAAAAAACAACTTCTTAACAGAAGATATTCTGGATGGAGAGATTAATGAAGTCTTTGGTTTAAAAAAAAGCCTTTAGAATTCAAAAGCATTTGGTTATTTGTGACTTTCATGATACCATCTTTTGGATCTATTTGCATCTGCCAGCCTGCACGATCAAACATCTGTCAAAGCACTCATAAAAGATGGATTTTCCATCCAAAGGAAGGCACTAAGAGAATTCAGTAATTACAAAATATTGAATCAGTGCTTCAGTCAGTGCAGTAAGTGTTAGGAGTGCCGCTGGTAAATTTATGATCTCTTCTGAGGCAAAAAAGTGTCTGAACCTCTTTATTAGCTATATTGTCCGCCGCCTTACATGTCAAAGATTAGCTATTCAAAGGCACTATGACGTTGAATCTAATTTATCTCGGAGAGGGCTCCGTGCTCAAAATAAACCCAGATTTAGACTTTAATTGTTGCCTATGACATGAAGATGCCAATCAAATAAGATTATGGATGTCTTTTTCTGTCTAAAGGATGAAATGCAATACAGTCAGGGCAGAAGTTTCTATTTGCTCTTATTTTGCGAATAAAACCTGAAACACAGCGGAGCTCTTTGGGGGATTTTTGGAAACATCAAACACCACTTTTGTCAACACTGATAATCCTCTTTTTTTATCTGCTTCTGTGCAATTTATACAGCTTCAGTAAGTGTAAGTGGTTAGTATTTTTTTATATATTTATGCTGAGTGCTTGTGGGTTGTTTTAATTTGCATTGGTTGGTTGACAAGTTGTTAGGCCTTGTGTCATGTGGGCTTTATAATCTGGCTAAACATGAATAAAACCTGATAAAAGTGCAGTTATAATTTTATGTATTAGCAAGATGCTTGTGGTGATTTATCCGATCTGTTGTTAAGAAAGTGATCTGCCTATATGATCACTAAACTGACTTCAAATAGCACATTACAATAGCATCAAATAATGCAAAAAAAGTTCTATTTTTAGTTTAATTACACAGTTAGAGGTTATGTAAAGTGCAAGTTCAAAGCAGTCCTGATTCACAAATATTGTCATGTGAGATAAGAAACTACAGGCATTTTTCACTGAGACATTTTGACTAACAGGTGTTGCAAATTACATTAATGATGGCTCAGTTGTTCTCAACTGTGCCAGTAAACACTGACAATGTGAAAGTAAACCGCCAGCATGCAAAATACCAGGACCCCTGAAACCGAGGCAGCCAAGAGGAATTCAGCCATCATTAACTTTATTATTCACACCTGAGCCTTTCCTACTGTCACATGTCAAAATGTTAAAAAGGCCCATCTGTTATCTTGGCACCTTTTCTAAATCTGCTGTTGAGTTCATTATGTGACTTTTCTCTTACTCAGTTTTTACAGATGAAGAAAAAGAAATTAAAAATTGACTGAACATGAATGGGCTCATTGTTCCTCTCAAGAAACTGCCTGCAGGTGAGACAAATTAGTTGTAGTAGTTATTTTTCTTAACAACTGTTTACACTCACTGATATTTTGATTTTTTTTCTTATTGACCATAAAAATCACAATAAATGTGCAACATCGAGATGGAAACAGACCTATCACAATCAGATATTACACGAAATTAGCAGCAAATTAGCTATTTGTTGCAGAAACCGCAAGAGACAAGATTAACCATCTATGACAGATCCAGTTGACTTATATTTAGCTCCTCTATTTACAACCAACCAGCAATTTAAAAAAATCCATGGTAACAATTCAAACTTTAGACCATGTGCAAGAACTGACAAAAAAAGCTTCATAAAACTTCATTAGGGGAAATACAGTTTGCCTCACAGATAACATAAAACTTGTGAAACAACTGTCTGGAGGTGTGTTTCCATCAACCAAGGTGTTTTTGTGCTTGATCCGGGTGGACTGGTTGCTGTATTGATAAAAATAAAATGTGAAAAAACATCATGGAAACGAACTTAACAAATTGATAATGCTATAATTAAAGAATATGACTCAGACTTTCACAGTTTGGTTCGATTTACTTACTAAAAATACTTGGAATGATCGTAACGTGGGTAAAAATAAGTCTGATTACATATGTAGCAGTTTGTAACATGTAAGGTACGTTATAATACCTACGTAAAATAAGTTCCGTAGGTTAACGTACGTACACAAGTTAAAATAAGTGAATGCTGAGCTTTGCTTTAAAATGGGATATGACACTTGGTCTTCTTGGTGAATGCCGTGTGATTTATACATTGATCCCCCACCTATTTCATATGAATCCATGACTTTTTTGTTTTTTTCACTGTGTCACTATGCCCTGAAACTTTGAAGTTGTCGTGCTAAAGTCATCTCTGGTGGGTGTAACAAAATGTTTGACATCTCTGGAACAGGAATGGCCAGGATATAAAAAGTAAGCAAATAAAAACATGAGCTGTGTAGAGGAACGCGAAGACTGTACTCTCGCTCAAATGATCACATAAAGCAAACATCTATACAGTTTTCATTTTTCCTTTTTTAACACTGGAGACATTTAGCATCACCAGCAGTTTCTCTTCATTTGTTTAATCGTCAATATGTTAGCGTAAAGATATTGGAACAGACAAAGGTCAAATTTTTTTCAAGATTTTCTGTATATTGTATCACATTCTGGTTTCAGACTGGTAAACAAATTAAAAAACAGAAATAGCCAAATAGAGTCAAACATTTTATAGAAAATATACACAATTGGAAGTTGGTGCCTGATCTGATAAAAGCAAACAATAATAACATACTCATGGTTGTTTGATGTCATGAAGGTCAACCAAGGATTGTAAAGCCTGTGGGAGCATCAGCAGTCCCCATGAACAGCAGCTACCACCACAGACGAGGAGGCAGGAGGAGTCAAGGACCACAAAGGGCACAGATCACTGCCCAGCTGCAATGATCTGGAATGAAAGCAGGTAGGAGAAGCTTTATTACAGTGGACAAACTCTCACACACGCAAACATGCTCAGGCAGCGCTTGAAGGGACCACAATGTTGCTGTTCTTCTTCGTGTTCCTGGTTTCCACATCTTCTATTTTCAACACGATGAATTTTAAAGTGAAACTTGTGGATGTGATATTTGTGTTTATTTTTGTTTATATTTGTGTATATTTTTATGTATGTTTAAAGCCTTTTTTCAATATATAGTTGCCTGGGTAGAAACAGAAAAAGTGAAGAAAAAGATTGGAACAACATGCAGGTCCCCAAAATGTGTCTCTGTTAAGAGGAACAAGGGAGTTTCAATAATTTTTTTTAAAGACAAGATTAGCAGGCTCCCAGATAATATCTATGTACACATAATCCAATAATATACAGGAGAGGCAAGTGTAACTGTCATTTGTAGATAAACGTTTGCTAGCTTGGACTGTGCTGTCAGATTTAACTGCAGTTTATAGTTTAACCCTAAACAGAAAGTCTCAGTCCTGCAGTGGATTTAGCTCTGTTACCAAATACACTTCTGTACTGTGCTGCTCACCAGGTGCAAAAAGCTAAGAGCTAACAAGCTTTTTTTGATGCCTAGTTCAGTGTGAATTAGCAGACCCAAGAGGTTTCTAGCATGTAGTTTGTGACTGAGGGGATAAATGGACAGATAACACGGAAAATTTTCAGATTTCATATGCAAAGTAGCCAGTTAGTGATCATTTTATCTATAGTGCCGTTGTAGTCATTTGCTAACCCATAGTTAAAGATCCATAAATACATACAAATATCCTTTTTATTCTTTAAGGTCCACTCACATTTTCTAGTATCTTCAACACTCTCGGTCTTGAGCTCCTGCTTTATCTGTATGTAGAGAAACAGTCTCACTTATTTTAGCATCATCTGATCAGCTCTTTTGATCAGCTTTCATAGAGACCGCCGACCAAGCTATTTAGAGCCAACGGCGGCCAACGACAAACGGCGGCCAATCAATCAGAGCACCCTTATTCTTTAGTTCTTTGCTTATCTTAACAGGAGTTTATCTAACACTTGAAGTTGGAGACAGCACATTTCAAATAAAGACATACTGTTATAGCAGGAAGGAGAATGAGAGATTAAAGTTGAAGTGACTCAGATCCTCAGGGACCTTTAACAAAGCCTCAGAACAAGCAGAATCCTTGATTGAGAGACTGAAAGGCTAAATTTCTCAGATAATCTTTATTATGGAATTTAAATCCACTTGTCAAACATTTTATATCTGCAAAACTAAACAGGTTTTTTCTAGCATACATTTTGGAAGTATATCACTTTGTTTATGTAGCTGCTCTGACAAGCTTAGGCAGAGATATATATTTAGAAATTAGGCTATGTAGGCTAGAGGTAATCATTTAATCCCACACATGCAGATGTTATCACCATGCACAGTGTTTGCTTGGCATGTTTTTGTGTGTGTGTGTGTGTGTGTGAGGGAGAGAGAGAGAGAGAGAGCTCCACTCTTCAGGGCTATTAAAAGTCTGTATTCTTCAAAGTCTGCTTTAGGCAACGTCCAATTTCAAGCCATAAATATTTCAAATGCTTGAAATAAAAATGGGGTACTCCAGTGGAGTAGGATCTAGTACCAAAGCGTTGAGTCACAGTTTCATTGCATGGCTGGATCTTTGATTTTGAGATATCAGTGAGAGTTTTGTCTTGTGTTTTTCCAGCATACACAAGCAACTCTGTCCCTCTTGTTAGTCACAGATTTCAAAACTGAAATGAAAAGTTCCTTGCCGCTGTAGGGATAGAGGTGGCACACAGCTGCTTTGTAGCAGGGTGCTGCTGTCTTTAAATAAACTGCTCCAGATCCATAAGGATACTTTCTTTTGCATTAACGCAGCAGGGTGTTTTTTTTTCCTACTCTGACAGATAGGGCATACTCTAAATAAAGATTTGCATATATGTATATTTTTGATTTGCTCATGTGTTTAAAAGGAAGGTGACTTTATCAGGAACATCCAGGACGTACACGTGATTAGTGTGCACATGTTGGAACAAGATAATAACTAATACTTACACTTTGGGAAACCCTTGTACAATCAAGCTGCGTGGCTTTATAATGAACACACAGCTCACGGCATCTGTGAGCAGAATACCTTGAATTATCACTGTCAGCTCAGAGGATAATAGTGCATGATCCCCTCTGTCAAACTGAAACAACTAATGCCAAATACAAAAACTATTGCACTCAAAATGTAATATTTCATCAGACAGCTTTGCTACACATTGGTGAAGGCTCTCCCGGGGATAAAACATCTCTGAGGAACAGAAGCATATTGGCATACATCCGCTTAGCCACATGTTTTGTGTAACTAATTGGATAACCACACCAAGTAAAGCACGAAATTGCCTTTTTTTTATCCCTCCTGCAGCAGTGGATGCAACCCTCTCTGCAGGGCGTTGGTGGGGCACAGAGGCACACACATTTATGAGTCATACATTTAATATGCTCTCCCTTCCTACTCATATCATAAACACTCAGAGAGATGGAAACGAAACATCCCATTTTTTTTTTCTCTTTAACCACGTCGGAGACTTCGTCAGACAGTCGAGAGAGATTCTCTCCTCTCCGTCCTTTGAGTGTTTCTCATCTTTAGTCTCCGGTGCCCCCTGACTCTTCTTCTCTTACCCGGTCTGACACTAAGAAATGCTGCTTTGACTCATGTTGTGCTAGTTGTGTGTGCACAGATTGTTCGTTCGTTCGTTCATTCGCTCGTGTGTGTGTATGCTTGTGCGTATTTGGCTTAGAAGATAAGAGATTAGCATGAGTCAGATAATGATTCAGGACGCCAGGTGGCAAATGCTTCAAATCATGCG
>JAPZDY010000006.1:11434521-11449695 GCA_029783645.1 Ctenochaetus hawaiiensis | reverse complement strand
CAAGCAGCAGAAAAACATTGTGGTCATCTGCAGTGCGATGAGTCACCTGTAGGCAGCACACACACTCACACACACACACGCGCACACACACACACAAACCCAAAAGAGACAGGCTTTGCAATCACAGCCCACAGCTGTGTAGTTACAAAGCCATATTCTCTAATAAACTGCTTTCACTGAATGTGTCGCATTGTCACATCTGAAACATAATCTTCTGCTGCTGAATGCACAAATGAAAAGGACAAAAAAAATAACATGATGGAATTTTAAAAAAAATCAAAACAAACTACAAAATGATTTGACCTTTCAGAGGCTTCCTGTTGAATTCCAGAAACCAGCCTGATGATTTACATAAACTATCGAAACAAAATGTTAATGAAAGACAGAAATTAGTGTTTAGAGGGTTAACTGCCAGCTTCATGTTGCTGCATTTGTAATTGGTTAAAATAAAATCTGTGGATCAAATCAGCCATCTGTATCCTGTGTAAATCATTCCCTCTGCTGCTGCCCGTCTGCTCTGCCTTTGTTAGGTCAAATGTGCTGTGATTAAAGTGACTGCAACGCACGTTTTTTACACAGAACTATTAGAAAGACACATAATTGTTACAGATTTGATGAATAATTGTTTCAGTATTGAATCATCTTATTATTATTTTCTCAGTCAATTGACTGGGCTGTAAATTATCCAAAAAGCCATAAAAGTCCACCTCAAATTCATGAAATGTCTTGATTTGTTCAACCAGTTTGCCAAAACCCCCAAAAATCAGTTTACCGTAAGATAAGGCCAAGAAACACAACATATTCTCATATTCAAAAATCTGGAACTATCTTTTTAGTTTATTTATTTTAAATTTTTTGGATTAATTGCAGCTCTAAAATTCTGAACACAAGCTTTTGTACACAGTTAAAAGGGTCAACTTTATGTCATTATCTACAGTATTATCCCAGTTCTACCCAATATGAAGGTTTTATTTATGTAACAAACAACAACACAACATAAAACACTGGATCAATAAATACACACTCAGAAACACAAAAAGGCTACATTTCAGAGAGAAAGAAGGAAGAAGAAAAAGGTCAAAATTCAAAAAGAAAATCACTTTTAATGCAAATTACTTTTGCATCCGTGTTACAGTTGCATTAATAACAAAACTGATTTTTTTATTTGTAAAGACAAAGTTACAAATGAAAACTACATAAATCAAATTGAAAGGAGAAGATGGTATGAAATTGCAATGCTCTAATGCTTTAGTATCATAAATTGTCCTCCATATCTAAGTAAAAGAAAAATATTTGCTCTGCATTTTGGCAAGCTTTGGTTTGGAAAGAGCGTCTGAGTCATAGAGAAACCAAAGAGGAAAAATCAAACCTCACTTGCACTAAATAGTGTAATTATTTTTTTACTTTGATTTTATTTCTTTCTAATGGACTTAAATTCAGAATATGTTGATTTTTTTTATCACGAATATCTGCCTCAGCCTCTGACATTTCTTTTCTTTAGTGGCAAAAAACTTCCTAGCAAAGCTGTATATTAAACTGACTCATTATTCACTGGCTGTCAGATAGCACAAGGTTAGTGTAAAACAAAAACAAAGCATTTATACTGCAGCCTGACAGAAAATCAAGTGAGCTTTCAACAGCAACATTAGCTAATTTCCAAACTGTCAGCCCATCGCTGGGAGGTAAAATTATTTTATTTTATTTTATTTTATTTTATTTTATTTTATTTTATTTTAAATGTGAAATATCTTACAGTTGATATCTGCAGCTAAGTGTATCTGATGGCTGTGTGGGTCAAACATGTGGAGACAAATGAGATTTTTTCTTCTGGATGCTTCAAACTCACAGTGAGGATAACAGAGATGGGAAATAAGGAGCAGATCTTGTCATCATCCATTCTAATTCTCCCTGCATTTAACTCACACTCTCTGGTCTCCCACTTGCCTTAGCAAGCTTCATCTTCTCAAACCTCTTCATCAACACACAGCACTCCCTTCTATCTCCACCAACCACCACCATCTCACTCCCCTCCCAGATTTCCTCCATCCACTATCATGTACCTGAACCAGAATGAGATTAATTCAGTCCATTTGTAGTAGTAGTAACTGGTTGTGCTGCTCTGGATCTCCTTACAGCAGTAAGAGAACAACCCTAAAACCTCTGTATGGAGTGAGGGAGCTGCTCCTTGACAGTCATCTCCTCACACCGTGTCACCTCACTGGTGTGTTCTCACCACTCTGTGTGAGCATGTGTGCAGCTGCGCACCCTTGCACTTGCCGGTACGGTTTATTTCAAGGCACTCTTTTATTCATAGACGCTTGCATTTTTAAAGCATCTCATCTCGGAAACATTTTAGTCAAGTGGTTTATGCAACTTTCAGGAGACTGGAAACATTCAGGTGTAAAGGACCACAGATGCTGGCTATTTCACAGCGTTGCTATGGCAACACCGTCAATGACTGACATATTGATGATAGCGGGTGGACGCTGTTGACGCTATTGACGATAACTGTTTCATTCAAAAACGAATATTGACATCGTGTCGATATGAAAAATAAAAAAAAAATCTATAATAATAGATATTTGCTGTTTCTTTCCATTCCCGCTCTGTCACAATAGGTGGCAGTAATGCACCCATCATCAAAATGGAAAAATTCATGAAGTATAATTGTTCTTTTTGTACGCTTTTGCACAGTTTAGTCAGAGACTCCCTTTCCACGTCCCCACTCCTTTATTTTGAGTGTTATTGATTCTCAAAAGAGACAAATAAAACATAATAAACAATATTACTGAAAAATTTGAGCTTATATAGATATGACATTCATATTTTTGCGATGAATTCTTTATGCCATGATAATCATGCAGTAAAAATCTCATATCATGGTAGCCATTATTGGGAGACTGAGACGGAAACTTTACATTGTTAAAAACGCTATGGAAGATGCGTGGAGAAAGTTTCTTTCTCTCACTCATCAGTAAATGACCTGGTCATCACCTCTTCTATACTCTGTGGTTTTGACCTTTAACTGTGGAGCCTGAGCACATATTTGGCCAAACTCTGTTCAAACACCCTGTGTGACAAATGGACCAAAGCCTGGCCTGACCCAGCCATGATTTTGTAAATGCTGAAATGAGTCTTTACTCTCTCTCATATTTGATCTGAAACCAAATCAGTAGTGACTGAAGAGGACAAATAATGAAAAATTAGAAAAATATCTTCCTGTTGTATGTTGATCTTTAGCTCCCCTTTTTAGTTTTATTGTGTGAGGGGGAAGAGAGACCTTTAGACCAATCTTATTGTTTCCTGATAGATCTGTTGTTCATATATTTTTATTTGTGCAGATGTATGTGAAAGTTTTAAGCGCACACAATTGTAAATGGTAAAAGGTTGTGCACATGCTGTAATGAAGGCCACAAGGCTGAATCAGAGATCATTTTGTCAGAGCAGATACAAAAACTCCAAAAACAGATACCGTTCAGTTACTTTAAGCCACTTGTCAAAGCTCGTAAGGATCGATTTAAAGAGCTTAGGGACTCTCAAAGCGCCACATGCTGCTGGTATGTTTCGGGCGCATTGTGCTATAGGTGAGGCCAGGTGCCTCTCTCCTCCTGTGACTCTCATGTCAGATTGTACATCTCCCGCTTCACTTCCTCAGACGTGAGGACAGAGAGAGAGGGAGGTAAAAAAAAGAAAGAGGCTCCCGAGGGTGAAACTGAAAGTGAGAGAAACAGGTTACCTTCTCTCCAAGGTCAACCAGCTGCCACAGTCAATGAGCCTCTTCAGTCTATGAGTCAACAAAGCACAGGATCACTTCCAAGCATTAATATGTCATATATAATTCAGCCCTCTGACCCCATCAGGCAAAAACACAGTCATATGTAATAATCCTGTGAGCTTAATGGGAAGCTCTTTTCTGAGTCATACAAGATGTCCTCAAAAGCCTGTGTACTTTCCATTCGTCACAGGTTTGTTTTTTTTTTTTTATACCAACTCTTGACTTTAAGCCTATGAGCGCTCCCTGAGACACCCTTTGGTGCTGTCTGTTTGTGTTTACCCCTGCGGACAAACCCGCAGCTTCATCAAGGGTGCTATGGAAAGGACAGTGTGTCATGAGGGACTGAGCAGCACGATGCTGCATTGTTTTAGAGGCTGGATGAGTCACAGAAGACAAATCGGGGTTGCCGGCATTTGAGAAGGCTCGTCCATTGCATTAGGACAGCACTGTCAAACCAGCAGTGGGATTATAACGTGTTCCCATGATGCCTGTTTTCAGAAAAGGAATTCATTAAGGCATAATGTAATCTAATTACCTGAGAGACCTGACAGTTGCATGTTGTAATTGTAATTTGTTTTTCTGAAGAAGAAGAAGAATAGCTCTACTGTCGAGCGTCCTCACGAAACTCGGGAAGTTAAAATTCTCAAAACAACAAACCATATTTATAGCACCTCGCACACAATGTGAGTGCTGCATCGCTATGACTATTTCAAGTAATTTCTATATGACTCACCAATGAAATTCAAAGGCTCACTCATCATGAAAAGAGCAGACAGCAAATTTTCATCTGCTTTAGTCATGGCTGAATTACTTTTCATCCATATCGTCATTTCTTTGGCGAGATGAGTCCACGCTTCAATTATTTGTTCCTTTAACAAAGTCTAAAAATTCAGACTGAGCGCTTGACATTGCAAAGATTCAAACTGAAAATGTGGTCAAAAATATGTGATACAAACCCCATCAACCACCACCACCAACACCACCTACCACCACCCAACCCCTCCCAGCATCTCATTCACATTTCAGGATAATACTTCTCAGTAGGGTTCAGCTTTCTCTGAGTGGCTGCTTGATTTTTTTTTTTTTTTCCGCTCTGCACTGTTAAAAGCAAAAATTACACAAGATTGCTCACATTGAATAGGGTGCAGCTCTAAATGCATTCATTTTGGTTTTGACTTTTAGCACACGTCTGCTACGTTTGTCCCGTATGCGAATGTCAAGTGTATGCAGGTGACAGACTCCAAGCATAATCCGTTTTTTTTTCCCCCCTCCCTGCTCCCCTTTTTCTCCCGGTTTCCACCTCTGTCTCTCTTTGTGTCTCGCTTGCTCGCTCCCTCCGACCACCCTCACACACACTGCCAACGTGAGATAGCCACGTCTGTGTGTCCAGCGCAGTGTGTCATGTGTGATAATATGTGACGTATGCGTTCACGTGCCAGCGGTTTTTTAGGGTTCCAGTAGGAGATACTTATTATTGTTATCATCTTCAGGCATCATCATTATCAGCTGGAGCAGACGCGACGGCTCCCTTTGCGTCATTGTTCTGTCCAAAAACCCCTAAAGCTCTCGCCGCCAAAGCTACTCACAACGTAACCAACAAAAGGAGGGAAGAGAACATGTCGAAAACCACTCTGGCACTCTTTCAACGTCCCTCCCCTCGTCCATCCTCTCATCCACGGCCTGCACCCCCCACCCCCACCCCCTCGTATACCCTCTGCACTGTCTCCCTCTTTTTTTTTTGCCTCTCTATCAAATGTTCACTTCTTTTGTCTCATTCACTGTTTCTTGTTACACCGCACTCCATCTTCCTGCGTGACAAGCTGTGTCCATCTCTACCCATCTCCTCATCTTTCCCTCAGTTCCCGTCTCTCTCATGGTCAGAGAGAAATCTCACAACCTACACACACACACACACACACACACACACACACTTGGTGACACTGTGCGTGCAAATACTCTCACCCCTCCCCGAAACCTTCATCCAAGCACACACTCACCACCAACAGCACCACCACCACCTTCTACTCTCTCCAAAAACCCCCCCACCCTAATCCTAATCACACCACCACCACCGTCATCAGCCCTTATCTCACTCCACCAAATCTGCTGTGACTCAAAACAATTTCCTCTCATTTGCGATTTTACTGCCCGCCCCCCGCCTGCTACACCTCCATCAAGCCACCTACCCCCTCTAATAAACCCTCTCCACCTCCTCAATACCCCATCGCTACCCATCAGGCGCGAACCCCACCCAAGTGCACATGCACACAAACACATACACGTATACAAATGCACTCACGTACACACATTCTGACCGGTCGCCATTAAGAATGACGGCTTGTCATGTGTAAGCGGTGACTTACCACTGTCATCCAGTGGAGCTCGAGAAGAACTGCAGTGTGACGTCACGGCGGACGCCGGCCCTGCTGGTTGGTGGATCATATTTACGTGTGTGTGTGTGCGTGTGGTTCCGTGAGTGTGGTTGGGATGGGGGAGTCGGAGGAATACATTTTGGTGAGTGGGTGGACCCGGTGGGCCTTGCTGCATCACTGAACCAGGAAAATGAATGAGAGCCTACACAAGGTGTCACCCTCTTCTTTTCCCATTGGCCTCCACTAATTTCCTCTTCTCTTTTTTGTTGTTCTTATCTGCCGTTGGCCCAGGATGAAAAGAAAACAGCTCAAACCGCAAAAACAAAAAATGTTTGACAGTGTGATTGGCGGTATGTTGCTGGGTTGCTTGACTGTGTTAAATTACTTGAACCAGCAGAAGAAGAAACAAATGTTTGTGCCGTTTGATAGCATGATAAGAAATCCATTCAAAGTTCAGTGAAGCAGTCTGATGTGAAATTTTCAGTATTTGAATTTCAACAAGAGCAAAACAGCACCACCTGATGGAAGATCCACATAGCCACAACCAGAGAGAGGAGCACCTCACTGAGAGGTGTTACTATGGAAGGAAGAACGGGACACCGCATGATGAGGTGCCAGCATGTGCTGTCTAACAGTGACAGAGTCAGTGATTTACCTCCTTGAAGGGAAAATAAAAAACTACACACACTACAACTACACATCAGTTATTTCTGTACCGTTGCAGTCATCAAATCAAAAATTAACAGCAAAAGATTTTTTTACGAGTCACTAGAAGTTTAATTTTTACAGCAGGAAAACGTGAGGTTTGTTGTGGTGGTAGGAATTTTAAACATCATCTTTGGTTTTTAGTGGTCATTCACTAAAATATCTAAAAACAGAAAATATCGTAATAAATAATTGTTTATCAGAGACATAATATATGATTTATCATGCAATGCAAAAATCACAGCCATTGCATCTCAAAGAGTATGTGCATGATCGTATTAACAGATTTTAAGGATCCACACCTCGATAATGTGTTACCATTTGGGAGACAGATCCAATCTCAACTTAACCTCTTATGTAACTTAAAAAAACCTGTTAAAGTTTCCTGTTTTTCTGTGATGCTGTTGTTTGGTGTTGAGCAGTCGGCGTAAAGTACCTTTTTGAGTAAAATAGCACCTGCAGCTACAGGAACCTGTAGCCTCTGCATTTATAGCATCTTTTAGCTCATTGTTTATATTGGCAACATTAAGCTTGAAAGTATGACTAAACTAAAAATCACTGCACTTGCCAGATATGCCTGATAAACAGAAAAAAAGGAGAAACAAGCAGACATCACATGGCCACTGACAGTATTATTTTTTAGTAGTGTTGATTCTTACAAGAAAGACTTTTATTACAAAGTTCAAAAATGCCAAAAAATTAATTGTATGTAGTCAATTTTCCACAGTTGAAATGCCCCTGTCAGAAGTGCCAACTCTTGTTAGTGCCCTGTTAGAGGCAGGGTTAAACAGAGTGAAAGCTGTTACTCATACAGCAAGCTAAATTTTATGCACGTGCATCAAAACCTCTGCATATGCATTGAATCATTTTACTCTCACTGTGGTGAATCAGTGAAGATCGGTGACGCTCTAGTGCAGCTGAAAGAAAAAAAAGCTTTATTGAGGTAGTGTTTTACTCTTCCTGGAGGTGGGTCGGAGGTGGAGAGATGTGACTTGTGGCAGTGCTTCAGCAAACTGTATATTCTCACTTTCACAGACAGAAAGAAGGGTGGGCAGACATCGCCTTGGTTATTGATTATTACACAGGTAATTGGTTATTGATTACTCCCAGCTCTCTTGTCTGTGTCTGAGGGGAATTGTACTGTACGAACATCATTCAGTTTGGGATTGAGTTCTGTTTTCTGCCAGATCTCATTTCAGTATGGAAGATTTAGCCACAAAAAAGACCTGTAGAGGAGTAAATGGACAGTCCAAAACAGACGAATCACCTCCTGCTGCGCACAGTGTTGACTCATGCTGCGGAGCCTGGCTGAAAAGCATCAAGCTCTGGATACCTGCGGTCTACAAAAATGAAATAGTTCAAATTTTAAAACGGTCAGGACCCGTGGTAAGCTTGTGTTTAGATGCAACAGTGGACAAGAAACTGATAGTAAAGAGGTACTAAGTTAATGGATTGGCGGGGCATAAAAAAATGTCTTTTTAAGGACTCAGAGTTCTGTATTTCAAAAAGTTATCATAGCAGTTATTTAATAGTAGTTTGCAGTGTTGATCAATCTTTATCATTTTTTCATTTTGCTACCTACTTTTTAAAACAGTAATTAACAGATAAAAAATTCCAAACCCTTTGGACTGAAATACAACCTCTCACTGATTTAAATAATGCATTGAGGGCATCACTAGTTAAACTTTAAGACACGCACGTTCCGCTATGTCGTATCAGTTACCATCTTAGGATGTTCTAGAAGAACATGTTTAACAATATTAAACTTCAATTAAGTTTATCTAATCTAAAAGTGATTCCTGAACCCCTTGATTTTTTTAATATATGTATATATTACCTCAAATCCATGCACTTTCATTGTAATAGCAATGATAGATCACATTTATAACCATATTGTCATCCACCACAGAAAAAATGGTAAATTTCTAAGTGTCACCTAATAGAAAATTCTGTAAGGAGAAAAATAGTTCAGCAATTCAGAAAACCCAACATGTATCTGCTTTTCACTGACTTCTATTCATTGCAAAAGCCCAGAACTTGATAGACGAGGACATTTAGTTTCCTTTTGTGCAAACCTATTGATGCCAGAGGCTGTCAAAAACCTACACCAGCAACCACAAGGACCATTTTCTAAGGAAGAAAAGAGAGGTAGTAAGGACATTTAGAAATACAAAGGAGAAACCAAAGCATAACACTTCAGCTGCCAGAGCAAATAAGAACTTAATCCTACCTCAGAAACTTTGCATGAATATGACTCAATCAGCTCCTCTATGTGTTGCATGTGGAGTTAAATATTTTATTCAGGTTTGGAAAAGTTCATTTACCGCTTTATAGATTTAGAAGTGTTTTAGCCCCATTTTGTTTTTCAGGTTCTTTCACAGTTGTTGAATTTCCTGATCAGCTTCGTCAGCACGGTGTTCTGCGGTCATCTGGGGAAAACAGAGCTAGCAGGGGTGGCTTTAGCAATAGCTGTGAGTTTTGTCTCTTTATTTACTGACATCCTACTCACAATGATCATGTTAAATTTCACTCTTTTTATTCCAACATGTCTCTTCTTTTTGCAACTCTTAATGTTTGATTTCAACATAGGTGCTAAATGTCACAGGTATTTCTATTGGCGTTGGTTTGGCATCAGCATGTGATACTCTCATATCTCAGGTATGCAATGCATCTTATTCATACATGTATTATTGTACAAGCAACTAAGTGCTGAAAGGTCACTGCTGTGTTCACACTATGCCTTTTTGTTATTTTCCTTGCATACAAGCATGTATTATTTTAATTTCCATTTATTTTCTCTGGACTCCTTCCTCTCAGACATTTGGAAGTGGTAACTTGAAGCGTGTGGGAGTTTTACTCCAGAGAGGAGTTTTGATTCTGCTCTTAGCCTGCTTCCCCTGCTGGGCCATCCTCATTAACACACAGCCCATTCTGCTAGCTGTCAGGCAAAGCCCAGAGGTCGCCAGGTGAATCACTTCCACTTCGGCATCAAATGCTACGCTACACTTGTTACTCATGAGTCAACCTTTTCAGTATGAGTATGACAATTTTCCCCCTTTTTTCTTTAAAGACTCTCCCAGCTTTACGTGAAGATCTTTATGCCAGCTCTGCCAGTGAGTTCAGTTTCCTCCACAGTTTACAGAATGTTTTATTTTTGCATCTCCGTCCATGCATGCAATATTGAATGGTGTTGTGGTGCATTATTGATCTAATTAACCCCATTCATCGCCTCATGTTGGATTCTGCAGGCTGCCTTCATGTACCAGCTGCAGGGGAGGTATCTTCAAAATCAGGTGCATTTAATGACTGCAAGACCACCGGTGTGAGACAAAATAATGACTGAAATTTGGTCTGTAATGAGATCATTTTGTGCGCCTGTTAGAAAGGAGTGTGTGGTGTGTACTTTGAGAAAGTAAAAAACAGCAGGGGCACTGGTGCGTTGAAATGGCGTGTTTTTCTAAACTGCTTGCTTCGGCTCACAGGGTATCATGTGGCCTCAGGTGATATCTGGAGTCACTGGGAACATTTTAAATGCAATAATCAACTACTTGTGTCTCAGTGTGCTGGATCTTGGGGTTGCGTAAGTACATCTACAATGCATATAACAGTGTGTGCTATTTGAAGTCATAATCTTACTATTTAAAATATTTGCAGTATCAAAAGCTGACCAGAGGGTTTATTTGATTACTTGTTTGTATGGATGACTGGCATTGAGTGTATAAATTGTCTTCTTTTGTTGTTGTTTGATCCTGTTGATACAACTGAAGTGGATCTGCGGTTGCCAACGTAATCTCACAGTATTTCCTGAGTGTGTTCTTGTTTATCTACATCTGCTCCAGAGGACTGCACAAAGCTACATGGAATGGTAAGTTCTGGGAATTATGTAGCTGTTAGGGTAATGTTTCATTTAACCATTGAGCAGTCCTTGAAGGACTTCTTCTAAGCACTTTGCACTTTGGTGCGAATAGTGAAAAAAAAGGGAAACAAAATGATATGACTATTTATTTGAGTTAACTTAGCAAACAGTTTTACAGTGGAATTCCCTAAAAATAAAAGGAGGAAAGAAAAAAATAAGCAAAAAATGAACTACCTTTGAGGAGTTGTTTTCTGTTTGTTTTTTCTGTTGTTCACTAGTTGGGTAGACCACCTATAAATATAAATCTACAAAAGGATATCATTTATTTACACCCAAATCTTACTAAACTGACTCTACATCGGGACATAAACACGCAGACATGGGTCATATCACACACTACAATTAAAGCATGCCTATACCCCCCCACACCCCCCACCCCCCACGCACATTCACACACGCTGACACACACAGTTTGCATGCAGACTCACAGTCCACAACAGCAAAAGAGCATCGTCAATTTAGCAGGACTCTGCTAGCATGCTCCAATTGCTATTATTAGTGTTAGCATGCTGATGTCAGCCTTTAGCTTAGCCTTGCAGAGCTGCTAGTATGTATTTCGTCTCTTGTTTAATCTGTCATAATGTTTACATTACATTGTAGAGATGACTATAAAAGAAGTCTCACAGTTTTTTCAATAAAGTATAACAAAGATGTGCTCTATCTTAACAAATGTAAACTTCACAGTGAGTCCATCCTACAGCTGTTATCTTCTGCTGTAGGATGGTCAAGAGACTGCCTGCAGGAGTGGGGTCCTTACCTCAAACTGGCCATCCCCAGCATGCTGATGTTTTGTCTGGAGTGGTGGCTGTATGAGATTGCGGCATTCTTGGCCGGCACCATCAGTGAGGTCGAACTGGCATCTCACTCTGTAGTTTATGAACTGGCTTCATTTGTTTACATGGTGACTTCCTTACATTTCTTTTCAGTTTGTTCGATAGGATGGACTGATGAAGTAATAGGACACCATGTATCCTGTTGTCCTCATTTACCTCTTCCCTTCCCACAGTTTCCAGTGGGTTTCTCTGTCACCGCCAGTGTGCAGATTGGAAATGCTCTTGGTGCTGGAAACACAGAACAAGCCAAGCTGTCCAGCAAGGTTGTCCTCATCTGTGCAGGTATGAAATTGTGAAGATAATAAATATATATGATATAGACTAAAACTATATCAGCATACCTAAAAATGGGTTTAATGCCTTTCCCTGTTTTTCTTCTAAATATTTTCTGTAGTGTTTTCAATAAATTTGTAAAGACAACTTGCAAAAGGAGGGCCCTGTTTGAATCAAAATTGATTTCTGGGACTGTTGAATTAAATAGTTTGAAAACTCCTGCGTTTACTTATGCTGTTCTACTGTCTTTATCTGATATCTTGCTATATTTCTTATCTGCAATACAGGCACTGCCGCATGTTTCATTGGAGTTATTCTCGGCTTGTCTCAGAATGTGATTGGTTACATTTTCACCACAGACAAGTGAGCACAGGTTTTAACACTTAAGAAAACATCTATTGTTTTGTGTTTTCTTTTCTCAGAAAGAATAGCTAACAGAAAGCTTAAGTGTAATTCATCATGTATTAACCTCAGAGGACACTGACCTTTGACAACAAAGTACGCTTAGATTTTTGTTGGTATCTGTTGTTGCCTCTAGAGACATTATTGACAGAGTGAGTGATATCATGAAGATGTACGGCTTCATCCACATTGCTGATGCCTTTGCGGTGAGAACCCTCACCATACAAGTCACTTTAACCCTCCCAAAAACCTGACTTGTTGGTACAAATTTAAGATTTTTCTTTCTACAACCTCTACAGTGTGTGACGGGCGGTGTAATCAGGGGAGCGGGGAAGCAAAATGTCGGTGCTGTGTGTAACTTGGTGGGTTTCTACTTCATTGGATTCCCTATTGGAGTGTCCTTGATGTTCCCTGCCAAAATGGGCATCGTAGGTAAAGACAGATTAAATATTCATTCAGTAAGTCACAATCTGATAATGCTATTCTAAAACTATTAAACTGTTCTTTTAACATATCTATTGCAGGAATGTGGACAGGGTTTCTTATATGCGTTTTGGTACAGTCCACCTTCTTCTCAGTTTTCTTGTATAAACTAGACTGGAAGAAAGCCACTGAAGAGGTCAGTAACTCTACTGGTGACCTAATGTGTCACAGGAGGGATTTAAAGGCTCAGTGTCTGGGAATTTGAGGAATCTTTTTGTAGAATATGTCAGAAAAAAAAGACAATATTCATATGTTTGCATTCATACATTATCACCTGAAAATAAAAAATTATTGTGTTCACATTACATTTGAATAACCCTTTTACATCTACAGAGGGTGAAATCACTGCTAGATGCTGTTAAATCTTACACACTGGACCTTTAACTACTTCAAATAATACAGTGCCACTGATGCTTTAGATAATAGTATAGTAGCATTAATATGTGCAAATTGAACATGCTGGGCAGCATGTGGTACAGATTTGAAGCCTGAAAAAGGTTTTAAGGTATTCATCCAAATATCTATAAACAGGCGCAGACAAGAGCAGGCATAAACATCTCAGAGAGGAAAAACATCTTTGGGATGCAAAATCATGGTAATGGGGTTTATATTTTACCTACAGCTATATACACTGGGTACATCTTTTTATGAACCGTAGAACAGCTTTTTATTAACCATGTATCAAAACTCTCTCACAGCTCTGGACTCTGATGAGAATCAGGCCGACACAGAGACCAGTAGATCCAGTTCTTTGAATCAAGTCGAGGTGAAGCCTGAGGTGCTTGGTGCAGGTCAGCAGACTACAGACAACAGTTCTCTGTCAGTCAAGCAGCTGGTGGTACGACGTGGACTCACTGTGTTGCTAATGTTCGTCATCCTCGCTGCAGGAGTCTTCATCAGTGAGCTGCTGACCAGACTACTTGAATTAGATGACTGACCATTATTAAATCTCTTGTGCAGCAGGAAAAAAAAACGCACGCACGCAATAAACAGACAGAAAAATAATATTTAACACAGTTTGTTCTTGAATTTCTGCCCGCATTCACAGTTTTGGGTGTTTGAAGTTTAAGGGACAAAGATGACAGTGAGGCAGCAGCTTTAATGTACAACAATGGCTCACCTGTAACAACAGTAATAACAAATTACAATACCATAATCCAACATTTACAGAGTTTCAAGTCATTGTGCATTGATGATGGGAAAATAGCTGCATGAGAATGATTCATAATAAATGAGTATCTGACAAGTAAAAAGTTCTGTGTGTGCACTACAGAGGTGGAAAATTTGTGCAATTTACAAACTTAACTTATAAAAACAAGTGTCATTTTTCTAGCTCTGTGTTGCTTTCATCTATTAAAAAAGATTAAATACAGTCACATTTTGAGTTCTTGTCTTGTTTTGAAAATTTTAATATAGAATATGATGTAAATAGCACAGCTCATGACAAGCATAGCTGGGGAAAAAAATAAGACGTCTCCCTCATGCTTTTTTAAGATGGGCTCTTTTAAAAAAGAGTGACAATATATTTGTCATTTCTAAAATTTATATTCTGAATGTATGCCACAATTAGAAACAGCATGATTAAAATCTATATTTAGGCTACAGCACATCTGTGACTGAGTGCTTTCATCATCAGAGGCAGAAAAGATGCTCTTTTTCTGTGGTTTATTTTTTGCCCTTTGATCTGTGTTGCTAAATTTGATGATAATGAAAGGTCTGTATGCTCAGGCTGCAACATGCTGGCTGGATGAAGGCATGTCAAACTGAGCCAAATCAACCACCTGTTCACACTGTGCAGCAGCAGATAACTAGATAGCTCAAGCTTCACAGCTATAGCCTGCTCATAAATAAAGATTTCACCCTGGTTAAAAGTGAACAATTAACTACAAATGATTTTCTGAATTTGTATTCTGTTTTTTCATGGCAAGCAAAGGCTCCACATTTTGCTGTCTGTTCTAGAGTTAAATGACAAGATAGATGTCTCTCACCATAAGATTACTGCTTGAATCTGGTAAGCACATCCAAATATGAGCCCAGAGGGAAGCTGTAAGGCCAGTCCTCCCCAAGTTTACAAAAATCTACCAGAGCTCACTAATTTACTAGTTATGTCTTATTTGTTGAAACTCTACTGTTTGACAGGTTCTGTTAATGTTATACAGAGCCAGCTACCCCCTGCTGTTTCCAGTCTGAGCTAAGCTAAGCTAACCAGCTGTTGCCAGCTTCATAACGTACACCATACAAAGACAATATTTCCCCAACTTAGGAAGCATGTATGTTCTATGAAAATTATAATTTACTGTTTAAGATTTCTTTATATGAGACTATCAGTTATGGCATTGAGAAGACAGTGGACAACAGCACAAGTTGTAAGGAGTGTATGGCACATCCCCTTTGAAGCTTTTCTTAGGTACACTT
>JAPZDY010000006.1:11395379-11432941 GCA_029783645.1 Ctenochaetus hawaiiensis | reverse complement strand
TAAATAAGCACTTTGGAGTACTACCCTTAAACTGCATATAAAAGGAGATTCCTAGAAAATACAGTTGAGACCACAGAGTACTTGTTTTGGCTTTGGAGTTTGGCACGCATGAACTGTGGTTACTTTCATAGTCATACACTTCAAAAGATTTCTTTTATTGATTAGGGTGCTACAATATGGCAACAATTATGATACTGGCCATGGGTGTAAAAAAAATAACTCACTGTCCAGAGCGACAGATATACAGGAAAACAAAACAGAACAGTTATGTATATCCTCCTTATGTACTTACACAGTGTATTACATATTTACATGTATACATGCACATTTCACATCAGATATTTACAGTCCATTTTATATTTAAATTTACGCACAAGAAAATCATTCAAGGTCAGTAAAAAGGAAAAGATATGTGACAGTGCATTATGGAAAATTAAGCCAAAAAAAGGTGCAAAAATCAAAAGCTTTGAGTTGAGGAACATCTGTTAATGCCCATGTGGTTTCTCTGTGAGGTATTTATAATGTGTCTTGTAGTTCCTGTTGTGCATCTCAGGCTAAGCAGGTGAACACAACATTTTTGTAAAAAGACATATGTTAATCCTGCCAGTTTCATTTAAAGTGAAACTTTAAACCCAAACTCTGGTAGATCTCTCCCTCATCTTAAAGATGCAGCAGAGGACTGGACAGGACCAACACTGTAAGGGGTGTGGCGTTGCAGCCTTGTGACTACATAGTGTGTGACGTGTGAGGTAATGAGACACCAACCAAAGTGGACAGATGACCACCACGTAAAGTAGCAGGAACAACCATACAGAGCTGCTGGTTGTGACTAACAAGCCATGAACAGCTGCTATTAGACTGTCCTGGTGATTTTCAACCAAATTAGCTCTGATGCTTGAACTGGTCCTGTTCGGGATTTTTAAACCTTGGTGCTATCCAGAGAACCAGCCTTCATCTCTACCAGTTTGGAGCTCAACCATTATAATCAAGGGATATGTCATCAACAGAGTAAATTGTACAATGCCCTGTAGAATATGACACGTCCACTTCAGGTCCCAAAGAAACTTCATATTTTTCAGGTTCCTAACTATTTTTTGCTGTTTAAAATGCATTTCAAACCAGATGCACAAACCAGAGCCGTATTGGTGGAAAAAGTCTATCTGTCTCTGGAGCTTTGACTAACAGTAGAAGCTAATTCATTGCCCTTTGTAAATGCGTGGTATCATTGTTGTAGCTGAGCTGGCAGTTCAGAGAGGGTGAGTGTGTGTCTGTGTGGGAGCGTCAGGACGAAGCTGCAGCCCTGCTGTTCATCACGGGATTGTCACCAAAGAAAAAGAATGCAATGCAGTGGGAGGTGGAGGTGGGCCTATCTCTGATTAGAGGAAGTTAAGTTAAAATAATCTTTTTTTGTATAATTTCGTGAATAAAATAAATTCCTAACAGTTGACTCTATGTCAGCATTGATCTTGCAAGAAAATTGATCTTAAAGAAACAGAAAATGTTTAAAACCATTTTAAATCCATGATGTGCCAATTTTATAAATTTGGAAAGAATATTCAATGTCAATAATAACACCAGCTTTCATGTATTCATCACGGGACTGAGCCAGGTGCCCATTTCAGACTGTAGTTTTACAAAGCAACAAGTTAAAGTCTTTGTGTTGACAATGACTCTTATGAAAATAGTTTTAGACTTTTAAAAATGACTCTTTAAAAATGAGACCTAAATTGTTTGTTTGTCAGAACTGTGTTCAGCCACTAGATGTCATCATTCTAAGATTAGAGTTCAGAAGTTCAGAGGTTGAAGGGTTGGAGTTGAGTCGTTAGCCCAGCTCAGGGTGAAGTTGGCCATGCTGTGGACAGTGGGCTCTGGCACAGGGAACACAACATGAAAAATGACACCTATGACCAAAATGAGAACTGTAACTAAGACGGTGAGTCCACGACGCAGGATGAGCTGAGTGACAGGGAGCACTGTTTCAGGTTTGGTTTTGCTCTGCTCAGCATCCCCTTCAGTTCCTCCTGCATTTGTGTTGTTGCCTTTAGCCTCATGGCCCATTTTCAGCTCCTGATCCTGGGTGTCAACTGCACTGTAGCCATCTGCTTTAGTGGCTTGTTCACCATCCAGCTGAACCTTTAGAGTGCAGAGATCCTGCTGTTAATCTATAATAATGTAACTAAGAAACCTAACACAAATAAAGAAGTATTGTACAATTAATATGGCCACTTACTGTACTTGGGCAGTCAGAGTAATCTGGCACCATCGCTTCATTCAGCACTGTACTAACAGGACGCTTTGGCACCATCACCACTTTCTTTCCAGCTCGCAGTTGAGCCTGAAAAGACATGCGTATATGATTTGTGTGAATGAGTTTAGAGGGATAAAAGACAAGAAGAAAATGCTGCAAGGATGCAAGAATTTACTGATAAGAGTGTCATCTAGTAGAGCTCCCTTACAACAAAAAAAGGTACCTAATAAATGCTTTCATTGATAATTCCATTGGCATTTGTGCTCTCAATGCTCTTTGGAGAGATTGCATGATTTTTTATAAAAGGATAAGGCATCCTACCTTTTGTGTCACTTTCTTCCAGTTAAGTCTGAAGATTAGGAAAAGAAAGAAGCCCGTCTGAAGGAAACAACATATGAAGAGACCCAACCACAAGCCTAACAGAAGGACACAAACATCACAGGCATTTAAAAACGTCTATTGTGTTTTTACTTTATACATACTGGTGTGAAAAAATTAAACATAGCCATGCTAGCATCTTTATGAGCCTATAGTTAGGATAATCTAAAGGATAATGTCAGCATGGCTTCATGCTCACTTTGTCAGTGATAACATGCTCATCATATTTTTCAATTATGCAAAAGCATCAGTCCAATCTGGTCATTTAAGTTTGTATGCAGATCTTGGGAAGTACTACTTCACGTGGGCATCTGAGCATCATTTTGTCATATTGGGCTTTAAATGTAGCTGAGATTGGGGATTAAAATTGTCTTTTTATAAAACTTCAGTAAAATCCCTGTCTTTTAACAAGTAGGAAGCAAAGAATTGTCTTTATATCAGACAGCTGAGGTTGTGATCATTTTCAAACAAATAAGGATCCCAAGACAAAAATATTGGTATTAGATCAAGTATAACATGCTTTTTGGGTTTCTGTTTTTTGAGGGGGTTCTTTGTTTTTGTTTTTTTTGATTACAGAAATATATAGAGATAATACAGGATGAAAACATTACCGAGTATTCTGAGATTGACATAAAACATCAAAGCTATTCCCACTGGCAGCCCGATGAAATAGTAAGACACCAGGTTGGTCAAGGCAGCAATTTTCTGCATCCCGGCTCCTACAAGAATCCCTGAGCATACACACTGAAAACACACACAGAGATCGAATCAAAGACAGTAAAAACTCCGAATATTTAAGCAAACAGCTGGGTGTACTTTTCAATACAGCAGCTCAGGGTAAAACAAGAACATTTGTTCTGTAATGACATACCAGAAGTGCATCAAAGAACTGTGTAAACACATAGAGTGTGAGGTTCAGTGAGACAATCTCCACAATCTCTCTGCAGGCAGAAGGACAATGACATCAAAAACAGAGTTACCTTTACATGGTACAGGAATAAATATGTGTTGTTCTGAAACTCACACATCCACGGTAAATATGTAGCCAATGATGGACTTACAGCTACCGATGACGATACCCTGGCACAAAGCAAGCATTCCTATGGCAAAAGACATTAGAGACAATACCAGACAAGTTGTATGTTTTACAATTGTAATGCATGATCTTATCATCCAGATTCATATAAACATAAAGCACATTTTTAAAATAAAGTTGTGTTGTTCTCACATGTTTTGTTTTCTAACACATTTACAACAAACCCAAAGCTCTTCAGACATGTTACAGTTTTGCAATACTTCCTAAGACTTTA
Organism: Ctenochaetus hawaiiensis; assembly: GCA_029783645.1. Taxonomy (NCBI): domain Eukaryota; kingdom Metazoa; phylum Chordata; class Actinopteri; order Acanthuriformes; family Acanthuridae; genus Ctenochaetus; species Ctenochaetus hawaiiensis. The sequence continues at coordinate 11,429,005 of JAPZDY010000006.1, read as the reverse complement.
TTCATTGATTAAAACTTCAGCTGTTTCTTATTCGACTGTAGACTAGACATGAATACACATGCCAACCAGTTTTGATTATTTACATGATGAACAGTTTATTTGTGTTTAGTATATAGCTTACATATGTGTTTACATAAAGTACCTGATAGAGCCAGGGCCACTTTGCAAGTGACTAAGGCCCTTGAGGCGTCCCCGGCCCCCAGAGCATTCCCAACACGGACACAGGCAGCAGCATAGACACCTAGAGGGAACTGCGAGGACTTTGTATTACTCTCAAGTGCTGGTTGCAATCAGTTACACAGAAGAAGTTTGGGGAAAAAAACTTTTCACTTTCTTTCAGTGTGAAATATAGTGCAGGAGTGGGAAGGCAGGAGGCTTAACATTAAGAATGAAAGAAGCAGGAAACAGCTAGCCCTAGCCTGGGTTCAGACTATTTAGCCATCTTATTTCAGCGCAAAAACAGTAATTTAATCTTGGGAGGAGTTGTAATTGGTGTTTATTTTTTGATGAGTCTGTATAACAGTTTTATCTATACACTCAGCTCTTGCGTACAGAATTTCTCCAGCTATAGAGACAGTGATAAAGAGACAAGAAATCGAGCACAACCATAGTTCACCAAACAACAGTTACAACATGGATAAATAAAACAAACAAGATAAATAATGTAAGTATGTGAACTTTCAAAATGTTGGTAGTCATCTTTTAAAGCCTGGAGAGATCTGGGCTGTTTCCCCCTGTTTCCAGTCTGAATGTAAGCTAAGCTAATTGTCCCTGAATTATTTAACATACAGATATGACAGTGTTGTCAGTCTTCTCTTCCAAAGTGAATAAGTGCCTTAACCAAAATGCTAAATCATTGTTGAAGCATAAAATGCAGGCTTTTTTCACCATGAAAAACACAATATTAAGACCAATGACAGTAAAAAAAAAAAAAAAAAAAAAAAAATCACTTGTCCTCCTACTCTGTGTTAATGAAGCCAGTGAGGTTGCGCAGAGGTGTGGGTATGTATATGTGGGCTTCAGAATGTAACAGCTTTAAAAAAAAACACCATCAGACAATTCCTGCCTGTAAATAATAATGTGTTCACACAGTTAATGTTAAAGTGAACACGTGGGATGATCCATACCATATATGTAATAGCTCCTACTTCCACCAACACATGCTGGGCAGCAAGATCCTTCTCACCAAGTGAACCTGATGTAGTAAAGATAAGATTTAGACATTTACACTGACATTACTACCATAACTCAGAGTCTGCTGTGAAACTTACAAACACAAACGGTTAAATGCAGTAAATAGGCAAATATTTGAAAGAGGGTAAATGTGTAGTTTGGCCAGACTGGGACAAATATGCTAAGATAAAATTAGAAATATGGAATAAGTAATACATTACTAAATATTCTTAAATATCTGACTCTATAGTTACTGTGTGTATATGCGATCAGAGTTTTTTTTTAATTACTCTAACAGTTGAAGTGTTTGTTGAAAAAATTGTTGGACAACTTGGACAATATTTTTTTGCACATCTTTTGATGATTACACAAGCACAAGGGGGTTTTAAATAAATCATGAATTAAAACAGGGAATATGACTGTGTGTGTGTTTGTGGCAAACAACACTCACCAGCAAGAAAACCTCCAATCTCCCAGATCCACCACTCAAAGCAGAGCATGAAAGCACTGGGAATGGCCAGTTTCATGAAAGAGCCCCACTCTTGCAGACAGTCAGTGGACCATCCTGTAGAACATTACACACTGGCAGGTTAGGTCAGGGTTATACTCAATATAGCCTGTCGAGGGCAGTTTGGAGTATTTGGAAACAATGATTTGGTCATTCAGTACATATATTACACACCTCCCCATGTTTGCTTATGGAGCTTCTTCCATCTGATGTAGCCATACAGCAGCAGGCAGATGGTGACCTGAGAGAGGCTGTTAGCGATTGCTGATCCACTGCAGACACACATGATAAAACATCTTTTTACACTGACAGGATGTGAACAGCAACAGGCAACATTAACAGTTACTCCAACTCTTTCTAGCAAAAAGTCAATAAAGATCAGCATTGAGACAGTTAAAGCTACATTGTGGCTTAAGAGCCCTTGACATCTAAAGGTCTGAGATTCAGAGGCAAGCAGGACTCCATGCTTGTTTATGGGAGGAGAGAAAAAGACCTGATTGGTTAAGTCGACTGCCTGTTGAATCAAATGTTTGTCCAGCTGGACCAGGATTATCTTCTCTCTCTCCTCTACACTGCCTCCCTCTCTAAGTAATGTTCAAAAATAATAAACATCTATGTAGTGCTGACTGTTTAAAAAATAGTGTGTTATTCCTCTTAAGTTAAAATATATAATGCGCTTTCTGACCTATTTTTCTCTTTTTTTTCCAGATGCCTGGCTTTTGCCCTTGGCACTCTCCTATTTGGACAACAGTGAAGAGATCATAAGAGAGAGAGCCTGTCTCTGTTTTAAATGCTCTAGATGCAGACAAGTTTATTCAATGAGTCATGCATCTTGAAGACTGATATGACAGCAAGTAACATAAAGGCCATCAAAAGTTGAAAGCAAAGAAGCAGCATGACACACGTACGTGACACCCAGCTGGAGGCTGGTGATTAAGACATAGTTTGCTGCCAGGTTAAAAATGTTGGCTGCTGCTGCTGTGTACATCTGAGGCAAAATAATCCCCTGAAAGACAAAAAACAAATGGAATCCACAATCAGTTGTCCAGTCTGTAGAGCTAATAGTCATATTACATTAATATTGATTATCCAGGTTATAGACAGACAAAACAAAATCAGGAAAATGACAGCAATCCACTGGCTTCTAGACTAACGTTGTAAAGCCGTTATGACAGCTTTGTGAGTCTGTACTCTTGCATAGTGCTGCTTTGAGCAATATTCTTACTCTCCAAGCTAACATGTGCCCTAAGTTACAAGCTTCAGCACTAAACACAAAGTTCAGCCAAGGCTGACTAGAATGATTCATTTCACCGGCAGAACAATTGGAAAAGTTAAATTGCTGACCTCAGGGTGGCACCAGAGGAAAATTTGAGTGATCAACACATTCTTGAGACGTAAATCCATCCAACAAGTACAACAAAATCATCCTCACATTGGTGCTGGGAGTAAAAAATAAAATGACAACTATGCATGTCTTTAAAAAATGTAATCCTCAGTAAATATAGTCAGTAGCTTGGCAAAAAAGCAAATAGAATCACCTCACTGATCATTTCAGTAAATTTGTCTTCTGGACTGAAAAAAACCTCCTGACTTGTTTTGGTGTGACACTGTCTTAAATACAACCCTTTAAAAGGATCAACACATGAGGGCCTTTTTCTTATAAATTTATAGTCAGTTCATTTCATTTTTGTGATGGCAGTATCTCAGAAATTTCAGTTTGCTCGGACCGAGTGGGAATTGGTGATCAAGGTCGAAACACAGAACATATTTTTGGCTCCTTGATTTTGTTGACATTGCGCTTCAGGTGTTTATCATCAGACAAAGCTCTGTCTCAGTCCTCTGTTCTCCTCTATGAAACAGTCTCTAAATGAAGACAGCACGTTTCTGGAATTTTACTGGAAATTATTCACTGGAATCACACGTGTCAACATAGTCATAACTGCCCTTCCTTTCCTTTAAAGTTTTTTATGACATATACAACATGGACAGACAGATATGTGAACTGCAACCTAATTCATTCTATGAGGTTTACAACCACAATGTGGTAATTCCAGTTTATCACTAGATTTCTATGATTTCTTGGTTTTTGTTGTTTTTTTTTGGATGGTAAAACACTGCAGTCCATTTTTTAAGGAACAGGTTCAGTGCAGAAGAACACTTGTTTCCTCTTATTAACTTACTTGATTTTGGAGGTAGGCGACTTGCAGCTGGTGCAGGAACATGGCCTGAAGTAGATAGAGACAAAGGATTTTTTACTGTAAAAGCTCAAACTGGATTAATTCAGTTAAATGAAGGTGGTACTTGAAGTAAGTACAACATGAGGGAGTGAAATGGACTATTCTTCCTGCTTTTGAATCACTGTTTAATTTATATAGTTTGGCTTTATTATAAGCTCAGACTGTAGATACTCAGTGTTTTTCTAGATGCATCCATTTGTCCTGAAACACCTACTACTGCTTTCATGCCCATTACTGCAAAGATGCAGCCGACTGCTTTCTTTAGTTACTTTAATGCACCAAAAAACACTAGCATTTTCTTTAATGACATGGCCGGGGCTGTTGGGAAGCAAATTGAAGTACAAAAAAAGAAGAAGAAGTTCTATTATTTGTCTGCTATTATTTTAAATTTCTGCGTTTATTCTGTAGTTCTAAACATATTTCCTGTTGTCTATTTAGCCTATTATCCAAATACAATAAGGCTGAATTTGGGTCACTACCTTAGCCTATCTAAGCAAAATTTACAGATTACCCAATGACCACAGTGTGCAAATAAACATATTTCACAAGTACATCTGCTGAAGTAAGTATTGAATTAGCGAGAGAACATTTCAGTCCCCCAAACTCTGTCCCACACTTTGTTTTTTCAGACTCTGGGGAGCGTTTTAGTTCAGTACACTCACAGGAACAGCTGGGAGAAACAGCATCACGTAGAGGTAGGCAATTCTGAGGGGGAGACAAACAGAGTCACTTCAATTTAGCAAAGCAAACACATAGACAATAATCCACTCTCTGCTCAGATATGCCCATCTTTTCACAACTTTATATACAGTATAAAAACTGTGTTTCTGTTCAAATACAATCCCTCATTTGTTGCTTTAGTTCCTTATATATTATCAGGAATCTAAATAAATATCCTATGGGTCTATTACTGAATCCAGGCTCTGTATCTCTATACAAACTAACCTTACAACACACAGATAACATAGATGTGAGCAATATTGCTGATAAGAATAACCACTGATTTTGTTTATTTCTTCAGCAATATGATGATACAGCCTGTGAATTATAGTGTAATTTTTGGACACTTAAGTCATCTGAACTTAAGGAATAATTTAATTGTATGATTCAGTAAAAACTGGGTATTTTAGAGGGCAGAAGAAAGTATTTTGGAAGTACTTGGTACCTACAAGGCACGGCACTGGTAAACAGAGCTGATCAGTTGGCAACAATTACATCCTGCAGTACCTCGCAAGTAATTATGGTATTTCTCTGTTGTTATGTAACAGAACATTGGTACTCTAATGTTGTACTCTACACCCTGATAGTAGTTTGTAATTACAGCTCAAGTTTTTTATAGCTGTCTGCATGCCTTTCTTATCTTGTGTATTTAAAAGAATGAGAGTAAATAATAGACTTCACTGCACCTAATTTAATATGAAAGTTCTGTTGTTTTTTTTAATTCACCTTTGTTTATGCATTATGTGGCATTATTAGATTACTACATTATGTTTTGGGGTTTTTTTTCCCATGGCCCAGAAAGGCACGTTTGTTTTCGACTCCAGCCTACTTCTTATGAACTGCCAGTGCGCTGAACAAAGAACTTGTTTCTCCTGATGTTGCCACATTTCTGGACTTGCTGTGCAGCAATGTCCAATCCATGTTGACCAACTAAAAGTCTGCATAATACATTATATAATATACTATAATATAATACAAATTATACATATAAAAAAAAGAATTCAACTTGCTTTTTTCCCAGTCAAGCCATGAGTTGCAAGATACTTGCATAATAAATCCCTAGAATGTGGACCCTTGCCTGTTATCTGAATGGTCATAATGAGGAGAGGGCAAAAGTTTTTTTTTATTGCATTTTGTTATTGCATATTACATAACAAAAGAGAGATGTTACACAGTAATTATTGTTAGAGGTACTACAAGATGTCACAATTGTCAAGTAATTGGCTTTCTCTACCAGTGCTGTATCCAGTTTGTGTCCAGTAGAACACCTACAGTTCAATTTATTTCTTCTTTCTTCTAAAATTCCCAATTGTAAAACCTTTCTCCTTCTGTAGCTACATTAAGTAGCTGTAAACACCAGTAAGAATTTTATATGTACTGATTTTAAGGACAAAATTATATTTTAATTTCTGAGTATTTACACAGTAAGTGTGATAACACCTTAAATCACACGCTGTATTGGGAAGTACAACATAATTACAGTTTGTTGTTATTATGTACCCACTGATGCATATATATGCAGAACACTCACACATATAAAGTATCTAAAACTGTGATTTTTACCTCGAAACCTCCTCCTCTTGGTGCAGGAGGAGCAGTAAGTTGTAAGAGTTGATGAGAAGAGCCCAGCATGGCAGACAAAACAGCAGCAAGATCAACGAACTCCTTTGGAGGATTGTTCCCACACGTTTCATGTTCTTACTGCCAAATGTCTGCAAAACACAGGTGAGAAAAAAAAAGAGGTGAATCTGATTACAAGTTCAAAATTTAAACATTTCTGTAGATAACACACAATAACAGTAAGGCACAGATCATGTGGTTTGCTCACCTGAGAAATGAGTGTGTCACAAGCAACAGCAAGGCCCAAGCCTGTTGCAGTTGTTGTCACGTTAATGGTCTGAGAGATAAAGAATCAAATACAAGAAAATCAGATAACTGCAGGTTAGACTTATGTTATTTACTGTTACTGTTCAAAATTTTTTTATTTGTTGTCTTTTTTTTGTCTATAACACAGGGGATAATGTGTATTTTGGGGATCAGAGGACACCTAACCTTGTTTCAGTAACTAATGTTACAGTAGTTTCTTTGTTCTTGGAAACTTCTGGTAAAATAGGACCTAAAAAGAACTGACTCTGAGAAAATCAGTCCTGCAGGCACTGTGTGTACACATATACCAACACTGTAAGCCACGTGCAGCACACAAGGTTGAGCAATAGGTAATCTTTATGAGGCAGTGTGTACAATGTCGTGGAGAAAATGCTTCAGTCTGCTACGTTTCAAACAAAGTCTACATAGACACTGTCCTGATTGTACACACCATCTGATGTGCCGCTTAAAGGTAGAGGGAGTATTTAGATGCTTTATTTGAGTACTATTTACTTATCTTAGGTATAAGTTCCACTTTGTAAAAATACAGGTAAAAGTCGTGTATTGAAAATGTTACCTACAAGTAAAAGTATGCAAGAATATTCAGAAATATGTATTAAGAGTAAAAGTACTCAAAAAATATTTTTTTAAAAATATCTGCTGTATCATAGCCTGGCATTATGCATATTAGATTAGTATTTCTCATGTACTAATGTAGAAGCAGGCTTTGCTGCTTGTTAATTTAGCTATTTTAAATTCCAAAAGCGTGATCCCGTCATGCTCCATGTACTGTACAAAAATATTGAACATGCTTAGTTCATCTCCATTTTTTAATCGAGATTTACCTCAATAGCAAGCACCTAGCACCTAACAATCGCCTGCAAATAGTTCCGGACACTCATTGGTCCAAATTGCTGTGGCCAAGTATTACTTAATGTCTGGCAAGTCTCACATCACATGATCTCATGATGGTAAAAGGTAAAGATTAACAGTAACATTATGATATAATGAGATCTCTCTATTTTCATGGAATTAATCCCTTCCAGAATCACAACAACCCAGTGCCCTAACAGTGCAGAAATGTCCTCAAAGTGCTGGTTCAAAGCTAAAATTGATCAGCACAAAGATTGATGTACAATTACATACACATACACACACAAAGATACTCATGATATTGATTTTGTGAGTAGTAGAGAGCATTGTAATAATAGCAGTAGATGCAACAGTAGTGACATTAAGTAGAGAGTGTAGTGGTAGTAGATTTGCTGCTATAACAAATAAATGACAAATAAATAATGATAGTACCGCTGAAGCCAGCGCATAACCAGCCAGTTCTGCATTGCCAATATGCCCACAGAATATGGAGATGACAAACGGCAGGAGGAAGTTCAGAATCCGAGACAGCAGCTGAAGAAACAAGTAGAAAGATTTGACATTTTTCCAAACAGCCCATCAGTGAGGTGAAACTGATGCAGCAAATTAATGCAATGAATCACGCTCAGACAGATTATCTGTATACAATAAAGTAGCCTTAAGTCAGTCAACAAAATTGTAAAATCACCGAGCACAGACAGGTTTGCAACAACATGCAATATAAGTACCATTTAGTTTTATTGCATTAATTTTTTGACTTTTAACTGAATGCACTGCTGCATATTTATCAATGCACATTCAAAAGTAACCCTGCAACAAAGGAATACCAAGTGTAACCAAAAGTTGTACAGTTGTGGCACCTTAGGAATAACATACCAATCCCCCCACCCACCAATACTTCAACTTTCCCCTACTCACCAATGGGCCCGTGAGCTTTAAGACTTGGTAGAGTTCCTCTCTGTAAACCAGTGGTAGCCATCGTCTAACACATGCGGACCTAAACAGTTTGGAACTGACCGCTCCTGCTCCCTCGTCCCTCTCAACTCCCACTGTCTTGGCAACACTCACCCCAGCAACAGGCCCTGCACCCGGCAACGGGTGTGCAGGTTCGGAGAAACCGAGCTTCTCCATTCAAACACAGAAAAAGAAGACAGAGAGGAGAGAGAAGGGAAGAAAGCTAAGGGACAAGGGAGGGAGGGAGTGGGGAAAAAGAGAGCAAGGGTGACAGGGGCAATCAGTCCATCTGGGTTGAAAAACTCAAAACATGCACTTCTTTAAAGTTATTGATTAAATAATTTAGTTAAGAGGTGAGGAAGATGAGAGAATGCATACAGAAGAGAGGGAAAGAAAACAGAGGGAGTGACAGACGGAGTGGAAAAGAACAAAACACTTGTCGTGGATACAAGGATCAAAGTAGAACTGGTGATCGTTTCTTTGTAAGGAGGGAGGGAATACAGTGTTTCTGAGTGTTTGAGTTGTCTATACAGCCGGTGAGTACTTTGTGTGCTTGTGTCATTAACATATCTTGGTGTGTGAGTGTGACTGAGTGTGTATGTGTGTTTTTAAAGGGCTCAGTAGTAATCTGATGAAGAATGCCTGTTTGCACGGCGCACACAAAGAGCTCTGATGGCATAAACTCTGCAGGCTTTGATTAATCACTTACAGTGCAGCCATGCTGTTTGTGTTTGTGTGTGCACATGCATTAGCCACTGAACTTATCTACCCCTGAGCGTACTTCGACCACTGGCCATATCCCCCGGGTTGCCCTCCTGATGTAGTAATCACATGAATAAACATAGTCAAACAAGCACACAAACATGCACCCATCTTTTTTTTTCCTAAGAAAGTTCTGTGACTCAAGCATTTACCGACCATCACAAGCAAGTATCTTTAATCTATATGTAAAGAAATGACTGTAACTGAGCAACATTGTTGATAAAAACACTGATATTTATCTTCTCAGAGATGACAGTTCCAGGAGGTGCACATTTAACATGATTAAATTCATGGAATTGTTATGGAAAATTACCTAAACAGATCTGAAGTTTTACAAGGGGTCATAATCACAGCGGTCAGCTCAAGCAGCTGTGTGTGTTGGTGTGTGTGTTGTAAAAGGAAGAGATCCCTGTATTTGCCTGTCTAGTATATAGGTTACCAGCCAGTCAACTGTGCAACATCACAATAAGAGCACATTCTCCCTCAACTACGCATGCTTGCCTCAGTTGCTGATAATCTTCGATCTTTGACCACACACAAGAATATTTTTTAAAGAGCAGACATGGGTCATTGACATAGACTGAATATCATGCAAAGAACATAAAAAGTTCAAAACTTAAAATGAAATCAAATTCAATGAGTGGAGAAGTTGGAAGTGTTTTAAATACAACTGACCCTTTTCTATGCAGAGTTAAAACAGCTAACTGAGTAACAATAAAAAAAAGTCTATTTAAACTTGCCTCCAAGCCACAAGTAACTCTTTTTGGTGCACTAACAATAATGTAAAAAAAAAAGGAAAGACAAGTAAGATGGCTCAAGTTGACCAAGTTGTCAACTTGAGCCATCTTACTTGTCTTTTCTATTGCTTTGTGTGTTTGTGGGCTGTGAAGCAGATAGTCTGGTACTGTAAAATACAAAAATGGGTATAAAGTTGCAGAGCCTTAGATGATAGAAGAGTAAACCCAATAAAGACTGTCATACAATGAAAGCAAGGTTATTAGCATAAATCATATATTTTGGTAGGGGAAACACTGGCTAGAAAGAATTTTAAGTGTTATGGTGTGAATACTGTCAATGAATTCTGGGCAAATAAATCGAAGGCAACTGGACTCAGTAATATGTCTGTGAAGACGTTTCAGACAGGCCTAGTCTGATGAGCATGAACTGATGAAGCCCCTTGGATAAGAGGCGAAACGTCTTCACAGACATATTACTGAGTCTAGTTACCTTCGATTTATTTGCCCAGAATAACCATGACCTGGATGAATGAGAACATTCACAGATAACTGTCAATGAATGTTAGCTGATGTTGTTTGCAAACTAGCTGAGGACCTATCAGCTAATGTTAGCGCCCTGAGCTAGTCTGCTAGCTGCACACTCTTTCCAGCTAATAAGCTAGCTGATGCACTTTGTTAAACTAATTAAGTTAAATTAATAACAATTTTATATATATATATATATATATATATATATATATATATATGATGTTAACCACTGCAAGAGTAAGCAATGCTTACACACACCAAATAAAACATTGCCAACCACTGGGCTTTTAAAACTATTAAAACAAAATAAAAAAAGGTTGCTTCCACCCTAATCTTTGCCTGACTTATTGCACCACCTGGCGAGCACATTTATTGACACAAATCAAACACACCCAGTCTGTTGCATGACCAACAGGTGCATGATGGCCTGAGTAATGCTGGATTGCTCACTTTGGATCCTCAGCTTACAAGATATTTACACAGATCTGTCAAAGAAACAGACTGGAACCAAAAATTACAAGAAACCAAAGAACCACAGCTGGAATTACATCCAGCACAACTGCAAACTCGAGAGTTAGTATTGGACCTACATTAAGCCGGCCACAAACACAATTCCCATTTAATGATTACATTGCTCCCAAACTGCAAATTGTGTAGCTAAGCAACTATTTTTTACTAAGATCATCATATCAATTTAACAGGTGATTATACATTTATGTTGTGTTATGTTCTTGCTGAATTTGCTAAATGTCCCTTTCTTGTTTTGTTGTAAGCATTTTTCATTTAGATTTTTTTAATGCTCTATAATCCACAAATATACATAACATAGTAATTTAACAAAATGGTATAAACAGACATCAAAAAGTTTTGTATCTTGACTCAGTTTGAGTTATATGAGGTTTCAGCACTTTGTCTTTAAATGAGAGAACAGAATCAAAGCCTTTACCTTGAATGGCTTAACTCATTGAAGTGAACTGATTAAAGAGGCCATTTTGTTACAAATACATCAAGAACAGCTTCAAGTATTCAGGCCATTTACAAGTCATTCAGTCAATAATGAAGTGAGGTGCTATAATGAATAAGGAAATAATTTTCTGCATAATGTTCTTAATGTGTCTAATGTAAAAGTATTAAATTTACAGAATAATGGATTCTGTCAGTATGTAGTATATTAATGCATAATACCATTTTTACATTTTAGACTACCGGTCGATCGCAAAGGTGATGTGGGTATATCGTATGGCATTAAAAAAAAACATCCAACCCAATCCAATCCAATCCAATCCATGCAGACAGGTAGCTGCGCGCACTATTTCAGAGCAATTCATGGGTCTTTCCCCGGTTACCATGGAAACAGACAACAAGAAGCGGAGTGGCTCATGCGCCAGCTGCCGAGTTACCCGGTTTTTTTCTACTAAACTTCAGAAAGGGTATAAAAATTAGTGGGGGATCTGCAGTGCAAGTCATCAGAGCAAGGTTATGACAAAAAATGTACACAGTTGTTTGTGCATCATGGGCTCATGCAGTTATGCAAGATACATCAGCTCATGCATTTTTGTAGTAAGTAGATCATTTTGACTTGGTCATTTTTTAAGTAGCTCGCAAGCTGAAACAGTGTGGTCATCCTGCTTTAGACGTTACGTTAGATGTTGGCTACCACTGGTCTCTTTTTAAAATGGCATTTTATCTTTGTAACTACTACTATGGCAGGACCAATTTCACTTACTTCATGTTTAATCCATAGCAATCCATCATATTTTTTAAGATAATCTTTTGTAAAGGCCTAATATTTAAGGGAAGTACATATACAGTTTATCTCACAAAAATGCTATAACAAGGAAAGTAGCATAAAATATATCTTGAGATGTACCACAAAACCGTACTGTTCTTAAGTAAATATACAGAGATTTTTATCACAGAAAATAATTTGTCAGAGGAGGGACAGAAATGTTAACTAGTTTTAAAACTGCATGTGTAAAGTTTAATGTGTGTTTAGCAGCTTTGTTATCAGCTTGTGAAAAAAGGATTAAGTTTATTGCTTTTTTATATGGCAAATGAACTGCATTTATACAGCTCTCCTAGTCTATTGACCTCTCAAAGTGCTCGACACTAAATCTCACAATTTCCACATTCATGTTCACATACACGCACTAATGATGTAATGATGGGGGCAGCTATACAAAATGCCAAACTGTTAATTTAAAAAAAACACACACATTCTGATGGGAGAGCCAGAAAGAGCAGTTTCGGGTTCAGTATCTTGCCCAAAGACACTTTGACATAAAGACTGGAAGAAGTGGGAATCACACCAACAACTTGCTCTACCTCCTGAACCACAGGTGGCACAAAACACACTAACAGCACTACACATTACAGTGATCTACTATCCATCTTAAAACATTAAAAGGGACAAAAGGGAGCAGTGCACAAGGAAAAATTCCCCCAAACCTCATTGTCTTTTTATTCAAGATCACCAAAAACTTTAAGACTCACATTCCAAACATATGAAAGACATTTTATATGAATTTTATGTTAAAACACAATAAAATAGAATACAGAACTCAGGCAAAATTGGCAGACAAGATTATTTTAGTGTTTTTAGTTGTTGGGTTTTTTTGTCATCAAAAATGTGTAAGCATATTGTCAAATACATTAGCAAATTGTATAATCAATGTTATGTTATGGGCTACAACAAACTTAAACTATTAAAAGAAAATATGAGAAGAACTCATTAAATGTGGATCCACACCCAAGACATTTTAGTGCCACTTTAATGACTACAACCAATAAAAAGTTTCCTTGTGTTTGCACATTATAAGTACTTAACAATAAAAAAGGAAACGTCAGGGACAAAAGAAATGACAGGGTGTTGACAGGAACAGCCAAGCAAAGCAATGACAAACTGATTGGGAAACTGTTTTACTATAAAAGGGGGTTATAAAATAGTCCTCATCTGCATGTGAAGCATATAAGAGCTACTCTGAAGTTGAACAGTCCTTCAGATTTTTACGCTTGCACAGGAAACATTGTAGAGGAGACACAGACAAGAAATACAACGAAAAAAATAATTTTCAAGTAAGTACCTCTTTCTCTGGATGCAAAACTCTTATAAATACACAACTGTATTAGTTATGATACAGTTGATTAAGAACCTTTTTAGGTGTACTGATGAGAAAAGTACATTTAAGGTAGAGCCCATTGGTTCATACCATTGTGTTGCTGATATTCTGCTCGAGTGAAGAAATTGTTAACATGTTTATTTTAAGTAAATTACAATCCCATACTAGCAGTTTATCATTAACTTCAGATTAAGGGTGCCAGCAAGTGCAAACTATTACTTAAAAGAAAAATGAACTGCATTTATGTAGCACTTTTATTCAAAGGGATCATCTAACAGGTGATTTTTTTAAATTAGTCTTCACAATAATTGTAAAACAAATAATGGAGAAAAAACAATGTCACAACAGAGGTCATTTTAGAAATCCAGAAAAACTGAATGTGCTTGCCTTAAGGAAGGATTTCAAAAGGGGAAACTAAAAATGTTGTATTGCCTAGATAATAATTTTTGCGGTTCAAAATCTCATATTATGATACTCCAGATATTTTAAACAGGATCTGACATACATCTGCTTGAAGAGTAAAACTCTATCTCCTATTATTTAAAAGTATGTAAACTATCTCAAGTCTGTTTTACAAAAAACAATGAGATTTTAGGTTGTACAAAAAACATCTTTCACGCTGCACTTTTGAACAGATCCATAACACATAATCTATCATCTGTCATCTTCTTGTTAATCATTCATGCACAAACTTTGAATGACACTAACTTTTTTTCACCCCATGTGCTGTGACTTCTATTGTATTAAACTACTTCTTGATCATCTTGGCTGGCGTTATCTCATAGTGCATAATCTTTATACTACAGAGGAATTAGGACCTTTTTGTGCATGTGTCTTTGATCTTTAAGCCTGGTAAACAATTTGATTCCTTAAAGATAATAGGGTTACTGTAAATCTACACTGAGGATAAAACTACAAATGATCAGTGTATTCAAAGAACTTTACATGAAACATACAAAGTATTAAGAAAAGTAACAAAAGGAGACATAAAAAAGACATGTAAATATTATTTATTTATTGTAAAAAAAATAATTCAGATAAACTGTGTATGAGCGTCCTTTCTTTTACCTTCAGGTATATCATCAGATTTATCCAAAGAAGAGGAAAATGAAGTTAATGTTCAGACTTCCTCTATTGCTCCTTTTCTGTGCAAGCCAGGCATTGGGTGAGTGCATGTGGTCACCAGCAATTTAACTGACCCTCCTCTCTCAGGAAATTATTTCTGCAAAAGATTTTATTTCAACAATTTTGTGCAATCAAAGCTTGAACTGCTTCACTCAGACAGTCCTTTGACATTTCAACTCTCTCCTTCTTTCTTATAAGGCGTTCAGATCGATTCTGTCCCAAATGTCAACGGTGATGGTGTTATACAGATAGAACTGAGGGAACCAGTGTCTCTGGTTTGTCAGTTCGATAACAGCCAAGGATCTGTGGACGATAAAGAGCTAGTCTGGAAGAGGAATGGTGCTCAAATAAGTTTAAAGGAAGAAAATAAGGAAGGCCGTAGCACTGTGTGTATTACACCCATCCACGAAGACAATGATGCCACTTTCACCTGCCACCCAAAGAAAAATGTCACAGATGTCCGCTCAGTCACCCTGAATGTCACATGTGAGTCTGATTTTAATAAGTGGTAATAATACTAGTAACCATTAAAACTATAGCTTTTAGATTTACCCCATTTTCATTCACATGAGGGATGGCAATGTTCGACTTTCAGTTAGTCTGTTGGTCCACATCTTTGGACCACACTGTAATATCTCTACAGCTATTGGGCAGCCATGGACTGCCATAAAATTTAATATTATTAGTCCCAGGAGGCAAAATCCTACTGACTAGTCCTTTGACCTCCCATCAGGTCAAGATTTATTGTTTTAAGTGAAAACTATTTGATGGATTTAAAAATTTTTTTTACTTGGCTCAGAAAGAATTTCAATCGATTTATAAGCCCATAACTTTTCATCATACCAAAAATGTCTGAACTACTATTGACATTCCCGTCATCCTCAGCTGTGCTTTGTGTTTTGTTTTAGCATGCTTGCTTACATGCTTAAGATGGTTAATTTGGTCATCTTAACTTCTAAAGATTAGCATTTTGGAATTGTCATTGTGAGCATTTTAGCATGCTGATGTTAACAAAGCCTCATATAGTTAAGTTGTGTATGTTACAGCTGCAATAACAAAATTTCAAGACCCTACAGCGACTTTATAAGCCTTTGGTGCTTAGGTGCAGCAGGGCTTTGAGCTTAATGCTAACACCAGGTGACATGCTGATGTATAATCGGTGTAATGTTTACCACTGTCTCCAACTGAACGTAGAGAAAAACTAATTGAAACACTTTGTCTGGGAACTATGACTGTCATGAATGCACAAAATTTACTAGCAATCTATGTAATAGTTGTTGAGATATTTCAGTCCTTAATAAAATGGCAGACCAACCTAGGCTGACATTACCCACCGCAGAGTCATGCCATCAGCATGGCTAAAAATGCTGACTACTGGGTCAACAAAGCGCAGTCTAAGAAATACTTGTGTTCAACTTCCTCCTCAAATCAAATCTATGTAGCAATCTGAAAATCACAATCTGTGTTTGTTTTGGTTTTGTTGCAAAAAACTAATCAGCTTTCTGTAATGTTCCCTGTCAGTTCCCCCAGAGCTCAGTGGGTCAGAAGAGGTAACAGTAGAGGAAGAGGCAGAACTACAGCTGAAGTGTGACATCAAGGCCAATCCACTAGTCACAAGTGCGACTTGGATACTAAATGGAAGCCAAGTGGATCTGGTGGAACATGACCTCGTTGTGACCGAGAACGGCTTTATAAGCGAGCTATCTGCCGACTTTGTGAGGAGAAGCTTGCATGTAGGCACATATCAGTGTTCAGTGAGCTCTCCTAAATATGGACAGTTTACCAAGACCTTCGTTGTCACAGTAACTGGTCAGTCCTAGCAATCAATACTTCTCATTTTTTTCTGAAACTCTAAAGAAAAAGTGGTTTGATTATCTTCTTTCTCCACATCTTTAGACAAGACAATGAAATTCCCACTGATCCCCATCATAGCAGGGCTGGTTGTAGTGTTCCTTACTGCCATTCTTGCAGTTGCTTCACGATGGAAGAAAATTGTTAAGGTAAAGCACAAGACACACGTACATACAGCACAAAAACTGATCCTGACTAACAACAAACTGAACCTCTTAATGCTTTTTTTTCTTTCAACAGTGCTGCAAGTAGGTTGTACCCGAAACTGCAGATTTCCTCTGCTTCAGCCAATACAAGAAGTCATGAACACAGAGACTGCCTTTACCTATTTATGTAGCCTAGTTTGTAATTGTATCACACTGAAAAATAATAGCACAAAGATAAATACCAATCTCTTGACTGTCTGTCAAATAACAAGCCACAGTGCAATCAGCAGCTGGTTGGTGCAGCTTAGCTTAATGACTGGAATCACAGAGAAACAGTTTGCCTGACTCTGTCCTCTGTAAAAACTACAACGTGTTGGCCTTGTACATAAAAAAAACAAGATATCATATGTTGATAAGTGAGTTTTATATGATTCTGGTAGGTGGGTGTTGTTATTTTTGGAAAGAGTTAGGCTAGCTGTTTCCATCTATTTCAAGTCTTTGTGATATGATAAGCTAACTGGCTATTGGCAGTGGCTATGCACCATACGGACATAAGTCTTCTAATTTAACTCTCTGCAATGAAGGATGTAGCATGCTATCCACTGTATTTATCTGTATCTATCTGTACTTGACTATCGCAGGCAAATCTGTGATGTTTACAATGTGACCTTGAAATCATCCTAAACTCTTTCTGTTTATAGTGTGATGTACCCTGACCCTTTAATCCAAAAGTGTGTTGTAAGACTTTACTCCCTTGTTGCCTTGTTAACATCTTTGCAATAAACATGCTTTTGTGTCCTTTCCACCATGGTCCGTAGTTTCTACATTTGCACTGAACTTTAACTCCTGACTCAACAACATAATAAAGGCTTGTTAAAATCATGTTATACATTTACTCTTATTTAGACAAAAGGACAGGGACCTCAAGGTCAAAGTCTAGGTCTGCCCATTCTTTCCAATAAAAAAAGTTAACTTAACAGGACCACAGAAAACAGTTAAATGCCAAACAAGGTTGGTGGCATACTTGAGAAGAAAGGTACTTGGATATACTGAAGACGAGCTTATTGCCTGAAGGCCTTTATTGTGGGAAAAGTTGCTTGACTGTATATGCAGTTTTGTGTATTTTGTTAAGAATTTACCAATTTGCCCCTCTCAGACTACCCCTTGGTAAAACTGTGTCCAAAAGTCAGAAAATAATGTGAAAAAATGCTTTCTATTTGGAAATTTTACCTAAAATGTTAGGTCAGCATAAGCTACAAAGGCTTGTTACTGCCTTTGTGAAAACCCCAGAGAATAAACCAAAAAAGTGGATGGCATTTCATTTGCTGATCTCTAGTGACATCTGCTGGCCACTTTACTTTAAGACTTTCAATCCATGTTTGTGACAGCCCCGCTTGTCAAGATACTGTAAATGAGCATCATATATCAATAGATAGCAACAGGCCTAGTTGTGAATTTATCATCGATATTTTATTTGACTTGTGGTAAGGTATTTCTATTGAAGTTTAGAATCTATATTTGACAGGAGAATAGGAAACCATCCAGGTTAAAGTTAAGATTACTGCTCAAACAAAACAAACAAACAAACAAAATAAATCAAAAGAACAGTTTTTCAGATGAGCATGACCAGTTTGCTCATGGGCCTGCATCATTCTTGACAAATGAGTAAATATTAAAATAAATTAAAATAATGCTGTAATATTTTGTGGATAACGTGTGAGTGGTACTTCTGGGAGATATCCACGCAAAAAACATATGGTGACATAACATGCAAAATACTGCAGTGTCCATAAAAATTAACTGGAACAATTAAAATAACTTGTCTGCAATGCAACATTAAATACAATTCAAATGTTCATTAAAATGAAATAATTTCTTTCCACACATTATTTTATCATGCAATGAAAAACTGACAACGTGAAATACAAGCTCCATTAAGTTAAGCAGACTGTATAAAGTTGAAACGTATTCATTATTTTCTATCTTTGTTTAATGGTGTGGACAAAATATCAGAGTCACCTGTCATTATACAACAATACAATTTGACATAACTGGCCACAAACCTTTCCAAGTCTTATCAACATCAGTTTCATGCCAAGTCAGTCCGAGCTGAACATGATAAACCCAATAAAGATAATTTTTTATTGCTGGACTATTGTACGAGATTGCATTGGATTGTTGAATGAAGGCTGGGGGTATAATCGTGGTGACTTTGTGACAATGGTTAATGACAATGTGAAAAGAAATGTATAAAATTTATTTGAAAAGATGAATCTAAAAAAAGGTAGAAAAAAAACAAACATGGAGAGGAGAAAAGGCTTGTAGCTAGTTATAATTTAAAATTGAATAACGGGGCCAGTCAACATCTTATTTAAAAGAAATTATATATATATTTATACACTGCCTGTTCAACTGTTTTCAAAAAGCGTTTTAAAAAGAACTAAACGATCATAAAAGAAATACATGGCCTGCTTTGTGCCCTTTGACATGTCACAAGCAGGAAACGCATATGCAATGAATTTAATGAAATTGATGATGGCTTAATTCAGTGTAGCTGCTTCAGTTTTTATGGTATTGTGCAAACTGTCTCACACTGAGAACTCAGCATTGCTATAGCCTGTTTGTTTGCTGGATAATTAGGTGTTTTACTTTGAAAACATACTTCTCAGACTTACTTTGGGTAAAATTTTTTCTTCATTAAGTCATTAATTAAATTTTTATTCTATCATAACCTCAAAAGCATCAATTTTTGATCTCTTAAGTACGATTAAGCGTCGCATTTTAGCCTTTACGCCAGAACGTTACGTGTTACGTCATTAATGGGGCTTTGCGTGTAGGGCGTGGTATCTGCCTAACATTTGCGGTCCACCGCCAAATTCAAACAGTGAAAGAAAGGAGACGCAACAACAGGCAGGCGAACAGAGAAGCCAATTTTTTTTTTCTCAACTGATATTTTACGGTAAGCTATCAAACGATAGATGGCTGAAAAGCCGGTCGTGTTTTGTCAATTCAGAGTTATTTGACGTAGAGTTTAGTTTGCTTGAACTGGTGTTTTACGTTGGCTTAAGCTGTTTCTGTAGATAAGCTAGCAGTGCCTTCGCAAACACGGCCCAGTTTTTGTTATCTGTGAATCATGGTCACAGGCTTTTAATTGAGGACATTTCATTGTTAATCGTGTTAAACCGTGGGTTTTATTATCGTTCCCATTTAACGTATGTGTGATAAATCACTGCTCATTTGCTCATCGGTCTTGATTTTAGATTAGACAACAAACGTTGCTTAGCCTGCATTAAGTGAGAGGTGAAACAGGGCTGAGCAGCTGTCTCCAAAGGGAGAAATCCTTATCAAACAATAGACACAAAACTTTAAACAACACGATCAACTTCTGCCTGACTGTGCGAGCTGTAAAGATCATTTTGCCTATAGCTTCTCACACTTTTGGTCAGAACCTGATTATTATGAGGTTTTTTGAAAAATACCAGTTGAACACAAAGAAGTACAATATAATGTGTAGTTTGAATTGTTTGCCACAATCTGAATATGGAGAATTTTCTCTTTAAAAGTCACTTTACACTATCAAATGTGACGTGTTACAGTATCCATCATTGATTTATTATCATAGTTTTATTGTTATCATTGACAATGGTCACATTACCATCAGCAGCATTATCTGTTTTATAAATGGTTGCAACTAAAGACTACCATGACTGAATTATCTTTAGCTGCAGAAAGTTTAAAAAAAAGGGGGATCAGGTGATGCTGAATCTGATGCAGACATTTAAAATTGAAAAATCTTTTTTAAAAGAATAAAACCAAGGAAAATTAATTTTGATGTATAAATGAATTAAATTAATAATCAATTAACAAATGGTTGCACACTACATGATTGCTGCAAGAAAGTTTTGCAGTGTTCTGGAGGCATTTCCATTACTAGTTTAATTTTGCTGCACCAGTGTATAACACTTAGTTTTTTACTTTTTCAAAAGCTATTATCAAAGATACATTTCATCACTATACAAACTCTGCGTTCTATGGTCCCTCCACACCTTTGCTGCAGGTGAGCTCAGTCAGCATGGCATCTTCAGTGATGGATGGAGTTGGTAGAGCCGTGGTTGGAGTCTGGCGTGCACATACTGTTCTGGATGAGTCTGACGGGGCAGAGAGCTCCCCAGAAGCACCCGACCGTTTCCGCAAGCTTCGTTCCTCGTCCTCACTTAACTCTCTGCGGATGTCATTGCGTAAGCGCCTCCCACTACGTTCTGTCCAGACCAACTCCCTCCCAGAGAATCCAACTTGGGAAGCCATGAAGGAGCAACCAAAAGCCAACACAGTCCGCAAACTTACTCGCAGCGCTCGCAGCTCCATCAGTGGAGTGTATCAGGTAAGTAAAAAAAAGACCTGGAAATCAGTATTCTTTCTTTCAATTTTTGATGCCATACAAATCAATATCAGCAGCAATTTTAGCTATTCATCTGTTCATTCATTCACTCCTGCATATGCATTCCTTGCTAAGTCTTTATAAGATAAAAATCCATGGTGATCAATAAATATATTTGCTAATTTCTCCCCCCCTTATATTCTCTCTCTTCTCTTGTAACATTTCTCTCTTATCCAGAGGTTGCAGAGGAACAGAGAGTTTTCACGTGAGGAGTGTTTGGTAGAGACCCCAGGTCGGACATGTGATGCGGAAGAAGCTGGTGCATCAACTTCCCGCACCCCAAGATGTACGCCTGGCAGAGCTGCAACACCCAGACGCACACCTAGGTCAGCAGCCACACCTGGACGTACCCCAGGCTCTAGAGGACGAAGGACTCCTGAGGCTGGTGTACGTGGGGTGAGAACAGGTGGAGGCAGGAGGCAGCTGGTCCGCATGGCTGCATTACGAAGTCCCTTTGCCTCCCCTAACACACAGAACCAGAGGCTGTGAGTCTTCTATTACTCGTAATTTCATGAGTTTCAATTCAGTTCTGTTTATATATGATGCAGCTGATCTAAATGGTTTTGTTAGCTGGTCCAAATGTTTTGTAGAATTTAATCTATGTTTTCTGTTGTCATGGCTGTGGCTTGCCTTTGTTCTGAGTGTTTGTTTCTTGCTTTTACAGAAAGTTTGACCAAGATTTGGACTCAGTGTCTCGTGGACTCAAGAGGCTTAAATATCTGTCCAAGGCCTTTGATGACCTAATTGGCAGAGATGACAGGTGAGGCATTTTATTTAGAGTCATAAATATAAAACACTAGAAATGGTAAAATCTGTTTGTTGTTTTTAATTTTTTTTTTTGCCTTTTAGTGTTATTGTATATATGTTTTGGATTTTTTCAGTTGTGAGAGAATGAATGAAAGCATGTGTGTGCTGCACATGAATAGGAGTGTTGTGTGTTCATACACATTCTGCATAGAGTAGATCATGGTGGCTGCCCTCTCAACCCTCCCGCCCAAAGAATCCAAATCTGCAGCCCAGCTTAAGAGGCCCCTGACTTCCTTCCCCTCCCCCTGTATACATTCTTCCCTAGTCGGTTTGAAACTGGGTCTGTGTTTCTGGTATTCGGATGAGGAGGGAGAGAAGGGGAGACAGTGGGAGGAGAGTGTATGGGTGTGGGAATTGGAGCCAGATGATATGACTAAAATGAACTTGAGAAAGCATGGAGTATACTTGCATCACTTCCTGTGTTGACATTCAAAATGTTAAATTTGGCATGGACCAGTCAATAAAGAGATACACTGTGAAAAGCAGAAAGACACATGCACAGTGACCTTGTCTGTTATCAGTGTGTATTACATGCAGATAACTGATTTCTTCGCTATGTGAAAGCTTGCCTTTTGGGAATTTAAAACAAATGTTTGTTTTTTTCCCACAACAGGCAGTTCAACTACTCCCTAATGGTGGAGTAAGTAAGAGGTAAATCCAAATATCAAAACATTATGCTTCTAAAACCATAACAGACAGTTTATTAAAAGGTATGCTTAAAGCGTACCTAATGTTGTTACATGAAAGTGCATGGCAGAACTGTCTTGCTGTCTGTATTTTAATGCATGGATTGCTATGCGTATGACAATGTGAGTCAGTGAGCCGTTGCAATGAAAAGCTGTTCTTTTATAACTGATGAATAACTCACATAATCCAAGCATGAGATGCTCTTTATCTTTATCAGACTCACATTTTCTCTCTCCTTCACAATCATTTGCTGTACTTATTGAGTTATCTTCTGCCTCTATATCAGTTTTTAAATATTTCCTAATTACCAGGTTGTGAAAATGCTTTAAGAACTGAAAGCATGTCATTTATACATGTAAATAAACTTTGATACGGATAAATGTTTAACAGTTTTTAAAGTCTTTAAAAAAAACACTAAAAGTGCAATTTTAAAAAAAGCAACAGTTTTTACGATGCACCTTAATGAGGTGAAAAGTTAATTATTGATTCATGGTACCATTATCCATTTCTTATTGATATTAATGCAGTCTTTAAAATCTCACAGTGAGTTCATGACCTCTGAGGACACTTTCATTACTCACTCTCCCTCTGTGTATGCATTCAGCAATAATTGTTGTTCTCTCTGTCTGCAGAACCAGTGCAAGGGCACGTTCTGGAGGAGCAGTGATGCGAAAGTTGGACCCCAGCGGTAAACTCAGTCGCTCAAACCTCACACGCCGAGCCACGCACCTCTCAAACACACTGGGAGGTTGGGCCGACACAGCTGTGAGCACAATTCGCAAACCCAACTGACCTACAAGAAAGTGTGTGTTTGTGTGTGTATGTAAACACAGGACCTTTTATAGCCATGTCACACATTCACTATTATTGATGTGTTACTGTTACATTTACATGTAGTGTTGTCATGACTGGGATAATGATACATGGCAGCTTGTCTTCTTTTTATCTATACTGTTTGTATTTAGCAACATTCAAGTATTTCTTTTGTGTTTACATATCTTGGCTTTGCTAGTTGTGGGTAAAATATCCTCATTGTAGCTGCCAAAGGGATTTCTGTACTGTGGTATATGTACCTGTAATAGCTGCTGCAACCAAATGTCCTAGTTTTATTTCCAGTGTACTAATAATGTAATATGTATTCTTACTCACTGCATGGAAACTTTGTTTCTGTTATTTACTTTAAAAGAAACACCGTAAAAGACCAAAATTGTATCTGCAGAACACTAAATTTACTGACGGAGAGGAAATGCATCTTCCTTGAATTTAAATGTATGCAAAAATGTCACTAACATATGTTATGCATGTTTTAAATGTAATTGTGCCAAATTGTAAGCGTATTTTCTATGAAAGGGGAACTTTTTTTAAATGTAGCCATGTTTGAAATATTTTTTTCCTTTCCTCGAGGCTGAGGTTGGCAATTTTAATGGCCTTTGAATAATGCCACCATACTGTACACATAAGTCATTTGATAATGTGATGGGAGCAGCTGTAATGACTCATTACCTGCTGACAATGAAACTGATGTTACAAAGCTATAACCAGCAATTAATGGTGTACTGACTGTCAGCTAAGAAAAACACTCTATTCTGTTTTTTCATTGTATTCATACCACCTTTTCTACAGTAATAACAGAAAAAAAGGCAATATGCCTACAAAAACAATAAAAGTTACAGTCTTTGATGACCTAAAAGTGTTGTCTGTTTTTTATTATGTTGTTGTTTTTACAACAAACGATCATTTTAAATGTCTTCTGATTGTAAAACAAAGTACCTTCATGTCTTCTTTTACTTTTGAAACCTTTATTATTGTATTTTAAAGCTTTTACTTAATGTAATGTTTATTTAAATGCTTTTAGTACATATTTAATGTATGGGGCTTTGAGTGTGTTGTTACAAGGCCCTGAACAAGGAAGTAAAGGAGCTTATCTTTGTAAAAAATACACGTCTGAAATTTCTGATCACTCTTTTGAGATTGAAAATGTACATAAATGATATTTTAGCAATTAGGGGAATAGTTCCCTTAAGACGTAAGTCATGACGCAGCACGTTAAACGAGAATCGCTCAGTTTGTCCCTCGTTGCTTCCCGTCTTCAACCACAGTCCTTGCTGAAATCGCTCCTCCTCAGTCTCTCCGGCTTTGTAACCAGAGCTGTACCCACGCCGCGGCTACCTTCTTCAAGATACCGGGGCTGCTAACATCGGAAAATGGCTCTTCACGTTCCCAAAGCTCCGGGCTTTGCCCAAATGTTGAAGGATGGTGCCAAGGTGAGGTCAAATCAGTGTCTTTGAGTTGTTGGGTAGGTTTCAGAGTATGGTTGTGAACTAGCATGCTAGCTAACATTAGCCCCGGAGTAGCACACTCATACTCAGTCATGTGGGAGAGTTCTAGAAAGCGGCCAGGCCGACCTGAGTTGCTGCACCCGGGGCTGTAAGGGTGGAAAAAAGAGGCTCATTTCTGCCTCTGTTCATTTTCTCTTAAGCACTCTAAAGTGCAATATATGTCTGCAGTGTTGTAGTTATAGTGATATATGGCTGCAAGTTAGCAGTCACACCCAGTTAGCTTATAGCTAATGTTAGCTGTCAGAGCTGAGGCTTTATTGTCACCTCGGCTGCGCCTCCTGCTCAGAGATGCTGATGCTTTTTGCTATGGGTCAGCTTCCTAATCTTAACATGCTTCGGCGATGCTAATGATGCACATGTTTTTGTAGCTAAATGTCCACGCATGCTGGAAATAGCATTTATTCCCAATATATTGCCAATAAAACCCATAAACATCTATTGATATAATGTGCTTTATGTTAGTTATTGGGCAGATTTGGATGATTTGTCTGACATGTACTCAAATGAAATGTAATTCACCTCTCTGAAAGAGTTAGAGCATTTGAATTAATATGTTGTTTTATGATGCAGCACTATTCAGGGCTTGAAGAGGCAGTCTTTCGTAACATCAGAGCCTGCAAGGAGCTGTCTCAGACTACACGCACTGCTTATGGGCCAAATGGTAAGAAATTTCCTTCAACAGGAAGATGTGCTTGGATGAAAATTGTGTTCATGCTTTGATTTGTTTGGACTTTGAATGAGGAGACAGGAAATTCAGTAATGGCTTAACTGTGATACTGTTCCCTTTCAGGTATGAACAAAATGGTCATCAACCAGTTGGAAAAGCTTTTTGTCACCAATGACGCCGCAACAATTCTCAGAGAGCTTGAGGTGAGGAAACTTAAAATCTTAAGGCAAAATATGGCATACAGGAATGATTTACAAATGAGGTAAAAAAAAAACTGTTCTATATCAATAATTTTGTTTAACAGGTGCAGCATCCAGCAGCCAAAATGATTGTCATGGCATCCCACATGCAAGAGCAGGAGGTTGGAGACGGCACAAACTTTGTCCTGGTGTTTGCTGGAGCTCTGCTGGAGCTGGCTGAAGAGCTGCTTAGGATGGGTCTTTCTGTGTCAGAGGTAGATAGATGTAGTCTGCTCTCCTATTGTAAAATTAAATGTCCATTTTTATAAATAAAGTTTATAGTGGCGTATAACTGGGCTGATATTGGTGCAGTAATCTGTAAAAACAATAATTTTTGAATTCATAAAAAAGGCAATTGTTGCTTTTGCTTAGTGCCCCTCTTCCTCTTTTCCATAGGTGATTGAAGGCTACGAGAGCGCATGTAAAAAGGCTCTGGAGGTCTTGCCAGATTGTGTGTGTTCCTCAGCAAAGAACCTCCATGATGTCAATGAGGCAACCTCTCTCATTCGTACAGCTGTCATCAGTAAACAGTATGGTAATGAAGACTTCCTCGCTAACCTCATCGCCCAGGCCTGTGGTGAGTCAGCAATCCAGACTACTTGAACCAGACTAGGACTGTCAGCTGTCAAAGTTTATTGACTTTATGTCAACATTCATTTTGCATTTCTTTAACTTTTATTTTCTTTACTGTTTTGTGCTACAGTGTCCATCTTCCCAGAGTCCGGCAATTTCAATGTTGATAACGTCAGAGTGTGCAAGATTTTGGTGAGTAGCATTGTCCATTTAAGACCTTTAACCCCTCTGTGTGTGTGTGTGTGTGTGTGTGTGTGTGTGTGAGTGCATGTGTGCCTGTGTGTGTTCTTTGATGCTAAATTAATGTCCGTGGTGTTTTTCAGGGTTGTGGGGTGACTGCCTCCTCTATGCTACATGGCATGGTGTTCAAGAAGGAGGCAGAGGGAGATGTTACATCAGTTAAAGATGCCAAGATTGCTGTTTACTCCTGCCCCTTTGACTGCATGGTGACAGAGACCAAGGTAATGAATACTGCAGAGCCTCTTTGGTGCTTTATAGAAATCTGATCAGAAAGAACTAAAATGAATAAAGCTAAAATCTCATGCTAAATTTACTCCAGTTTACCAGTAGCTTTGGGTTAGTTTCACATATAGTCTTAAAATAACTGGGGAACTTATTTTATCTTTTCTAACTCTCCAAATACAAAAGAAACAAGTGGTTTTCTTTTTAAACCTATATTAAAAATAAAAAGGTTTTTCGTCAGGGTTTATAAAGTTGTGGAAGTAATACACCCTTTTGAAGCTACTGATCTTGATATTAACAATAGTTTTCTCTGTCTCATAGGGCACAGTGCTGATAAATAATGCTCAAGAGCTTATGGACTTCAGTAAGGGAGAGGAGGATTTGATGGAGGCTCAGGTGAGAGCCATCAAGGAGGCTGGTGCCAATGTGGTGGTAACTGGAGGAAAAGTGGCTGACATGGCACTGCACTACGCCAACAAATACAAGCTCATGGTTGTCAGGTAGGACCAGGTTGTTCACTGATAATCATTTCATTTTCATTTAATTTAAATGGCTACTACCAAAAGCACCCAGTTTGAACCAGATGGACAGGAGAGTTGCAGTGTTTTTACAAAATGACTTAAATAGATACCTAAACTGTGTGTGACTGACATTTCGGGTCAGCATGGAAGATTTACAGGTTTTTATATAGCATTTTGTTTTTGTGTGCCTCGAATAAAAGATTTTTATCAACAATAGTGAGAGAGTTGTATATTATCATTGGAAATACAGATAATGATCTTTCTTGAGATGTGAAATGCTGCAAAAAAAATCTAAAACAAGCATTACAGTGACCATGTGATGTTTTAAATCTTATTTTCCCATGTCATAAACTGTCATTCTAAGGCTATTATCCTCTGTTGTTGTCATTTTCATTTGTTGTCCGTTTTTGTTTTTGTTTTTTTCTTTACATTTAAGTGTCTTTTTCTAGTTGGTGTAACCTTTTTGTATTTTTGATTGTTTTTCCTTAATAGGCTTTTTTTAATTTCTGGTTTTACTCAGTTTAATACATCTACTCCATTTTACAGTCTTATCATTGCTCTTCATCTTTGGTTTTCTTTTAATACCCTGCCTTTCATTTCTGGTTTTAATCATTTATCTTTTAGTTCTTTATTGTGTTAACTCTTTATGGTACCATACCTGTATGAAAGTGTACTTCCTAGCCCTAAATCTTCCTTTTCCATAACAGGCTCCATTCTAAATGGGATCTCAGGAGGTTATGCAAGACAGTGGGAGCTGTAGCTCTGCCCAGGATGGTGAGTGTCATTACTTTTGGTTCAGATCAGATGTGACTCACAATAAAACTTGCCTTCATATTATATATGATAATGCTTTTGTGCTCTCTAGACGGCTCCAACCCCAGAGGAGATGGGTCATTGTGACAACGTGTACCTGACAGAGGTCGGGGACACTCAGGTGGTGGTCTTCAAACATGGTAAATCTTTATTTTCTCCAGTCCTGTGAGTTCCCATTTAAAACTTGAACTTTGCTCCATTTGAGTTTTAGGCTAAATGTTTGTCATGGCCTTGATTATTTTAAACAGAGAAAGAGGATGGTGCCATCTCAACAGTGGTGATCAGAGGCTCCACTGACAACCTGATGGATGACATTGAGAGGGCTGTAGATGATGGAGTCAACACCTTCAAGGTTCTGGTCAGGGTGAGTCAGTACCATAAGATTATTCAGTCTCACTGAATCCTCTGATTTCTGTCAAGGAACAGTCATTTAAAGATTTCTGAGTGTTGAGATTTGTTGATTCAGTCTGTATTGTTCACAAACTCTAGGACAAGAGACTGGTACCTGGAGCAGGAGCCACTGAGATTGAACTGGCCAAACAGCTCACCTCCTATGGAGAGGTAAGCAGATTTGAATACATTGACTAAAGTGCACCAGGTTCAGACTAATGCCTCTCCTCTTGGTTTTGTCCTTTTTGTCTTTATTGCATCAGCGACACAACCTCTTTTTCTTCCCCCTCTTTAGTCTTGCCCAGGTCTGGAGCAGTATGCCATTAAAAAGTTTGCTGAAGCCTTCGAGGCTTTGCCACGTGCACTGGCTGAGAACTCTGGTGTGAAGGGGAGCGAACTTATCTCCAAACTGTACTCTGCACATCATGAGGGAAACAAAAACATGGGCTTCGACATCGAGGTATGTATGTGTTCCTGAGGATACCTGTAGAACTTCATTACTACTGTAAAGAATCCAGTCTATGTTAGTCCTGTTAATAACTCAATGAGGATTACTGTCTGCCAAATTAAAAATCAAATAGAAAAGAGCCAAAAATGTAGTGTCTTTTCAAATGCTGTGACTGAGGCATATTAAATACAGGTAAATAGTTTATTTCAAGATGTGAATTGCAAAAAAAGTCTAGCCCTTTATTGTCAATGATGCACATTCAGCTTGTTGTTAAGTAAAAAGTCATGCCATCCCTTACTTTCAGGGATGCAGAGAACCTGTTTCATGCGTCTTTTAATTGAGTTGTATATGTCCCAGTATTGTTTCAATGACTGATTGTGTGGATTTAATATTGTCTATAGGCAGATGGGCCAGCGGTGAAGGACATGCTTGAAGCTGGTATTGTGGAGCCTTACCTGGTCAAACACTGGGGAATCAAACTGGCCACCAACGCTGCCATCACAGTACTGAGAGTTGACCAGGTGTGTTACACACACATACACATAAATATGACACACAGATCACCAAAAAGCAGCCACATTGCACAAATACTTTATGTGCAACTCCCATTACTGTCATCACAGTTATGAAAAAATATCATGTCTGAACTGACAGACTCTCTAATCCTTTCTTAAACATTTTTCTGTCTAATGTTCCCCTAAAACACAGCTGGTAAATTTTTACTGGTAGAACTTATGTGAATGTATAGTCTTCAGGTAGTTGATGTTAGTGTGTATGTACGATTCAGATCATCATGGCTAAAGCTGCAGGGGGACCCAAGGCTCCCAAGCAGAGAGGCCACTGGGACAAGGACGGATGGGACGAGGAGCCTGATAAATTTGACACTCACCATTAGAGGGCGCCCTCTGTCAGTAGGTCCTGGAATGAGCGTGTGTTTTTGACTCACTCAAATGTACTCACTCGCTCACAGGACACTGAAGTTGTGTGAAATGTTTGTTCTTCTGCCTGTCACTACTAACACCGGGTGTGATACCAAACTCACAGTGTAGAAATGTTACATAGCTGCAGCAGACTGAGTCACTCCTCAGGTGTGTCACTGACTGCGGATTTAATCACTGGCACAAATGGATACAGTTTGGTTTGATAGCATGTTGCATGCACCCACGAACTCTTTTCATTGCAGTGGATGCCCAGAGGCAGGTACAGAAATTAAAGATGTTGCATGTGATGTGATTTAAATGTGTAAATGAGGGGAGATGCCGAGCTCTGGAGACTGAAGTAATATTGTTGTCTGAACGGCATTTTCATTTTCAGATGTACTGCAATAACTGAGGCCATTCTGCTTCATTGGAAACAAAGCTGCAGTCTCTAGATTCCTCAGTTTCATTTAAAGTCTGAAATATTTACACCACCTTCAAGAAAATCTCTGCTGACTCCAGTCCTTGTGGGAATTGTTTAACCCTCTTTCATGGCTGGTTCCCTCAGTTTTTGAGAGGCTGTTAAGCTTCTCTGATTACATAAAACAGAGCCCACAGCCTGATGCGTTGGTCTCATCGTGCTTGTTTTCCAATCAGGAAGTAGCTGATTTGTCTTTTTTTCTCCTCTCAGATCATTATGGCCAAACCAGCAGGAGGACCCAAAGCTCCCCAGGGCAAGAAGGACTTTGATGAGGATGACTGAACCTGATGCTGTTCAGCTCCTTTAACCCTGAACGCCCCCACATGGATCGACAAAATCTTTTCTACCTGTTTATTTAAAGCTCAACTGTTTGGATTTTTTTTGTAGAAATGGCCTCACAGTGGTTAACAAATGATATGTGAAAGTTAAATGTACGGATGGCACTGTTTGCTTTTTATGTTCGTAGTCCCAAATAAAAAGCACTTGGGCTGTCACAACATGGTTTGGATTCTTTTTTGTACTTCATCATAACTCAGTCATGCTCTGCAATTTTAATGACTTTGTGTTTGCAGTTTGCATTAATAATTAATGTGTTCACTAATTTTGGTGCAAGTCATGGTTGATGACAAAACTTGAATTCTTAATCATTTTTTTGATTTAAATACAAATGCAATAAATCATAGAAAAGTATGAAGTTAAGATAAGTGGTGCCATTTTATCTAATGTCACGACTTTATTCTGTGAAGTTGCACCTTTTCTAGTAGCTTATGAATCAGCATTATGCTGAGCCCTGTAGCATCCCTGCTTATGCTAAAGATGTGCATCGATTTTCTTTATATGCTTCCCTGTGGGTTTGCTCTTAGCATTGTGTTCAGGCGTGAGAAATTATGCATGCACTGGCTTATTTTTAGAACAAGTGAATGGAGTAATTGCATGTGGATCTCGATAGAGGATGTGTCACTGTGTCACAGAATACATTCAAAACGTTACTGTTGCGTGCATTTATTCATTTTCGGCCAGTTATACTGTAAGGTTATAAAATATAAGTGATGCAAAGGAAAACAAATTATTACTTTGCAGGCTTGCCGTCTACAGCTGCGTACAAAGAGCAGTAGAGGGAGCTAAACTCCACCCGGTTGCAGTCTCATTGGATGGCAGCTGCGTGTGGGCGGATTTGTGCTGACGTTGTCCATACTCGGGATTAACTTGTTTTTATGTCGCCATATCTGTTACATTTTGCACGGGGTAGCTCGATAAGCTACACGTTGTTATTATAGAGTGTTAGTTAGCTTTTTTTTCCCACCTTGATGAGTCTAGTGTAGCTCGTATGAAACTGCGGACAGGATACCGTGAAGTGCCTGGATGAGGAGCAGGTGTCGCACTGAGGTTGCAGTGCTGATGTCCTGTCACACTGATGGGGGCCGACGGCAGTAAACACAGGAAGGTGAGTTCAGTTAAAGTCCCGTTTGGGGAGGAGGAGGAAGAGGAGGAGGAGGAGGAGGAGGAGGAGGAGGAGGAGGAGGAGGAGGAGGAGGAGGAGGGAAGGTGGGGTATACCTGTTTCCATGACGATGTTCTAGGTATTAAAATCAACTAGCCATTACAACGACGGTGGCTATCATGAATGGCTGAAGCAAATTTAAAGCATATTGAGTTAAAATATAATCAAAATATTAATTTAATTTTATACTAGTAGTTAATTAAGGTGAAAGATGTCAAGACATATTTTCTTTTATATTTAAAGTACCTGTAAAGTCGACGCTTTTATTTTGATATCCCACTTCCGGTATCGACATCAATAATCTATTGGCAGTCGAGCATCTTATAACACACAATGTCCGAATGAAGTCTATACATAAATGGTCGGTTTCTCGTTAGATGCCAGGCGGATGTCGCATTGATCTCAGTCATTTCTGCTGAGTGACTCTCAGTGTGTCCCTTAACTTGGCTCGCATGATAATGACATCCTGCACGGTTGATTGCACACATCTTGCACCACAGAGCATCAGATCTGTTGAGCAGCCCAGGGGGGAAAGAGGGAGAGGCGCTCTGTGACCGAGTGACTGCAGATTGGATGTAGACCAAGTTGTTTTTTATTTTTCTTTTAACTATATCTACTCCTCAATCAGAGCAGGAAAACTAGTCTATTTTATTAGCCACTATGCTCTACTGTCACATTTAAGGGTCATATATGGACTACAGGGCCAGACTACCCTGCCTTTATTCTCTGGTTTGAGTTAGTCTTATTATTTTGAAAATACAAACAACAATTATATCGCAAGTACTCTTTTGTACATAACATAAAGTATATACAGTTGCCGCTGTATGAGGTCTTGCAGCCAAACAGGCAGCTCTAAGAAGTGCAAGAAGTCAGTGACTGAAGTAGATTTGGATGGCGCTTCCTGAAAGTGATGAAAAATTGATGGAGGATTAGTTATTCTGAAAGTGTTTCTCAGATACAGAATATGTGCAGTTGCTTAAAGGAAAAATGTGACATTTTCTGTGGATGTCCAATCAGTGTTAATGGTAAATGTAGTCATTTTGTTGATTGGTTATAGTCAGACCAGTAAAGCAGAAAACTAATTTCTCTTGGTCAATATAGCAGCACTAAGGACTTTATTGCTTCAGTTCACTACAGTGGCTTGAAATATAAGTAAAACAAGCAGAGTTTCTCTTTAAATGGAGCTACAGAGTTGGAAACATACTGTAATCTGGCAACAGAAAACACCTCATTGTCTCTATACAAAGCAATGCTTAAGCAATTTTTTCCTGGTCTAATGTTAAAAAACCGTCCTTTGTCCTGCACGGTTCATACCAACAGTGTTTGCTCTTAAGCTTCTGTGAAAGAAGAGGGTTGCTTTCAGTGGTGCACGCCTGCTTTGATAAGTGGTCTTATGTAAAACAGTCATAACATTGTGTTCAGTAAATAGTCCCTGGATTAACTCTGTTTGTCACTTTGTGGCTGTAGAAGTTGCCTAAAAGATGCAGAAACACTTGTGAAAGCCTTCAAAATCCTGGTACATAGTTTTCATTCAGTTGTCTTTCTCAAAAGCGTGTTAACTGACATGATCCATTATCATTCAGGGTAATAACCAGTCCCTCCAGGATTTTGCGGGCGTTTTTCAAGATTGTTGCGGCCTAAAATGCCTGAATTTGCGGCAGCTTCTCCAAAAAATTGCGATGTAAGTTGCGATGTTTTAAGCGTATTTGTTGCGATGAAATTGCGGGAGACAGTGAAAATTGCTA
>JAPZDY010000006.1:11356423-11379252 GCA_029783645.1 Ctenochaetus hawaiiensis | reverse complement strand
CCTAAGCTTGAGTGTGTGTAGCTCAGCCTTATTTGGTTGCTTTCAGTTTAAGTGTCTCCACAGACACTGAGTTGATTTACTACAGCTAAATGTTTCAGTTTAGCAGGCAAAAACACACTTGTCTCTGCTTGGCTTGTAAAACTAGAAAGATTCCTTCACTGTATATGGAAACACAGACTGGTTGTCAGCATGTTTAGATACACACAGACCCACTCACAAAAGCAGGTCAGGTTAAGAGGGGAAAACGAGTGAAAGAGCTGTCAGGACAAAAGTTCTGGAGAGATGTGTCTAGTTGAAAGTCAGTGGGATTTTGTACCGAATACTTCAGAAAATATACAAAATATGTCAGATTATTTGAGCAAAATTTTCCCCTCACAAAGTTTAGGGATGTTTAAGTGTAATAGCACTTATGAAACATGATTTTAACTATTTCTGCTTCTGTCTTTACAGGTGGACAAAGGTGTTGTGCCCCTTGCTGGAACTAATGGAGAGACCACCACTCAAGGTAAGAGGCATTAGGAGCAAATACTCTCAAAACCTCACACACGTTAACAATCCCCTGTTGTGTTTCTAATGGAGGGCTCTGTGTATGTGTTGGAGTGCAGGTCTGGACGGATTGTCTGAGCGCTGTGCACAGTACAAGAAGGATGGTGCAGACTTCGCCAAGTGGCGCTGTGTGCTGAAGATCAGCGATACCACGCCATCTGAGCTGGCAATCTTTGAGAATGCAAATGTTCTGGCACGATATGCCAGCATCTGTCAGCAGGTCAGTGTTAGATTACTGAGGATGTGATTTAGTTAACTCGAAAGATCTGTTTTTTTTATCAAAGTTGGGGACTTGAGGACAGCTCTGACATTATAAAAAAAACCCTTTCAGTGTACCCAACAAATATGAGAGTTTGCCTTAAACTTGAACTTTGTAACTTCTTCTAGAATGGCATTGTTCCCATTGTGGAGCCAGAAATCCTTCCTGATGGAGACCATGACCTGAGGCGTTGCCAGTACGTCACTGAGAAGGTGAATTAAAATAAGAACAAAAGTATTTATAACAGAAACTACTGTATAGATCCTGTTTTGTAAGTATTTACCACCTGTTAGTGACAATGCTTTCAGTTTTTTAACATACATATATTATGTCTTCCTCCTACTTCTAGGTCCTAGCTGCAGTGTACAAGTCTCTGTCAGACCACCATGTGTACCTGGAAGGGACACTGCTGAAACCCAACATGGTCACAGCTGGACACTCCTGCCCCAACAAGTACAGCAGTGAGGAAATCGCCATGGCTACCGTAACTGCCCTGCGCCGCACTGTGCCTCCTGCTGTCACAGGTCAGAGACAGAAATATAAGAAACCAACATTTCCTGAGTCAGATGCTTAAGATATCTGTGTACTGCACAAATTATGTATTTAAAAAACTACTGAATTACTATTCAAAAGATATCATTCTAAAAATACACTTGGTGTTATAGTATCAATAATTGTATGAATTATAAATACAAATTTACAGATCCATTATTTGTAATTAATTCAGTATAATTTCCTGGTGTGTATTAAAGGAACTGTATGCTTGATTATATACAAACTGTTTGTCCAGTTTACCTGCTGTGCTCTGACTCTAGTAAATGTTAGCTTAGAATTTATTTAAATTCTAGTAAATGCTGAGATAAATGTCTCTATATTACATACAATTAGTGCCAAATTATGTAGCTCTATTATTATGGGCTGACAGACCTGTAAACTAAAGCATCATTGTCCTAATATATTGCAACAGTCTAAGTTGCTATACACAGTATTGTCAAATTAATTGCTTGTTTCATCCCACCCTTAGTTTCATAGAGTTGTTAGATGTTTCCATGAGAGTACATTTTAGGAAATAATTGACACATGCACATGCTTGTTTCTATTTTCTCCTCAGGAGTGACATTCTTGTCAGGTGGCCAGTCTGAAGAAGAGGCCAGCGTGAACCTTAATTCCATTAACACCTGTCCACTGGCCAAGCCATGGGCCCTGACTTTCTCCTACGGCCGCGCCCTGCAGGCCTCCGCTCTGAACGCATGGAGAGGAGAGCTGAGCAACGAGAAGGCTGCCACCGAGGAGTTCATCAAGCGTGCTGAGGTCAGATAAAACTTAAGGGGAGATCAGTCACATCATTGCAGAGTAAAGCATAACATAAACTTAATGCAGTTTTGTTAACTTGACTTTTTTTTTCTCTTCTTCAGGCGAATGGTCAGGCCGCACTTGGCAAGTACGAGTCTTCTGGAACTGCCGGCGCTGCTGGAAAGTCCCTTTATGTGGCTAACCATGCCTATTAAACATCAGACTACCACATTCAACTGTGGTCTAATTGTAGTCTTATATCTGCTCTGCTATTCCCCCTCACTCCTCCATCAATCACGGGCCTGCGCTGTCTACTGTACTTTAGAGTTGTCAGAGTTATTAAAATTTCATTATTAGATACATGTATTTAAAAACATAATATGAAACTACAATACTAAAGGGAACAGGCTTGTCTTTTTTTCTATTTAATCACACAAATCAAATAAATTTTTAGACTATGAGTGACTGAAGCAAAAATTATTTTATGTGTCTTTAACAGTTACTGAGCTCAGAGACAGGAAGTAAGAAGCTGTGAAATTTTAACAGTAGATCATGATAATCAGTCAGTATTCAGCTCATGTCTCTTTTTAGCTGCACCTGTCTCTACACCTGGTGCTTTTCTCCTTTTCTCCCCCAGATGGTAAATCTTGAGCCACTCCCATGCAGGCTAGGCCAGATCAGCATGTGTGTGTCAGTGTTTTGCTTCTATCGGATGCAGTGTTGGCTCATTTTTAAAACGCTATGCTAACATCCTTCCTGACAATGGGACCAACTGGTAATAAGTTACATCAGAATGTCCATTGAAGAACAAGATGACAATTCAGATTGAGTTGATCTTTTCAGTGAATATGTGGAGTACTGATTGTACCTTCATGGTAGCTCCAGCAGAGGTCAGTAGACCAATGTGTACTAAACAACAACACACAGGATTTATTCAAATGATCCCTGTCTAACCTTTCTGTTCACATGCTTCTAATCACCACTAATCAGAGAAACATCTTGTGTGTCTATTCTCAGTATAACATTAGAATTAAATTACATTCAGTAATTAATGTATTCAGTTGTGTGAAGGTGTCAATATTATGTGATGCTTATGTCATCCCCACCATGATTCCCCCCAGCACACCCCATGAGAAGAGGAGATGGTTTCAGTAAATGTAGCCATAATGTGGACCAATCTGTGGGGTTGGCAGTGGGGGAACCAGTCACTGCTGTGTTCGAATACTGTGATGTTTGTGATGTTAATATTGTTCTTGAAGCACTTGGTGTGTCAAATAGTGGAGAAAAATAAAATAAACATGAAAAACTAGCAGAGGTCTCTTGGTGTGGCATTATGGCATGTATTCTCATGGTGTCTGGTTAATAATTTCTCTTTGGATGCTGTTTAATTTCACATTCCTGAACTTGATAAGTCATAAAATACCCCTCTTGCATCATAACGTTCTTTCCTCACCTCCTGTTCATCCAGCCAGTCTCTTCCAGTTAGCTTAGTATTATATTAAAAGCTAGTATCAAAATATTTTTGTGAATACAAACTCTACAATACAAGAACTTAGTTACAGTTTGAGAGGGATATTTTTTCTCGAGTAACATTATGCATGAAAACCATTAACAATGATTTATGTCTAGTTTAAGTTGTAAAATACAATTTTAAATTATCTGAAACAGAAAGTCTCATTCGTATTTCTTTAAAAGTATGATCTGTAAAGTGTATATTCAAGTAAAATCCACATACTTGATTTGAACCTGCTATACCATACCTAAGTGCATAAGGTAATACAGGAAGCTACTTTTTTGCAGTAGTAGGCTTTAAAGTTTTACAAGTCACAAGTGCAAAAAATAGGTCAACCTAAAAACATTTTGAAAAGTGAAAGAGCGTTGCTTGCCACTTTTTGTCGCCACTATCAGTGCATATGCCTCTTTGAAAAATACAGCCTTGCTCTTACAAACAACATCACATGATAAATTAAGCTGAATACTTCGCTGGGGTTTATTTTAGTGTTTTTTATGATGTCAAGTTCTTTTTTTCTTTTCCTTTTGTAGGGGGGGGCACAGTAGTAAAATACAATAGAGTAGGCTCATAATTTGAAATGACTGATAGGTTATACTGTTATTGGAGTTAATTGCTGGGCAAAATTTAAGCTACCACAAGGGGCGCTAGTTACTAAAATTTCTAACATCGTGCCTCTAAGCGTTTGATATTTTCACTGGGTGAGCCGACGGTAGCTGTTGCCCACTTTGAATAAACCATCACACGCTCCTCGGGTCAGAAACAAACCGGCATGTGTATATTACAACATTGTAATACTTTTATGCAATATTAGCTCTTAAGTTGATCACGATTTACCACTGTTTTTGCAGTCATATGAACCGCTCTGTTTGTTTTATATGTTGGTCATGTGATCCGTGATTCGGTGTGACGTAATAACAAACGCACCCTATTCAGTTCATTGACAGAAATGGCCACCACGGAAGTGGGTGAGTGGATTCATAACTAAAAAAAATTAAAATTTCCTTTCCACAAAGAAAGAAAATGCATACAAAACGGTTGTTTGTTAAAGTGCATTTAACTCCTATAACAACTGTAGCGACCCTAACTTGGAGCCGCTGTTTTTTACATGTTACATCTTCTGAAGCTGACAGCTAACAGCTAGCTAAGTTAGCCGCACCAGCAGCTAATGCAATGGTGCCCTCCTTACTTTAAATGCTATTTTGCTACCTTATTATTTTAATGTCATATTTTTTACTCACAAATTAACTGCAACATCAGGGTCTCAAAGTCTCGCTCTGAAAAGCACGTCGTGTCCTGAGTGTGGATTGCATTGTTGTAGCTATAAGACTAAATCAGATGTTTTTGCCAATCAGTTTTGTATTACTAAATCTATGCTTGTTTGCATCTTAAAGTATACAGTGTGTCTACTCTAAAGCAAACCGCTCAGTCTATAATGAAATAAACTAATTTATACAAACATATCTATTCAATGGTCCTCAGTGAGGTGTCATAGGGTGTAACAATATATGTATATATAATAATATGTACCAATATATATGTAATTGAATACTATTTCACTGTGTTTGTGTCTCAGAGCGTAGACGTGGCCAGCTTGCTGCTTTGTCCATAGCAGCAGTGGTCATCATCTTGGGAGTCCCTCTGTGGTGGCGAACAACTGAAACATACCGTGCTTGGTTGCCTGTCAGTCAGATAAAAGAGTTGGCTAACCTGCAGGTTTGTTCATGCTCCTTGATACTACTCACTTATTCTCTTCTAGTCACCCATTTTATATCTTTAGTGTATAAAACATATCTACAATTTAACAATGTCTGCTCTTTTTTGCGTCTTCACTTTGTAGTTACAGTTGAGTGCTGATGTGGAGGTTGTGTTTGCACGAGGAACTGTGACACCAGAACAACAGAAGAAGGTCCCACTGACACAGACACAGGATGAAGAACACAGAATAGATGGTGACTTATTAGTGATGTTTATGGTCACATGGTTACAAGACATAAGGACTGCAATGTAATGCTAGTTTAAAAATCTTTTGTTTTCAGAAGACACAGGTTTGAGATACAGGTATGAGACAAGGTACCGCACAGCTACAATCATGGAAGAGGATGCCTTGAACCAGCCCACTGCTGCAGGTGAGATGTCGTCTGCCTTTCATATGCAGCTTGTGGTTCCTCACATGCTAACATTTTGTTATCTCAGTGGGTTCACAGGGAGTAATTTCTCTCTGCCTCTCTTGTTCTTCTTTTCTAGAGGCAGATCTGTCTCTGCACACACTCAGTGAGAGTCCATGTG
The DNA here is from genome assembly GCA_029783645.1 of Ctenochaetus hawaiiensis. Lineage (NCBI taxonomy): Eukaryota > Metazoa > Chordata > Actinopteri > Acanthuriformes > Acanthuridae > Ctenochaetus > Ctenochaetus hawaiiensis. Next base: position 11,373,355 of record JAPZDY010000006.1, on the reverse strand, counting down.
GTTCCTTGGTTGTGTATGTGATCCCAGAGTCATCTTCACTGCTGCCTGAGGTTCAAACTCAGTGTTTTGATTTTTACTCTTCTGTACATGTAACATGGAAAAGTGTTGTTTGACTACTATTTCCTATAAAATGTCTCAAGCTTTGTTAAAGCTTGAGTCAGGATATTGGAGTAAGGTATAGCATTTCCACCGACAAAAAGGAGCTAATCTGCTGAGTGCTAACTACTAACTTTTTAAATACACTATCTTCTGCAAATCTGACAACAGGATCAAGAGTCATTTGTGTTACTCCAAATAAATAGAAGATAATACAATACCTTAAACCAACATGTACCCTCATGTTTCTCAGGATGTGGACGTGTATGTTGGACAGCGGCGCACAGCCCTGCTGCGTATTGGTGCTCAGATGAGAGTGGGCAGGACACTAGAGCAATTGCTGGCTCACCTAGAGCCTCGAATCAAGCAGGTGCTGCAGGTGATGTCTTTTAGCCACACCGACATCACTGCTGCCCTCAGCGACAGAGTACGTCTCAGCCCTGGCAACAAAGAGAGCATTGCTGACAGTATGAGAGCCTTTAAATCCAGCCCAGGTTGGTTTTCTGTCTCAACACTGGTATAAAGTGGACTAACTTAATTTTTGTTACAGTCAGTATATAATTAAACTTAAACAACTCCGGGAATATTTTCCCTCTGTTTCTTGCCTTTCTTGTTTTCTCACTAGGTTATGAGATAACATTCAGTCTGTTAAACCCAGACCCAAAGTCACACCATCTACACTGGGACATAGAGGGTGCTGTTCAGACCTACATCCAACCTTTGCTTACAAAACTGGCCCCTTTGGCAAACTTTAGCATTGACTCTCAGGTACTGTGTTTGCAAATGTGTAAAAGTGTTGCACCCACACCATGGAATGAATGTTAATGAGCTTATTCTCCCTACAGATACTGTACTATGCCATGCTTGGTGTCAACCCGCGCTTTGACAGCAGCCGCAAGGCCTACACACTCAACTCAGACAGCCTTGCACATGTCATCAACCCTGTGGAAGCTAGACTGGGTAAAAGAGAATGCACATGAAATAGATACATGTAGTTTGTTCTGGTTAATTTATATGAGTAAAATTGTTTTTTGTTTTGTTTTGTTCTTTCATCCCAGGCTCAAATGCTGCATCTTCCAACCCAGTGTTGAATTTTCTGCTGTATGTACCAGATGCACACCATTCACCTCTTCATATTCATGACAGCAAGAAAGAGGAAGTGCTTACGAATGCGTTTCACTCTCCACGGTGGGGTGGGATAATGGTAAGATAATCTAATGGTAACACTTGGTGACATTAATCTAAATACTTTGAATGGTTTTCGCTTATTATAAGTAAAGATTTCACATTATCATAATTTTTTAGCTCTACACGGATTTTTCACTTTGGATTTGTTGTGCTTGGTACTGACTCAACAAAAGTGTTCATTGTGCATTTCTTTATAGGTGTATAATGTTAATGGTTTCTATGAACCAGAGGCTGTGTTTCCTGTTGATATTAACATCAACATGGCCAAAGTCATGGGAGTGTTTCTTGCACAGCTTCGGTAAGTAGACACATATAGTACAGGTTTTGCTTTTCCTGCAGACACAAAGTAACTCTGGTGCTGTGTCTTGCCAGACTGTTGCTTGGTGTGCAGTCGTCCACCCCTCCCCCTGGCTTCCTGCTGGCACCTTGTAGCAGTGAGGGACTGGCTGATTGGGAGCTGGACCGTCTCATGTGGAGTCGAAGTGTGGAAAATATCGCAACAGCAACCACCACCATAACCTCACTAGCACAGCTGCTCGATCAGATAGGAAACATTGTTATCAATGACAACATAGCTGAACAGGTAAGATGCATACACACTTGTATTTTATAGACATTTACAAAATGAGTCTGTGTGTACTTTTGGTCTTGACATACTTTTAATATGGGATACTTCCCTTCAATTTCAGAAGGTTCATCTTTGCTCCAAAATATAGTTTTTTTTTCTTGAAGTACTGCATTAGATCCAATCACAGACAAAGTTTAAATTTAAATATCAAGTGTGGATGAACATGTCTGATCATTTAAGGGCTCTGTTCTTGTACATCTAATTACTACAGTAGTTTTTGCCTTAACTAGTTTAAGATCTCTAAACCACACTGAAGGGCCCCAAGATAGGAAACAACTGAAATGCTTCTACAGCTTCCAAGTTCACTACACAATAAATCTGTGAAACAGATATGAAACATGTATTGTAAAAATAATTTAAAAATTAAAAGTAAAATCCCCTTTGAACAAGAAATCTGTTCATATGAACACAAAGTAAGGCTTAATGGATAATTGACAATGAAATTAATGAATAATAATGGTGATTGTAAAAGATACAGTGCTTTTTTGTTTTATAATAAAATCAAAAAATAAGTTGTTAATCATTTAACCCCCTTATAACTGCATCAGTTTTATTCATCCTGTGATTGGTGTTGTTGCTGTTACTCAGGTGTCCAGCGCCGTTACGTCTCTGCAGCTGGCTGTGGCTGAGTTGGAGGCTGGAAACCTCGGTTTTGCTCTGCAGTACAGCAAAGAGGCCATCTTGGCATCTGAGAGAGCATTCTTTGACCCTTCCCTCCTTCACCTCTTGTACTTTCCTGATGACCAGAAGTTTGCTATTTACATACCACTCTTTCTGCCCATGTGTGTCCCTATTTTGCTGTCACTGCTCAAAATCTTGTCAGAGGTGAGACAGAGACGCAGAGAAAAGCAAGCCAAGAAGGACTGAGAAAAACTTGAAGAGAGAGTCGTTGAATACATAGTCTGGACAAATAAACACGTCATATGTCAGTGGCCTTGATGCTTAGGAACAATGATTGATTTAAAGAATGACTGCTATACAGCATGGGAGTGTGGGGTACAAACACAGTTGTGCATGATTTTTATTGTTTGATGTTAATTGTTAATTTGTAATGTGACTGTCTGACTTTGACACTGGAAATGTTGTAAATTTGTGTGAGTTTTATATTTGAATTCTACTTTATATTTTAAGTTATTAACAAATAAAAATAAAAGTTGTGACATATGTTTTTGCTCTTTAGTTTGCAAAATTATTTTAAATCATCAAAACATTAACTTTACAGGCTTTCCTAAAGCAATTTTGGATAAGTTAAGTGTAAAAGTTTGTTGTTGACAGTGCAAATAATAAACTGACAAAAGAACATAAACACAAAGTTCATATGGTTTTAACGCCTCAGTGTCAGCAGGGTGGCTAGAGTTGTTACCAGTTGCGTATCATTTTCTTCATCAGTGGAGCTGTTTGTCATTCATTTTCTTTTGGATTGTCTCGAGTTAAAAACCAAAGCACTCTTTAGGATGCAAATGTATTTAGACTACACCTGGGTTCCTCACCAATCCTAAATGAGGCATGATCAATCAGATCCTGTGGACATCCTCAATAGATTTACACATGTGCATACTAAATACTTAATACTTCAATTGTGAAAACTTTATTTCAGACTCATGGGCCCTATCAATTCAACAAACACCAAATTACAAACAAAGACAGAGATATAGTAATTTCGGCGCGAAAGTCCAGACTGATTTCAGCACACGCAGACATACAAATTTCATTTGTCCATAGACTGCATTTAGACGGCTTTCACCCCAGGACAGTAGGTGGCGTTGTGCGGTCCTTTAAAACTGGTTGTGCCATCTCATTACAGAAGGAAACTGCGTTGTTTCAGGAATGCGAACGCCTTGATTCGCATTTTACAACTTTCAGCGCTTGAGCTTCTGATATTCGTGAAATTTCTCCCTAAAGAATTTCAGTATTTTGAGCTGTGTCTATAAAAGGTTACGGTTAATGTTAATTCGTCGATAGTATCGTGTATACAGTGAGCTATTGAAGCGTCATTTTTCTCTTTTGTTTGGTCGGAGAGGACCTGTTAGCTAGCGTGCTAACTTCCGTAACTGCAACAAAAGTAACGTTAAGCTAGTTTTGTCAAGATGTCTGTAGTTCGAGGACCAGCAGGGAGTAACGACTGTCGTATATATGTGGGAAATCTTCCCCCCGACATCCGCTCCAAAGACATTGAGGACTTGTTTTACAAATATGGAGCTATTCGTGATATCGATCTGAAAAACCGAAGAGGAGGACCACCGTTTGCCTTTGTGCAGTTCGAAGACCCGAGGTAAACTGCAGTGATCCGCCATGTCTCATCTAAACCTGGCCAAAATATACATAAGCTATATAGCTATATATATTCACATAACTCCAATGCCCATTTGTTGGATACAAGCTGCAGTATATCCTGTCTTTGAAAGTTCAGTTGGTATTTAACTCATTAGTATTATTCCTTGAAACAGTGTGGTGCTGCTGAACAAAGCATTGCACTGAAAGGTGTGTAATTTTGCACCTAAGCACAAGTTAAATTGGTTGAACTCAAGCCTGTTTGCAGCATAGCTTGCTGTATGTACTCCTTTCAAATCCAGTTTTAAACCCTCAAAACCAGTTTGTAAATAAGAAGCAGGCGAAACAATATAGTTTAGGTCTGCGGATTAAGTACACATATTTGTGTGTAAAAATGAAGAAAATGTATGAAATTCCACTGATAATTTCAGTATATCATGGAATCACGTTATATGATAGCGTATGTAATGTATTTCACATAACGGGTACCGATTAACGTTGAGAGTATTAAAGTAAGTTCTGTATTGGCAACTGTTTTCGTTTATAAAGCACTAATAGTACAGTTTGTTAAACCAACCCATTGTTAATGCATACTCTCTGATCTCTGCATTGAGAAGCTGCGATTTTTTTGTCATGCCTACACAAACTATGTAATTCTTTCTGGTTGCTTCTTTTCACAGTCACTCAATCAAATATATAATAAGAAAACGCTTGTTTTTTTTCACGCCTATTTTTCTCACTAGAGCATTCACCAGTTCAGCCAGATGCATTTTTTTCAGGATATATTAGAATAGGCTAGCAGTTGTATATTGGCATCTTGAAGTCAAAACAACAGGCAACTTGTCTAATAATTGAGTTCACTAACTGGTGAGGCTGTGTGTGTTTATTACTGATTTCACAGAGATTCTGAGGATGCTGTTAATGGTCGTGATGGTTATGACTACGATGGCTACCGCCTGCGTGTTGAGTTTCCTAGAAGTGGAAGAGGAGGTGGTGGTGGAGGAATGGGACCCCCAAGACCAAGGCATGTTCCCCCCTCTAGACGCTCAGAGTACAGGGTCGTGGTGTCAGGTAGGTGACACAAATCTTCTCTTATTGCAGTACTGTTTTTCTTTTTGTCTGAGTGCATAGTCAAATGTATTTGTCTTATGCTACCTTATCCTGTCAGGCCTACCTCCCAGTGGAAGCTGGCAGGACCTGAAGGATCACATGCGAGAGGCAGGTGATGTATGTTATGCTGATGTGTACCATGATGGCACCGGAGTGGTGGAGTTTGTTCGCAAAGAAGACATGACCTACGCTGTCCGTAAATTAGATAACACCAAGTTTCGCTCTCATGAGGTACGTAAAGATTTACAGCCTAAGGCTTACTTTTTAAGGAACGGCTGTGGGACTGTGTTTTGGAACTGAAAAGTTTTCTCAAGTGAAGAAAGCAGGAGGGAGGGGGAAAATGACTGAGCAGTAAGTAAAGGCTAATGATAAGTTTAAATGACAATGCTTGGCATGTTAATTCTAACTTTGCCTGTCAGTCATGGAGTGGCAGTAATACTGGTAGCATGTTAATAGTAATATTCAATGATTTGCTTTTTAATCATTTTATTTTTGCTAAATATATTGTGATATATATTGTGATCCAAGTAAAGGCATTACTGATGGTTGAACATCATGTCAAGAAAAAGCAAACAAGTAGCAGAATCACTAGTTAAACTACATTTCTCTGAAGCATGGTGGTGGTATCTCTGTTTTTGCATCAAGTAGCTTTCCAGTAACTTCACTACTTTATTGATTAAGTAGTGCATTAGCGTCCACACAAGCAACCTTTACCCAAAGGCTGTCTGAAACTTAAGTGCAGTGTAGTAATAAAACTGGTAGGGATCATTAAATGACGCCACTACCAAACAGACAAGTACATATATGTTGCCAACGGAGGCACTTACCATGACATCACGTACTAACCAACCAAAATGACTGTCATGAGCTCTAGATAAATAAAACACAGTATAAATATTTTATAAGGCAAGTAAGCAAGCCTTAAAACTGAGGTCCATTTTGGGTAATTAGAAATTCAAAGGTCTGTGTCAGAGCACTGGTCCATGTTTTAGTTAAGTGTCAAATGCGGTTTTCAGCACTGATCTGTTACTTGACAGTTGTTTTTTCTGCAGTTATTTCCCTCTTCTGCCTATCTAATTCTCATGTAGCAATTTACACATGGTAGTGGTAGCTTAGTTACGTGTGCATATTTGTGCTTAGGGAGAGACGGCCTACATTCGTGTGAAGATGGATGGCCCTCGCAGCCCCAGTTATGGTCGCTCCCGCTCCCGTAGCCGCAGTCGAAGCCGAAGCAAGAGCAGGTCACGCAGCTACTCCCCACGTCGCAGCAAAGGATCTCCACGTTACTCTCCTCGCCATTCCCGCTCCCGCTCCCGCACCTAGATGCACCTCAGCTAAAGCAATGGTGTGCCTCAGAGCTGAAGTGGAAATCTTCACATCACTTAACAAATCTGGATCTTGTGTTACCTGTTCACACTGTCTTTTTGTGTTTCCATTTTTTGGTTGCGGTTTTTCTTTTTAGTTTTCGTTTTTACAGCAGAGATGAGTCTAGTCCGTCCCCCTCATTCTTCACCTTTTCTCTTTTCAGAAACATTTGTTTTTCTGCAATCTCTTCCCTTACTCTATACTTTCCTTCTACTGATTGTCCTCATTTACGTTTCATGTTTTGTTTTGTTAAAAATACTTTACTTTCAAACATATACTACTGTCCTTTGACCTTCTTGTGTGTCTCTCTGTAGAGTTCAAAGGAACAGGATAGGATGGGAAGAGAGGAAACAGTTCATATTAAGATAAACAGGAGGAGGAGGATTCAAATATGGCACCAATGGTATGATGGCTGTGCCTTGTCAACTGTGAAATCTGCATTATGAGGCTGTTATAGTTTTTCAAAAAACACTTGACAATAGAGTGCCATTATTGAATGTTTTCATTGTGTATACCTCTTGGTGCCCCAAAGCTTGCGTTTTTTCTTTTTTCTTTTTGTTTTTGCTCGTCTTTAAGTACCCAGAATAAATCTTTTTGGGGACTGAATATAGATAGTGTCCTTGTTTTTCTCAAAAGTAAACTCCCTGGTAGATTCGTTAATTGGCTTTTATAATAATCAAAGTAATTAGTAGTTTTTTGGGACTAATTTTATCTTTTTCTTTAAGTATTTCCCGAAGGTGTGATTCTAACTTGCCTCCTTCTCTTTGGTTCTGCCGGTATTCTGAAGGTTTGGACTGGGCTCATTGTCTCCCCATTCCGGAGCCGGATCAGGATTCAGGATCAGATCAGTAGTAGGATTAGGCTTCAGGATGGATACATGGAACAGGAGTGGTGACATATGGTAATATTTTTACCAGGAGAGGAACTGCATCAAACCGGAAAGATTGTAGTGAAAAATTTAATCTAAATTGGCATTTAAATCCAAATCCAAATTATTTTTCCAATTTAGATGTCAGGGACATCTGAGACACAATTGGTGATGGCACTGCAACAAGCAATTTATTTTCAGAATTTTTTTTTTAAAGTTATAAAAAGAAGAGCAAAGCTGGGCTCAAAACCAGGAGGAGGGCTGGGAGTTGCAGGATGGATCCACACGCATAAGGAGAGTGGTAAATAGTGGGCAACTATAAACAGTGGAGATGGGAGGGAAGAGAGAGGACTGGGAGGCAACAAGGGAATGTGACCTTAATGTGGTTTGTATTTTTTTTTTTAGGTCAGTCTTTTCCAGTCAAGAATGACTCTGTTTTTTTTTTAAGTATATTATCTTCAATTTCAAACCTTTATTCTCTTTTAATAAAACTTTCAACAACCCAAAGGTGCATTTCTGTGTTTTTCTTTCACTGTATTTGTAACAATACCAAAGGGTAGTGGTGGCAAAGGCATGCATTTGTTTGAATGCAATTGAATTGGGGGAATATCTAAATAGTAAGCATAATACCAGTTGCTTGTGGAGAGCTTAATACTCAATAATGGTTTCAGTTCGCTGTTTTTACGTTCTCTACCAGTACAAGGTAAAGTGAATTTTAGCAAGTGCTTTTTGCCAATGTGCAACGCTGTTATCATTAAATTTATAACAATCATCTTTTATAATCTTATCAACTTATAAGTGAGATAGAAACATTAAAATTAATTTGTGACTGATAGTACTACACTACATTTAAAATGTTTAACTGTAAAAAGCAGTTGAGTATGAACACAAGTTACACATTTAAGAATCAATAGAGAATGAGTTTTACTAAATGGTATTCATTTACAGTTCTAAGATTAATACACTAAGTTATAATTCCATGAAACAAATTTTTGACAGTAACTTACTGCTTAAGATTATTTTTTATATGGTCTTCAAAATATTTCATCTGGTAATCTGTAGTAAGGCTTACAAATATTTACAATTGTCTAATTTGCATAATAGGTTTTTATGACTACCTATTCAACAGTTTTAACATTTACCTGAGACACAAATGTGAACAAAAATGAAAAAATATTGTACGTTTGTTGACAACATCTTACGTTGCAGCAGTGCAATTGACCGTAAAAAACGTAATGACGTTGCGGTGTAGGCAGTCTGTAATTGGTCGATGTAACCATCCCATGGGACTATCTACAGTGGTGAAAGATGGTTGTAGATCCTATCGCTAACGTGCATGTAAATATTCGCGCAGTTAAGTAATCGAGTACAAACCGTGACAGTGTCATAAATATTTTTGTTGAAAGTAAAACAATAACTTTAGTGATTTCGCTAGACTTCTCCGGCATTGTCGTTATTTTTAGCTAGCTGTCACCTTTGCTTTATGCCAATATGTCCGGGGGAGGTGTCGTTCGTGGGCCAGCGGGCAGTAACGACTGTCGGATATATGTGGGGAATCTGCCCCCTGACATCCGTACCAAAGACGTGGAGGACGTGTTTTATAAATACGGAATGATTCGGGATATCGATCTGAAAAACCGAAGAGGAGGACCACCGTTCGCCTTCGTCGAATTTGAGGACCCGAGGTGAGCTGGAGTGCCCCAAAACAACCTTATCTTCCTGCAAAGTAACTTTATGTCAAGCTTGTTTCTGCAGTGGAAAACACAGTGAACAGTAGCCTCTTTTGGGTACGTTGCTGTTACACATAGTCATATTTTACAGGTATCATCAGGAAAATGCGGTTGTTTCTATACTGTTTCCAATGTTATACATGGTTTATTTTATCATTTTGAAAATGTTATCAAATAAAACACGTCGGGGTAGTCTAACTATTGCCACCTATAGGACAGCTAGTCTTACGTAAATTCGTAAGAAAGTTTCAAATAGTCCTTCAACTATTTATTTATTTATTTATTTATTTATTTATTTATTGCCAATTTACTAACTACAACGTAGGTAACGTTGTCAAATTCGTTTACTCATTGAAAAGGTTGAAATTTCAGACTTAAACACCGAAGAAAGGATAGCCTCTTTTATTGTGTAATTTTACAGACTAACAGCAGTCCTATGAAACCTTAATATCTGGGCCTATTTAGTTTTGATGTTTGATTTATTATTTAAAATAATATTAATAAAAAATAAATAAAAATCAGTTGTTTTAAAGGTCTACTTAAATGATAAGCCCTCTTGAATATCAATTTTCTTCTTTAATGTCATTTTCATTTAGGTTAGATTATTTAGGTAAACAACTGTTGGCGTTTTTTGACGAGGTTGCCACCAACTTTAATATAAGACTATGGTTTGACAAATATGCGTCTCAGATCCATTAAAAGCTAACCTGACACACCAGATACAGTGCTTCACATATCTGTAAGATGTACTCCACATGTCCATCTGGGAAACAGCCCGTGGACAGAGTTTGCAAGGGGCAGGTTGTTTAAAAATAATTTGGTAGGTGATTGGAGGAATGTTTTGTCTGTCATATCCATTAAGCTACTCTTGCCAGAGCTAAGTAGAACAAAAACACCTGTTCCATCAAAAAAAATGCCTTCAGCAGTCCAGCTGGCTTGCAAGGGTAAGGTTTTGTGCTCCTCAGTAAATGAGACAATGAGTGGGGTTAAAGTGTTTGAGAAACATTAGATTTTGTAGGATTTCTTGTCATTTTATCATTGTTGTTGTTTTGAAGTCCCGTGTATAGATACATTAATCTGCCTCAAAAATCCAGCATTGTATGGGGTCATGATATTTAATGAATTTTAGGAACACATTTAGTTTAAGTATGACTGAACAGAGAAGAAACATGTCCAGCTGTTTCAGCACCATGGAGAGAGACACCAACTTACTGGGTTTGAGTGCCTCAGAACATATTCGAGTTGTGACTGACTGAAATTACTGTATAATTTTTTTTTTACCTTGTGCACTATAATACATGTATGCCATTTAATAAGTGTCCAAAAGTGTAACATTAAACTGAAATTTAGTATTTACTTCACTGTATAATGTGGAGAAAAATTAGAAGTTTTACTGATACCCCGCAGGGATGCAGAGGATGCTGTCTATGGACGTGACGGTTACGACTACGATGGCTACCGTCTGCGTGTTGAATTTCCTCGAAGTGGACGTGGAGGTGGTAGGGGAGGTGGTGGTGGAGCTCTAGGGACCCCAAGGGGAAGATATGGACCCCCATCTCGACGCTCAGAGTACAGGGTTATTGTCTCAGGTGGGTAATCCCTAGCAGATTATCTCACTGCCTTGAATGTAGCAAGTATTGATTTAATGTTTACCTTCCTTTCTTTCCTTCAGGTCTTCCCCCAAGTGGGAGCTGGCAGGACCTGAAGGATCACATGCGAGAGGCAGGTGATGTATGTTATGCTGATGTGTACCGTGATGGCACTGGAGTGGTGGAGTTTGTGCGCAAGGAAGACATGACCTACGCTGTCCGCAAACTGGATAACACTAAGTTTCGCTCTCATGAGGTAGGTTAGGGTTGAAGGAAGGGATAGCTCTGGAACTAGATTTTGGAATTTAAACTCTTTGTTTAAGGTAAGTCTTAAAGTAAAAAATAAAAAATAAAAACAGAGAAGCAGGTCAAATGAACACATATTTCAGGTTAGCAGAACATGACCCATTTCCTTATATGCATACCTTTGTCCTTACTAAACTAAAACCTGTAAACCTGCCTAGTTTGTCTTTTGTATACAGTTTTTGTGTGTAGTTACTGACTAAGCAGGCATTTTTTTCCATGTTGCTTTTTTTTTAATAATGTGATAATAATAATTACATAAGCAGCTTCTTTTCTACCTCTGCTTTGTGTGTGTTTAGGGAGAGACAGCCTACATTCGTGTGAAGATGGATGGCCCTCGCAGCCCCAGCTATGGTCGCTCCCGTTCCCGTAGCCGCAGTCGAAGCCGAAGCAAGAGCAGGTCACGCAGCTACTCCCCACGTCGCAGCAAAGGGTCTCCACGTTACTCTCCTCGCCATTCCCACTCCTGCTCCCGCACCTAGATGCACCTGGTTGTGATTAAACCACCAGCTCGCTGAACCCAGCGACACATTTCGGAGTGGGGAAAGGAAACTTTACAGCAAAAACCCTACACAGTCTCCATGGACCATTTTCTGTGTTAATCTATGGCTGTTTCGCTTGTTGTGTGTTCTTGTTTTCCCAGTTCCCTGTTCTGATTTTACTTTACATTTTGGCAGACTCTTGTTTGACCAGATAAGATTGGCTAAAATACCTTATTTTATGTTGCCCTCTCTCCTTTATTTGCATTGCATTTGCATCCCTTTTTCTCAACATTTCCTTTTCACCCCCAAACTGATCAGCATTCCTTTTCTGCTAAACATCTCTCCTGTTCTGTACTTCTCCTCCTCTGATTCCAGGGTGCTTCCGAGGAAATGTACCTTTTGAGGAATTCATCAGTGTTTACGTTGAAGTTATTATTTTGGGGGTTGTTTGATTATATATTTCGATTCAGTCTTGCATTATTATTGTCCTCTGACCCTCTCGTCTGTCTCTCTGTAGAGTTCAGAGGAGCAGGATAGGATGGAAACAGAGGAAAAGGAAACACAATTCATATTAAGATAAACAGGAGGAGCAGTCAAATATGGCATGGTATGATGGCTGAGGCCTCTCACCGCTCTGAAATCTGCATAAAATAAAACTTCAGTTTTTTTGTTTGTTTGTTTGTTTGTTTTACTCCAAATTTGTGCTCGAAAATAGCTGAGTACTGTTCCTGAGTGTTTGTGATTGTATTACAGGTTTTGTTAAGCTTTAGTTGCTGTACTTGTGCATGTTCCAATTATATTGTAAGTACAAGCAAGTACATTTAGCTTCTGTTAGAACCCCTAAAGTGTTGTGGTTCTTCACACTAGTTCTGCAAATTCCTTAAGCATAATAAAAGTCTCTGCTGTTTCAGGACAGTATGAACAATATATAGTCTTTATACATTGCACAATGCCTTCTGTTTGAAGACCCAGTGGTTATTGGTGTTTGCTTTTGCTCATGACTTAGTACGCAAAGTAATTTGCTAGGTTTGGGATTGATTATATTGTTTCTCTTTCAAATATTTCCTGAAGGTGTGATTCTAACTTGCCTCCTTCTCTTTGGTTTTGCTGGTATTCTGAAGGTTTGGACTTGGCTCATTGTCTCCACATCCGGAGCCGGATCAGGATTCCGGATCAGATCAGGATTAAGATTAGGCTTCAGGATGGATACATGGAGCAGGAGCATTTTACCGGGAGAGGATCCCAACCTCGGCCCAGTTCACATAACCCCACCAAACTGGAAAGATTGTAGTGAAATATTTAACTAATTTGGCCCTCAGACAAATCAGTAGAAACAGTTTCTTTCTGTTTGGGAACTCAGAGACACAATCACTGATGGCATCCTGTTGAGTGATTGTTTTTCAGATTATATTTTTTTTATTAAGAGGAGCAATTCTTGCTTCAAAACCAGGAAGAGGGCTGGAATGTGCAGGATGGATCCAGGCACGTAAGGAAGGTGGTAAATCATGGGCAACCATTAACAATGGAGAAGGGAGGGAAGAGGGAGAACTGGCAAACCACGAGGGAATGTAATCTTAACCTGTGGGTTTTAACCTGTGTTTTTTCTCTTAGGTGAGTCTTCTACTGCAGAAGATGAGTTTTGATTTTTCTATTATCTCCAGTATCTTAAAGCTTTGTTCTTTTCAATAAAAGCTTATGCTACAATTTCATGTAATGGTGTTTCTCTTTTTTTATACCTGCTCTGTAGAAACAAATTCATAGATTATGGAAAGATATTAATTGGATGAAGAAACAACAATATTGCAGACAGGTTAAAATGTGCAAAGAATACTTTTCAACACAAGTAAACCTGACTTAATCTGTTAGCGTTACATACTAATCCTCACCTGTTAACATCTCTATTAAAAAAACATACGAGAATCTATGAATATCCAAATAATAATTTCAAAGATTGACAGTGAAGTTTAGTCATCAATGTAAAGTAACAATAAGCAAAATACATTTTTGAGCCAAATGGGACCTAAAAATAAGTCAGTTGCCCTTACTTTGCATAATATATTCTTATTCCAGACCTTAAACTTTTTCTGTTTTCAATAGTAGGACTTGAATCATTTTTTCCTAAGGTGTCACAGAACACTCCTAAGATTCGATGGCCATGGTATCATGATCCTGCATTAAATTTAGTAGAAAATTTGCTTCAGTAGTCTAAAAAACCAGCACATTTGGTCTCTTTAAAACTATTGTGGAATCAATCGATGCACATTCGACTCCTACCCTGTCTTTCCTGATTGGGTCTAATCTTCTGTATCATACCATGCAAGCTCTTTTAAGTTGGATAGATCAATACTATCGATCGACTCAATCACCTGGATCGATCACTGAGGGGAGGGGCAGGATGAAAAACGGTGCATTCTGGGTGGAAATAAGATGCGGGCACGGTCCGCAAGTGAAAAACGCCGTCACTAGGGTGTAGGCCTCTCTCCAGCCAATCGGATAGTGGTTGTGATGATGGAGGGCGGGACACAGTCACACGCTTTCCTTTCTTAAATGAAAGAAAAACTGTGTAGCTGTCGGTAACGGACGCTTCTAAACGTTATAACTTTGCTGAGAAACGGTAAGGGTCCTCTGCATGTCTGACAGTGTTTATCGTTAATGTTTTATGATATTTTAACCTGTACAGTGTCAGCAGGTGAAAGGAAATCCAGAGGTGTCCGTTTGCTTCCATGCTAATCTCGAACAAACCTCATGTATTTGTCTTGTTAAGCTGTATGGATGCTCTTTTCCATTTCTTGTCAATTGTTGTTTAAAAACCTAAAAACTTAACCAAATTGTGTCATAGTAGGGCTCAAGATTTAACGTCATTGGCACCAGTAAAGCAAAGATGTAATGCTGTCAGCTGCAGGTGCATGTTTTTCAGCAATGTTCGTGGGTTATTTGAGTCAAGATAGCACCCTTAATGTATTGTTTGCAGTGACACTTGAAACGTTTTTATTTCTTAAACCCACATAACTGATTCGTATATATATCTGCTCCAAGTGAGTATGAGTGTAAGTGTACATCTTGGGGGCGGGGGGTCAAACTATAAAGTTATCAGATGGCATTCTGTTTAATGAGGTGTCCTGTCCACTTTGTTGAATTAGAGATGGTGCATATCTCATTAAGCTCTCATATTCCTGAATGCAAATGTAAGCAAATGGTTGCAGCATGTAAATGAGAGGGAGAGGCTCACCTGAGGGATGGTGTAACCTGGGAGAACTGTGTGTAATGTGTCTCTCATTGACTTCCTCCTTTGCAGTCAAAGAACGCCAACATGACTGAAAAGAAGGCAGTGATAAAGAATGCAGACATGTCTGATGAAATGCAGCAGGATGCAGTAGACTGTGCCATGCAGGCTATGGAAAAGTACAACATTGAGAAGGATATTGCTGCCTATGTCAAAAAGGTAAATTGGATCAATAATTACTAGAAACATGTTACATTTGTTGAAAGCTGTTAATTGCCCTTTTTTAATCTATGATGTGCTAATTATGGATGTTTCCCCTGCAGGAGTTTGACAAGAAGTACAACCCCACATGGCATTGCATTGTTGGGAGGAACTTTGGCAGCTACGTGACGCACGAGACAAAGCATTTCATCTACTTCTACCTGGGCCAAGTGGCCATTCTACTCTTCAAATCAGGCTGAAATTTCAAACATTCCAAAACTACTTTTAATTCAGCCCTTAATACTTGGTGCCACACTATACATTTGCTACCACCTTTTTCTAGACATGGCTTCCTCCTGGTTTCCTGTTCGCTTCAGTCTGATTTTGTTTGCACCAACATTACAACTGCCATTGGCCATGTGTGTTCATAGAGAAGGCTGATGCACAATGACTTCCCATCATGCTAGCTCTGAGTCAGCATTTGCACATCTGACAGACTCATTATGACTCATAATTTCTGGACACTGTATTTACTGTGCATTGATGCACGAATGTTGTACATTGTTTCACGTGACTATGTTGTTTAATAACTTCTTTTCATGGATTAAAACGAGCAACAGTGTTTTTGTTGAGATGCCTTTAATTTTCTGTGTCAACTGAGATTGCAAAAAAAAAAAACTTATGTCTGTTGCCTACAAATAATAAAGAATATCACCTGCTGAGAGATTGAAGGTTTTGTACATGCTTGAACATTCCTGTTTGCACCTCAGTTGTGAATAGTTACAATGTTAACTGTGATTATATCTCTGGAATGTAATTTAGCGTCCAGTTTAGTATTGTGATATTTTCAACATGTTGAGCACAAAGCAACCTGTAGACAGTAAATTGGTTTAAAATATGTTTGGTGTTTTTTGTGGTTTTGCTTCTTTGACATTATCGAGTCAGGATCTATATTGTCTCGTCAGTTCTGATCATAATTGTTTTGTGAACCATCTGTTCCATCTGTTTTTTTCAATAGCCTTTGATATTTTTGAAGTGACAATGATTCGGGGCACTTAACGCGCTGTCAGTACGGACAGGCAGGTAGGAAAAAAATACCAAGAGGACATCTTCAGGCTGCTTGTTTCATTTAAACCACTCCAGAAGGGAAAAAAAATTCAGTTAAAAAAACAAAAGATGAAGTACACAAGCTTGTTTTCACATTTAAAAAAATGTTATTAATTGATTAACAAAACAGTGGCCAAATAAATTTCTGTTTACTGACAATTAAGGTGACCGTTTCATATTCATTGGAACTGGGGATGGGCAGGGGGTATTCACAAAAGTTTTTAAAAATCATTGTTTATAAAAGTGAGACTGCTCGGCTCTGTTCAGTCAAGCTTGGTCCTGCAACAGATCTATCCTCACGAATGTGGCAAAAGCAATTCAAAGCAGAATTTATTATCTATTGGAACAGACTGTAAAGGCTGAAATCATATCTATTACAGATCACAACATATTTATATTCTCTCCTTTGTGCATTTGTCCAATTATGACACCATCACTTAACATACAAACTTATCAAATACCTATCATTTTAAATATAACAAAATCTTTGTTCCTCAATTTAGACCTCAATTTAATAGCATGCTGTTTACAAGGTTTTCTATTGTAATTGTGTATTTCTCTATGTTGAAATTGCCTTATTGAATGTAATTTATGATAGAATAGTTTGCTCTGTTACTGAGTGAGCCTGCCATCTTGGGATAAATGTGCGTCTCCCTTGTTTCCACTCTAGGGGCAGCAGTGTTGGGAGTAATGCATTACAAAAGTAATGTGATTACTGTAATGCACTGCGTTTTGCTGTAACGCGGTAATGTAAGGCATTACAAAAAAAAA